>VDFB02271358.1:436244911-436256210 GCA_007258455.2 Sequoia sempervirens | reverse complement strand
AAAGTTGCAAAAACATAACTTAAAGCAATAAAACAAATAAAAGAATAAAAAGATTGTGTGAGCCAATAAGAATATAGATTTGAGTAAAAAGCTGGCTTTTAAAAGAATTGTTTTCTTTTATTTTTGGATTTGGAGAGTTTTTGTGGGAAATGGACAAGATATTTTTACTTAATTAAGAATTTTTGGAGAATTTTACAGACACAGAGAGATTGGTTACAGAAGTTGTGCAAGAGATTGGCTTTGTATTCTGAAAATTTAGAAAGGATATTAAAAATCTTCTGTGGTATTTGGAGGAGAGTTTTTTAGAGAGAGATTGTCAATCTGTTTCTGGTGAATGTTCTGGAGAGTCTTCTGAACAACAAAATAGGATTCAAGTTCGAAGGTGAAGTTCTGTGGAGGAGATTTGGAGGCACGATCAAGGAACACTTCGAGGGCATCAGAATCAACCAGGCATCTTCAGACTTTCGAATAAGCGCTGGACATCAGGTTCCTCTTATATTTTCCTTCTCGTACTTTCTTCTTTTATCTTTCTGCTTCAGAGAAAACAAAACAAAATCTGTTAGACGTGATTTGTGTGAATAGGGAAAAACTGTTGTTGAATCGAAAATTAGGAAAAATATGTTATATTTAAACGTTTGAAAAGATAAGAAAATATATATATATAGTACTGAACTGTTTTCCATTTTGTTAAAAACAAAAGAAAACCTTATTTTCTGAAACATTCAACTTATCAAAATAAGATTTTAGGAAGATGATTTCTTGTGGAAAATAATAAATTTGGGTTTTATTTTTGGATATAAATATTTGTATATATTTATGTGTGGCTGGAACTGTTCCTTGCGCTATATTTTTCTTTTATTCTGTTATTTGTTTTTACCCTCTGTACTTTAACTCAATATATTTTAATATATATAATATAGGTTTATATGGTTTTCTGGTAGCAAATAATGAATTTGAAGTTTTGTTAATATAATTATATATAATGAATGTATTCTGTATTTTACTCTCTAGTTATTCTGGTTAATATAGTTAATTCATATATAGTACTCTGTATTCTATTCTCTGGTTATTCAGCTAATATATATATATATATATTTTATATATATTATATATATATATATATTTAATATGTCAAACTGTGCTGGTACCGTACGTCTGTCATATGAAATTTTAATTTTGCTCAGAATCGAATTTACTATATTCATTTTATTTTATGGTTATGTTTGAATTTATTTAAAAAAAATTTATATAAAACAATTTTTTTTAAAAAAAATATATTTATATTATAGGGGAAGGGAAGGGGTCGTACCCCGTCCCCTCCACCCTTTTGGCAGAAAGGACTGCCGCATCAGTCCGCAGACTGCTGTGCGCGGCAGTCCGTACGGACTGCCGTGCGCAGCAGTCACGAGGACTGCCTACGACAGCCCTCTCTCCTCTGCGCGCCATGGATAGAGTTCGGCGCTTGGTTTTTTTTTAATTTCTTTGTTTTAAAACAAAAAAACTTCATTGGCTTTTCTAATTTTCGTTTATTGATATGCGTTTAATTAAATATATATATATATATATATGTTTATATATATATATGTATATATATATACATACATATATGTATATATTTATTTATTAGTTTGTTCAGTTGGACAGAATAGTATAAGATTAATTTTTTTACGACGATATAGTTTTATGTGTGATTGTTCAGTTCGGTAAGAACAATATAGAATATATGATGATTTTATATATATTAAATTATATATGTATACAATATTATTGTGTAAATATGAATATATAAAATAGATAACGATTATTTGAGGAATATGATTAAGTTGAGTAAATTTGAAATTTATTATCTTAGAATAATTGAATGTAGCAAAATGGATATGGCGTCAAAAATGATTATTGTGTTTATTTTAAGTGGATCTAACGAAGCTAGAAAACTCTTAAACGCTTTTAGACTCACGTATTTCTTTGGATTTGCTATAACAATGTTCATGTATTAAATGGGATTTTCGGTGTTGGTAATTAAAAGAATTATTGTACTTCGGTGTGAAAGTTATTATGTTGTTCTTAGCTTTCTTATTTTGATTGGCTTTTTAACTCGGTGAGTTACCTTTTTACTTGATGTGGGAACCCGGTTGTCATTTTGTGAAAACGTCATTTCAGAGGCATGTTTTAGTTTTAATGTACTTCTCGTCTTGATCACACTTTCAGAGTTGGAACTTATGGGTTTTGTGCTTGGAAGGGTTGAACTATTCTGTTAAGATTTTTGGTTATGAGTAACTGCGAGAGGGTTAATGCCTCGCATGGTTCTTGTTTGGTGTTATGTTCTTTATGTTTTAGTTCAACCCTTGCCTAGTTTTGATTTATGTTAGGGATCGTAGGGAGAGTGGCTCTTCGTGGGCATCGGCCCCTCAGTTGGAGGAAGTGCCAGGGGAACCCACGTAAGAGTAGTTAAACAAGTGATAACCTAAAAATAGAATTTAGGGGGGATGGGTAGTAAAACACACAAGATAGATAAAATTGGATTCCTCGTCTATGCATTAGGGCTACTGTAGACTAGTGATAGACTGAGTAGGCCATGGTCGGCAAAGTCGTAGTCTCGTCTTCATGAGAGATTATTGGCTCCGCATTAGCTACCCTATGATGCCGACACCTCAGTTAGGAGGAAGGGCCAGGAGATCCATAGATGGGTGCCGGTGCCTCAGTTGGAGGAAGTGCCAGGGGATCCCATGACAGCTATGCGATGACACTCTCCACTAGACACCCTTGTTGTTCTTGTTTCTTGTTACCTCTGGATATTGTTATACTTATGTTGTTCTGATTTTAGGGCTAGGGAATCCATAAGTGGGTGTCGGCGCCTCAGTTGGAGGAAGAGCCAGGGGATCCCATGAGAGTTATGTGATGACCCTCCCTACTTGACACCCTTGTGCTTTGTTGTAGTTGCCTCTGAATGTTATCTCTTTATGATGTTTCTTCAAATTCTTGTGAATTTGATTCATGATTGTTAAGTGATAGTACTTTATGTTATCGTGATGAGTTTCTTGGTTTTACTTGTTATGTGATTTGAGTACGTCGATGGTTTTGTATTGCATACTTGAGTTGTGCTTGTTTTATATCATATTATGGTTGAGTCGGTTGACATTCATGGTCGGGTTCACTTCCTCATCACCTCTGAGCACAGGGGGTGAGTTACTTGTAATTCACATGGTTGGGTGGAACGTGCTCCGTGCCCATTGGGTTCCCCATCAGCGTCTTATCTTCTCAGCTTTCCACAGTGGAGTTGTACCAGTGATCAGTTGTACTTCATATTTCATTATACTTGTATCAATCCCTATGTTGGGAAATTCAATGTAATTCAGTATCAAAGATTGTAATGTAATATTATATCAATGATGTAATAGTTAGGTTCTTTTGTAACTCTATTAAGAGATTTATCATGGATGTAATATTGCAATGTTTATTATGCTCGCATCATGATTATCGGATGTATCATTGTATATGGTTATCATAAATTAAATGGTTATGTTCTATTCTTTATCTTTATTCTGTTTAGTTGTTGCGATGTAACCTCGCGTGCCCCAGAGAAACAAGTGTATAAATGCTATGTGTTATGCTATGTGGTATGTTTTAATGTTATTGCATGTTTACTTTTATTATTTAAAAAAAAAAATTAGTTGCATTATGTGTGTTCTCTGGGGTTTGCACAATGGGCGTTACAACTTGGTATCAGAGCCAAGGTTGCAAACGCTAGGGCCTTTGGGTAGTGTGTCCATTAGGTTATCATTTGTGCAACTCTTGAACTCATTTTGTACTTTATCTTGTGGCACAAAAATACGCCTCGAGGTAGAGGACGTGGCCGTGCAAGAGGCTGTGGTGCCGGACGTGGAGCAAACTGACGAAGCCCCTCAGTTCCTAGTTCCCATGGCTTTGAGCATGAGGAACAGCAGAGTCTTCATAGTGTTCCATCAGGTGGCTAGGATCTAGCACAGCCAGGTCTAGATGGTCAGTTACAGCATATACTTGGAGAGATTCTTGACCGTTTGGGACCCAGGCCAGATGAGGTACACCAGGTGGAGAGGGAGAGAGAGAGGTCTCCGAGGCGCAGGGATACAGATGTGGTTCCGGATGCAGTCGTAGCAGGCCATATGAGAGATCTGATGAGGGCACACCCTCCTACTTTTGATGGTTCTGGATGAGGTCTTGAGGCTGAGACCTAGTTAATTGACTGAGACTGTTGCTTCGCCATGCACCCCTACGGTAGCAATACCAAGGCACAGTGTGCAGTTATGCACTTGCGAGGCTTCGCGTCTACTTGGTGGCACCTTGAGGAACAAAAACTGCATCTTGATCTCAGTATGGTTACTTGGGAGTTGTTCCTAGACAGGTTCAGGGCTCATTTTCTCTCAGACCACTGCAGGCAACTCAGGGCTGACGAGTTTCATGATCTCAAGCAGTTGTCTATGTCAGTGGAGTAGTATGAGAGGCGCTTCTATGAGTTGAAGAAGTATGCAGGGATCAGCCACGATGAGGGCATGTTAGTGCAGCATTTTGTTCGGGGCTTAAATGCCCGCATCAGTGGTGGTGTATGAGTCTTCGAGCTGAAGACGATGGAGATGGTAGTGGAGAAGGCTTGCTTACTGGAGGAGAATTTAGCCATGGCTTTGGGTGGTCACATTGGAGTATAGATTGGTAGCACATCCACACCTGGTTATGTTACTCATGGAGGGCAGTCACAGGGAGCAGGATCTTCAAGGAATAAGAATCCACCTTCTAAAGGGGGTCAACAACATCGGCAGCGGCAGCATCAGGAACAACAATCATAGCTGAAGCATGAAAACTTTCAATCTCAGCAAGGTGGCAATCCACAGTTTCATAGGGATCGGAACAGGATCAGGCACCAAATTCGACAGGAACGTTTTGCACAGCCTGCACCTAGTTTTTAGTTAGTGCCGAGTTGAGCAAGCTTTCAACAATCCAATGTTCCATCCAAGGGCAGAGGATTTGGCCAAGGTACTGGTTGCTACTCATGTGGGCAACAAGGGCATATCGCTAGATTGTGTCCACAAAAGAGTACTTCCGGATATAATCAGAAACCTACCACTTCTGAGCCGACAGTGGGAGATGCGGGTAGATCTCATCGAGTGTTTTCCATTGTTGACAATCATCAGGCTGGGTACCAGGATGCAGGTGTAGAGGCTTCTTGTAGAGGACGAGGTTCTGGCTTAGGAGCTCGTGAGTGAGCTTGAAAGGGTTCGATGGTGTCCGAAACGTTGTGATCTTGGCATCATGGGAGGATGTCTCCCTTATTTGAGAATCTAATTTTTTTTTCTTTTTATTCTGTTATTTAATGGCTTCCAGGAGTAAGCCATATCCTAGGGGGGGAGGATGTAATACCCCTCATACTGTTTAGACTTATTATTTTCTGTGCTTTGCTTGGATACTATGATGATACTGTTACTGTTTGATATGGTTAGTTAGATGCTAGATGATGCTGTTATTTCATTTTGGACATGATTACTTTATATGACATTATGGTTGATTATATCAGTTGATTTTCTGAATTATGATATGATGCAGTAATTTAATTTAATATGTTATGAGATGATTGTTAGTTAGAAATGTAATTCATTGATTATGTTATAATTATTAGAATAGGTTTGACGAAGGACAATATAGCATCACTCACTCGTGAGTGCCCTGTTATGTTGCGATTCCTTCTCACAATGCAGTATTTTGATTTAATGCTTTGATATATATGTTTATATGCACATGTACACAACTTCGTTTGTATGCAGGACTGCGGGTACAAGTCTCGATTCCACCTGCCTCGGCAGTATAGGGCGAGCACTAAATAACCCAATGGATAAATGTTGATACAGAGGTGACGATGAAGTCCTCCTGTTCCATGATGTCAGGTCGTCTCATTTGTTCGGTATTGTTCATTTTTGTAATTTGTCATCATTCGTGGGTTGTGTTTGGTATTTTGTCGTATTTTGATTAAATTTGATACCTTGTATGTTGTGGTGTGTTCAATTTAAATAATGGAAGTGATTGTTTATTTTAATGTTAGATTTAAATTGGATGACGGCTCGGGCGAATGACTGGCGCTGCTCCTTGTTTCCAGAGCTAGGGCACCCGCGCCCTAGCTCTCTCTTCCTGATTTTTTTCGTTCTCTGCGCGGACTGGGGAGGGTGTTGCCTGCGTACTGGGGGGGAAGTTCTTTTGGGTGTATTATGGGGTGGACTGGGGCGTTCGGGGGCTGGGGGCATCCTTTTGCCCGTGGCCATCCGCCTTACCTTTTTTCTGGTGTTTGCTGCGTGTGGCCAGGCATTTGGCCGTGTTTGGGGTGAGTGGGGAGTCAGTTTTGCTTGCTTGGTGGAAGGTGGGGTTTGGTGTAGGGTGTGGTGCTTTGTCTCGGGTTGGAGTTGGTTTGTTGTGGGGTTTTGCCAGGGGGACAGCGGTGTGCTTTCAGCTGTAGGGTGTGGGTTTGGGTTGTGCCTCTTCCTTTCCTCAATGGAGTTTGGGGAGCCTTCGGGGGAGGGACCCAAGATGGATTTCCGTACCGCTCTTGGCTCGAATCCCTTACCTTCAGGGGCTCGTCTCCATGATAATATTTTATTTTCTTAGAATCTGGAGAATAATAAGGTTGGTTTGTCAGGAGGGTTTCGTGTTCCCAAGATTAATGGTTGCCTTGAAAGGTGTAAAGAGAGGCCGAATGTGGTGATCCCGATGGAGATGCTCGCTGAGGATATTGAATACTACTCACGGCATTCATTGTACTACAAATTTTTGGGTTTGAAAATTTCATTGCAAGTTTTGGAGTCCTGGGCCAGGAGGACTTGGATGCCAGAAGGTGAGATTGAGATTCGGCTCCTAGCCAATAACTATTTCATGGTCACGTTTGATTGCATGGCAGATAGGATCAAGGTTTTTGAAGGAGGCCCTTATTTTTACAACCAGGTGGGCTTGTTCATTAAGCCATGGCATGCTAGTTTCAATCCGGCTGAGGAACTTCCAAATCAGGTTCCAGTTTGGGTTCGCCTTCCAAGACTCCCTGTGGAATGTTGGCGCGAGGATGTGTTGCACTTATTAGCTTCGAAGTTGGGGAAACCTGTGGGTTCGTCACAACATACTCAATTCAAAAAGGTACTGACTTTTTCCCGATTCTGTGTAGAAATTGATTTAAGTAAGCCACTGCCAGACTCTTTGGAAGTGAGTGCAGGAGATTATTCATGGGTGCAGTAGCTTGACTATGAAACATTACCTTTCCGGTGTCGTTTCTGTCATGAGTACGGTCACCTCCGGCGCAGGTGTCCAAAGGCCAAGCCTTTGGAGGCTCAATCTCCTCTACCTTCAAATAAGACACCCAGAGGGGATAAGGGCAAGGATACCTTTCAGGGTTTTGGTGGTAGGGAAGATGGTTTCACTACTGTTAGAGGCAGAAACAGAAATAAGGGTCAAAAAATGTCTTTGAAGGACAGGCAGGAGGAGGATACCTTCAATAGATTCGAGGTGTTGGAAGAGCTCAGTCAACAGGAGGTGAACCCAGGATTTCTTGATCTTGATCATGGGACTCTGGATATAGATCAGCGTGGCCCTTCACTGGAGGAAATGATTACTTCTCCATAGGAGGGGGTTGCGGGAGTGCAATGCATAGAGGAGGACATGAATGATCCTGGACAAGCAAAGCTCAATTCAGAGGTGCTTATGGTTCCGCATGGTGATGGGCCTTCAAACATAGGAACATTTCAGCAGTTGGGGATCCAAGTTGCGTCAGGTGGTAGTGCTGAGGCAGGGAAAGTTTGCGCTGATAAGGCTCACCTCTTGCAGAAGGAAAATTCGGAGGCGGGGAAGAAGATTTCGAAGTTGTCCCCTCAGTTGGGTATTTTGCAAAAAGATCTCAAAAAGGGGGGGTCAGAAAAAACCTCCAAGCTGGGTAGGAAGAAGGATGTGGAAAAGATTAAGATGATTGGGGAGACTTTGGTGGAATCAGGGTCAGTCAAGACTCTTGATTCGCATTTCTCTTCTCCCTTGAAATGATAGTTCTTTCTTGGAATGTACGGGGCTTGAACAGTGGCCCTAGACAAAAAGCTGTTCGGGATTTGATTAAGCTTCATGCGCCTGATGTTCTTTTTCTCCAAGAGACTAAGCTCTCTGTGGAAGGTATGATGGACTTAGCTCCTAAGTTATGGAGGAATGGTGATTTCCAATGCACTGGGGCTCAGGGGGCTTCTGGTGGGGTGGCGTGCTTTTGGAATCCGTGGAAGATTTGCCCCCAATGGTGGGGGTCTTTTAAATCCTCCCTTTCCATGGTGGCTTCTTGTTTTGTTTCTGGGGAAACTATTCTCCTCTCCAATGTGTATGCGCCGGTGGAGTTGCAGGGTAAGCACATCTTATGGGCCAATATTCGTTTAGTTCGTAGCCTTTTCCCTTACCATCCTTGGATTATAGGAGGTGATTTTAATGCTATCACGGAGCTTGCGGAGAAACGGGGTGGTACTGCTAGGCTGGAGGCTTCGGCGTTGCTGCTCCAGGATAATATTTCTGCTCTTCGTCTTGTGGATATCAAGCCGGGTAATGGTCTATTTACATGGAATAATAGGAGAATAGGAGATGCCTCTATTTCAGAGAGACTTGATAGATTCTTGGTGTCTAGTTTTTGGTTGGGGGATAGGTGGAAGATCTGTTCTGAAATACTGGATGGTCGAGGTTCTGATCACTGGCCAATTAAACTGGTGGCTGAAATGCCTCGACAGTGTGCTAAACAGACCTTTAAGTTTCAACTCATGTGGCTCAGGGATGAATCTCTCCATGATTTACTCCCTGGCTGGTGGGATCTTGGGAAGCCAGCTTATGGCACCGCTATGTACACTTTCTCAAAGCGGCTCCAATATGTTAAGTACAGGTTGAAGAGGTGGAATAGGCAGCACTTTGGCAATTTGTTTAAAGAAAAACAGAAAGCTCAGGAGCATCTTGATCTAATTACCAGACAGATTCGTGATCAAGGCCTCTCAGAAGATTTGAGTTTGTTAGAGGTTGCTGCAATTAAAGAGGTTGAGGAATGGGAGTTAAGAGAAGAACTTTTTTGGAAACAGAAGTCCCGTATTGATTGGCTTCAGGCTGGTGATAGGAACACTTCTTTCTTCCATAACTCTGTTAAGGATCGGAGGCAAGGTAATGCTATTTCTTCTCTCTTGCTGCCTGATGGGGAAATCTTGTCCTCTTCCGCTTCTATATCTGCTGAATGCATTCGGTATTTTTCTACCTTATTCTCTGAGGACTCGCCTCCTGCGGAGGAGGATGAAGCAAAGATTTTAGACTGTATCCCACAGTTGGTGTCTAATGAAATGAATGAATCGTTGCTCTCCCCTATTTCCTTGTCGGAGATTGAGAATGTTGTGTTCCAGATGAAGAAAGGAAAAGCCCCTGGGCCTGATGGATTTCCTGTCGAGTTTTTTCAGGAGTTCTGGGAGGTGGTTAAATTGGATCTCTTAGAGGTTGTTCAAGAGTCCTTTATGCATAAACAAATGTTGAAGTCTCTGAATGCTACTTTTTAGCTCTTATCCCAAAGAGGGAGGGGGCAAATTCTCTGGATCTTTTTAGGCCTATTGCACTATGTAATGTGGTGTATAAAATTATTACTAAGTTGATTGCGAAAAGGTTGAAACCTTGGCTTGGTGGGTTAATCTCTGAGGAGCAGGGAGGCTTTGTTGCTGGCAGGCAGATCATGGATGGGGTTGTTATTGCAGCTGAGACCATCCATTCTATGGAATCGTCAAAAGAAAAGTCGATGTTTATCAAGTTGGACATGGCCAAAGCATATGATCATGTTAAGTGGAGCTTTCTTTTCAAAATTCTTGGAGCTTTCGGTTTTGCGGAGGGTTGGATTAAATGTGTAAGGAGCTGTGTCACTTCTTCTTCCTTTTCGATGCTTATTAATGGTGAGCCCACTTGCCTGTTTGGTGCTTCTAGAGGCCTCAGGCAAGGTGACCCCCTGTCTCCCTACTTATTCATCCTTCTTGCGGAGGGCCTGGGAAGGCTCATTCGTGCTCAAGTTGCTAGTGGCTCGCTTCAGGGCTGGATTTGGGGAAATGGCATTCCCCCTCAGTCCCATCTTCAGTTTGTTGACGATACTGCCTTGATGGGTAGGGCTAAGGTTGAGGAGGCTCTCCACTGGCGTAGTGTGTTGGACAGTTACTTGGCGGCTTCTGGGCAGTGCATTAATGAGGGGAAGTCCTTCATTTATTTCTTCCATACTCATAAGGTTATTCAAAGGAGAATTGCTGGTATTCTACGCTTCCAAATTGGCTCGCTTCCTTTCTCCTATCTTGGTATCCCTCTTGCCATTCGTTCTCTCCCCAAAAGGTTTTGGCAGGAGACTCTTGACAAGTTTCGAAGATTGGTCAGTCATTGGACTTGTAGGTGGCTTTCTTCAGCAGGTAGAATGACTCTTCTAAAATCTGTGGTCCAGGCTCTCCCTCTTTATAGATGCTTTGTTCTGTCTGCTCCTTCAAGTTTTGTTAAAGATTTCAAGAAATTGTCTCGTCAGTTTTTATGGGCGGGCAATCTTCTCCATAGAAAATGGAATTTGGTGAGGTGGGATGTTGTTTGTAGGCCAAAGCAGGAGGGGGGTCTTGGTCTTCGGCGATCAGATTTGAATGGGCAGGCCTTGGCTGCTAAGTTGTATTGGCGCTGGTGCTCACAGCAACACTTGTTGTGGGCTAAAATTTTGACCTTCAAATATTTGGGAGTGGTGGAAAGTAGGGAGGTGGTCAGATTCAACATGGTGGGTAAAGGTTCTATGATCTGGAGTACCCTTAAATGGGGTGCCAAGCTGGTTAAGCAGGGTCTTTTATGGATTTGCAATGGGGGTCGGGATGCTCTCTTTTGGCATGACTCCTGGGATGGACATCCACCCATTGTGTCTTCTCATCCCCATCTCCATGATTTGTGCTAGGTTTTTGAGGCGGCAGGTTGGTGTCATGTGCAGACTTCAAATCGCAAAATTATTTGGGTCAAATTTCGGTGGCCAAATGGAAGGATCCCTTGGATTGGCCTCATGGTGGTGTGGAGGAAGATCGTCAGGAGCTTGCTAGGCTTTTATCTAGTCGTGTCTGCAACTCTCTTCAGGGAAGTGATGTGCTTGCTTGGGGTCCTGATTTGAAAGGAAAATTTTTGGTGGCCTCGGGTTATCAGGTGTTGGATAAACAGGTTTTTGGGAGCTCCCAGGTTACTTGGTGGAAGCATGTTTGGAACAAATTTGCTTGGCCTAAGTGTAATTTTTTCTCTTGGCTAGTGGTCC
>VDFB02271358.1:436220567-436244811 GCA_007258455.2 Sequoia sempervirens | reverse complement strand
ATAACCATAAAATAAAACAAATATAGTAAATTCGATTCTGAGCAAAATTAAAATTTCCTATGACAGACGTATGGTACCAGCACAGTTTGACATATTAAAATATATATATATATATATATATATAATATATATAAAATATATATATATATATATATATATTAGTTGAATAACCAGAGAATAGAATACAGAGTAGTATATATGAATTAACTATATTAACTAGAATAACTAGAGAGTAAAATACAGAATACATTGATTATATATAATTATATTAACAAAACTTCAAATTCATTGTTGCTGCAGAAAATATACTCAGACTCATATTATATATATTAAAATATATTGAGTTAAAATACAGGAGGTGCAAAATAAATAAATGAATAAAGAAAAATATAAAGCGAGCAGTTCAAATACACATAAATATGTGAAATATTTATATCAAAAAAATAAAACCCAAAATTATTATTTTCCACAAAGAAATCATCTTCCACAATCTTGTTTTCAATAAGTTGAATGAACAGAAAACAAGTTTTCTTTTTGTTTTTAACAAAATGGAAAACAGGTTCAATACTATATATATATTTTCTTCTCTTTTTCAAGCGTTTAAATCAATACATATTTTTCCTAATTTTTGATTCAACAACCAGTTTTTCCATTGCACGAATACGTCCACAACAAATTTTGTTTGTTTTTCTCACGAGAAGGCGAGAAAGATAAAGAAGAATGCGAGAAGGAAAATATAAGGAGGAACTTGATGTCCAGCATGACCGAAAGTCGAAGATGCATGGGATTTGATTCGTGCACCAGAGTATTTACCACTTGTCGATGCCTCAAATCTCCATGAGAACTGCAGCCGAGACTTGAATCTGACATTTGTTAGGAGGGCTTTCCTCCAGAACATTCACCAGAAACAGATTGACAATCTCTCTCTAAAACTCTCCTCCAAATACCACAGAAGATTTTCAATACCCCTTTCTAAATTTTCAAAATACCAAGCCAATCTCTTGCACAACCTCTGTAACCAATATCTCTGTGTGTGTAAAATTCTCCAAAATTTCTTAATTAAGTAAAAATATCTTGTCCATTTCTCACAAAAACTCTCAAAATCCAAAAATAAAAGAAAACAATTCTTTAAAAGCCAGCTTTTTACTCAAATCTATATTCTTATTGGCTCACACAATCTTTTTATTCTTTTATTTGTTTTATTGTTTTAATTTCCATTTTTGCAACTTTACTTGCACAACACTTTACTTATTTAATTTAAATAATTTATTCTAATAATTATCCTCACCAATTAATTAATTAAAATAATTAGGGCACATTTAATATTTAACTATTATTTAATTGCAATATATGACTTTCAAAAATAATTAAATCATTTAAATATTCGAATATAATTTAAATCTAACATTAAAATAAACAATCACTTCCATTATTTAAATTGAACACACCACAACATACAAGGTATCAACTTTAATTGAAATACGACAAAATACCATACACAACCCACGAATGACGACAAATTACAAAAATGAACAATACTGAACAAATGAGATGACCTGACATCATGGAACGGGAGGACTTCATCGTCACCTCTGTATCAACATTTATCCGTTGGGTTATTTAGTGCTCGCCCTGTCCTGCCGAAGCAGGTGGATTCGAGACTTGTACCTGCAGTCCTGCATACAAACGAAGTTGTGTACATGTGCATATAAAAATATATATCAAAGCATTAAATCAAAATACTGCATTGTGAGAAGGAATCGCAACATAACAGGGCACTCGCGAACGAGTGATGCTATATTGTCCTTCGTCACACCTATTCTAATAATTATAACATAATCAATGAATTACATTTCTAACTAACAATCATCTCATAACATATTAAATTAAATTACTGCATCATATCATAATTCAGAAAATCAACTGATATAATCAACCATAATGTCATATAAAGTAATCATGTCCAAAATGAAATAACAGCATCATCTAGCATCTAACTAACCATATCAAACAGTAACAGTATCATCATAGTATCCAAGCAAAGCACAGAAAATAATAAGTCTAAACAGTATGAGGGGTATTACAGAACCAAAATGCTATGATGAAGTTATGCAGGTGGATTCCAAAGTTTAGTGGGAGCATGAAATGGAAGAAGAAATGGAATCCTTGCTGAAAAATAAAACTTGGGATTTATGCAAGTTGTTTGTAGGTAAAAAGGATTTACCAAATAAATGGATTTATAGGATGAAAGAGGAAGATGGAGGCAAGAAAATATTTAAAGCCAGGTTAGTTGTAAAGGGATTTGCATAAAAAAGGGCACTGATTTTGATGAAATTTTTTCTCTGGTTGTTAAAATGACTTCTATTTGTACTATTTTAAGTATTGTGGTTGCTAAAGATTTACATTTGGAATATCTTGATGTTAAAACTTCCTTTTCTTCATGGTGATTTGGAAGATGAAATATATATGGAACAATGACAGGGATTTGAGGTAAAAGGTAAGGAGAAATTTGTGTGTAGATTAAAGAAAAGTTTATATGGCTTGAAGCAAGCACCTCGGCAATCGTATATTAAATTTGATAGTTTTGTGGTTGAGCATGGCTATAAATAGTGTAATTCAGACCATTGTGTTTATTTTAAGAGGTTAGATGATGATAGCTACATTATTTTATGTTTATATGTTGATGATATGCTTGTAGTGGGGTCTAACATGGATCACATAAGGGAGTTAAAAAAATAGATGGGTATGTACAGGATCATGATGGGCCAAAAGGTGGCAATATTATGGGTATTTGTAGGGTATGTGGCTGACGGCTTTTATTTACCCAAAATTGATGAAACAAAAAGGGTTTTTAGAGGAGATTCTCAGCTTTCCACCAATATAAATTATGCTTTAATTTGAATTCAATAAATAATTATTATTCATTTTCTATTAGAATTATGACAAAAGTCTTGACCAATAGGTTGATTGAAAAACATCTATAACTTTCAAACGGTATCACATTTTTTGAATCCGAAATATGCATCACATTCTATGTTTCACATACTATAGGATTAAAAAAATAAAAAAACAAATTTCATGAAGTTTTGACCAAGGTGGTCAAACATATGAGTTTTTATATTTTTTGAAAGTTGTAATAAAAAATTCATAATTAATTATTTACTTGGAAAAAAATTACACAAAAATATGCATCACATCTAGACATGAGTCCTGTAGTTATATATAAAATCTTATTAAAAAATATTACAATTTTATTATGGTTAGGGTGGTCAGATAGACACCTACTTCTTATTTTTTCCTAAAATTTAAGTACTACTAAATTGAAATTTCAAATTTTCACCAAATAGATTTGATTTATTTTTAAATAAACCTAGTAGTTTAGAAATTACATTCAATTTTATATAGATTCTATTCTTACATATTTTAGAAATAATATAGATAACTTATTCAAATTTTTACATCAAGTTGCCTAACACTGATTTTTCTGATCTTTTTGCCACTTTTCCATGATGATCTTGCACATACCTAGATAGAAAATTTATTTGCTATGAAGGATTTTGGGTAAAACAAAAATATCCTTGGTATGAAGATTATTAGAGATAGGAAAAATAGAAAATTGGTTTTATTTCAACCTGATTATGTTGAAAAGGTGTTGCAAATATTTCACATGGTGAATGCAAAAGCTCTCAACACACCTTTTTCTAGTCATTGAAATTTGACTAAGGATGTGTCCAAAGACACAAAAGGAGAATGATCAAATGTCCAAGTTACCATATGCCTCAAATATAGGAAGTTTAATGTATTTCATGGTATCCATGAGGCCAGATATTGCACATGCAATAGGAGTTGTTAGTAGGTATATGAGTAATCCCGAAATGGAGCATTCAAATGTGGTTAAATGGATTTTTAGGTATTTGAGAGGTACATCCAATAAATTTTAATGTTTTTTGGGCTCTCATACTAAATTAAAATGCTATGTTGACTCATATTTGGCAGGGGATATTGGGACTAGGTGGAGTACCACAAGTTATGTATTTATAGTTGGTGGGACAATAGTGAGTTTGATTCCTTGGTTGCAAAAGGTGGTTGATTTATCCACCATGGAGGCAGAGTATGTTGGTGCAATGGAGGTAGAAAAGGAGATGATATGATGGAAAATTTTCATGGAAGAGTTGGGAAAACAACAAGCTGAAATTTTTTTGTTTATAGACAGCCAAAATGTTATACATCTTGCAAAGAATTATTCCTTGCACTCTAAATCCAAACACATACAACTAAGATATCATTTCATTCGGTTTGTATTGGAGGATGGACAAGAAAAGCTAGAAAATATACACAAAGATGGCAATCCAACGGATATTTATATGAAGGTGGTAACAAGGAAGAAGCAAAGCTCCTCTTTAGCTTTGGTTGGTCTTCAAGGTTAACAATAAAAAAGAGAAGCAAGGTCCAAAGTGCTTATTTCTAGTGGGGGTTGTAGGGGTAACAATGTTATGATCAATCTCCAAGTGGGAGATTGTTGTGTTATGGACACCAATTAGACTAGGATGCTAAAAAATATTCACCATTACTTTTTATTAAATAATTGTTGCTTTCTTGCAATTTTGTATGAATGGTTAAAATAATTAGTAACCACCCAAAAAGAAAGGATTTATTGGTTGCATGATTTGCTACATGCATGGGAATATATTTTTTGCATGATTTTGAGGTTATTTATGGTTGTTGGGTGGGAGAAATGAAAGTAGAAATTCATAGAGCAATGGCTGGAAAAAAGCAAGAAGTGCCACAGGTACACGTAGTGAAGACTATGTAAAAATTAGTAGTGAAAAACATTAAAAAAAATTGTTGCAAGTTTTTGCATGTCTTTGCATGTTATTGTAAAGGTTATTTTCTGGGAGATTAATATTATTTGGACCATTTTTTTGTGGATGTAGCCTAGATTTGTGTGAACCATTTTAATTCTTTGTGTTGTCTTCTTGCTGTCTATTTTTTGGGGTTTTTTAAATCTACTGTGTTTTAATATTTTTCTACATTTAAATGATAAGTTATTGCCTCCAATCCCTAAAAAACATGAATTCTTACTAATAGAATGTGCTGTAAAATCCTACTAGTTCTACTCCTATTTTCCTTTTAGGATGCTCAAATTGTTCTAAATATATTTCTAGGATTTCAAATGGTCAAAAAGGAATTTTATTTATATGTATTTCTTTATTTTCACAAAATTAATTATTGAAATATGACAAAGAAAATTGGATTTTTAAATTTTAAAATGTTCATAATAACATTTCAAAAATTAAGACAAAATATGTCTAATGATGGTAGTGAGCACATCCTTCAAACCAATTTTAGGGATTTTCTTACCATTGCTCAACATTTAATATTAATGTAGTCTAGGAAAAAGTATCCCTTTTCACACTTAATTTGGAAATAAATATTAAATAAAAAGGACTAGATTGTGCCTTAATTTAGTGTTGTAATATGTATTTTACATATTTACATTTAGTTTAGAGCCCTATTAAATAAAATGGACATAATTGTGCCTTATTTGTGGTGTTGTAAGGTGTACCTTTACACTTTCACACTCACCAAGGGATTTTTTAATAAATTGAGGTTAATTACCCCTTAATTGGCTGCTTTAGTTCAAATCGAAGCATAATTAATTTAATTTCCGAAGAGAAAAACCCAACATTAATTAATTCCATTAAAAAACACTTAACAGTAGAGAATATATGTCCGAAGTGACCTAGGACCCATTCATGCAAGGGCAAATGGGTCCTCTCTTAGACCTAAGACCTAAATTTTTTATTATTATTTTGGTGTTATTTTAATGATTTCAAATGTATATTCACATGTCAGTTTGTGTTATTTGAATATCAAAAATTAATGTTAACATATGTATAAATATAAGGTCATTTCACTATGTTTCACCGAGAATATTCTCAAGCTAGTATTTTTCATAAGAAAGTGTGATCTAAGAAATCTAAGAGTTCAAAACCTTTTTAAGAGAATTTGTAAATCATTCAAGAGAAAATTTTTGGAAAAATATTTTGGCACCTTAATGCTCTCTAACACTTGTATGGTTTTCCACCTAAAAGGAGAGAGGTAGGCCAAAATGGGCAATGTGCCCACTCAAAACTAATGAAATGTGAATGGAATGTGCTTAAATAAAATGTCCTAAATGCAATAAACTAAGAAAATTAATTGAATATTAATGCAAAACTAATGAAATGTAAGTTGTTTGAAAACATAGTGTTGTATGCAAAATGATCTAAGAATGCAAACAAACTATAACAGAAATGAAAGAAACTGAAGAGGTGCACTTGGAAACTAGAATGTGATACAGAGAGGCTCTTGAATCCTAAACAATTTGTTGTTGAAGCTAACTAGGACACTTATGCCAAGCTAGGCAACTTAGTCCTATTTTGGGGAGACTCTACCAGAATAGGTTTCAACCAAAAGGGTATCCAAAAATACAAAAAATTGCTTTTCAGGCCTGGGAGTGGGACTAATTCACCATTGATGGTGACTTAGTCCACCTTCAGCTTTTAGGGATTTTGAGACAGGAATATGTGGCTCTCGGTCTACACTTCTATTTTTGACAGGTGTCTAATTCTAAATCTACAAAAATTCTTTTGTAGATGGTCTGCAAGCTTCTTTTAGGACTTTGTTGTAGACCAAAAGACCAAAATTGTAGTATCCATCCCCTACAATAGGTACCTAATCCTCAAATACATCATGGTACTTGTCCTTCCATGATTGAAATTCCTCTTCTGAGGGCCAATTGAATGTTATAACACTATCAACCTTTGCTCTATAGGTAGCATATTTGGTTACCACCTGGTTTTCTTCCTTATAAAATTTCTCCAAGGAAATTCCTTCTTGAATAATCATGTCCATTTTTTTATTTATAATTTCCTTCACCAATCAAATCTTATTTCTTGGGAATTACATCAATTTATTTTTACCTCTAATCTTGCAAAGAATTGATCTCACCATTCTCCTTCAAGATGTTAGGAAGGAGATGCAAATTCATCTCATCAAACCCTCTAACCAATTCCATTTTATTTCCCTCCAAAGGCTCAATATTTCCTTGGAAATCATGCATTCCATTTACGATTCTAAGGTTTGGTTGAATGTTTTTAGGCTTTTTCACATCATGCTTCGACCCTATTGACATTAGCCTTAAATTTTGGAGTCTAGGAATCCATTTTCCCATAAGTGGGATTGCCACTTCCTTGTCTCTATCAAAATTCCTTACAACATCAACCATGGAAGAGTAATTAGCATAGATGCTAATCAATCTCTTGTGAATCCCCTTGTTTAGATGCTCCAATACTGAAGTTACGATCTTCAAATTGCTGACAAAGGTCATTCTATCATGTTGGTCACACCTTTTCTCATATCCTTTCAACTTATCAAGCATATCTTCTATGCTAACTTCCTTTTCCTATTGTGCACCTAAAGTTCTTGATTCATCAAATAAGATGGGCACATTTCCCATATTATATGGAACAATTTCCATTAAAATATTTGTGGAAGAAGCAGGAGGTGTTTGTGCTTGTGGTGAAGTAGGGGAAGTAGTGTCTATATGAATGGGAACACTAGGTTGCATATTATGCATCTTCTCCTTTAGAAGTTCCATTTCTATTTGCAACCCCTTTATCTGTTGTTGGCCCTTACCATACTCAATCAATAAATCATTTTATATTTTTCTTAATTTTTCATTCTTTTCTTCCATAGACTCAATTGTTGCCTTTGTGAATTGGGCAACATTCACTAATATGGCGGTAACTTCAATTTCATAAGTATCAAATACTCTATTTATAATTAGGCCCCCTCTATAGTCTATAGATGGCTTTGCAACTTTTAGATTTTTAGTGTTTGGGGCTAGAGCCCAAATTGCCAAAGTATCCCATTATTCACGAAAGTTTGATCCTTGCAGTATAATTGTGGCTTCCTCTTCATAATTGTATAGAGGCTTATCATACCTCCTCATTGTGTCAAAGGAAATGGCCGGAGCAATATCCCATTATGGAAATAAGAGAAAACCAATCTTTCTCATCAACTCTCTTCCTTCTTGTGTAGTCATGCCTTGGAAGTTTTCTTTCATTTCCTTCATTACTTGAACCTGAATGACCTTATCAAGAAATTCGAGGTGGAGGCTTCTCTTCTTTTCAATGTTATTCACATATTCATCTTTCTTCTCTCTCCATGTGAATTCCATAAATGTAGAGGACTTGAAAAATGATTCATCATCAATAAATTTCTTACAAGCCTCTTCTCTAACATCATATTTGTTGTTCATTCTTGTGAGATCCATCTTACTCAATATATGGTCATGTTGTTCTAGTACCATCTCCTAAGAGGGAGAAGGAATTCCTTGATACATATCTTCTTCAGTGACCAATATCTCATCATTAGAATCCTCATCATAATCATCGAGACTACTTGATTCAACCTTTTGTCTCTTTGGGGGTGGTTGCCTTGGTGGTGATGATTTCCTTGGTGGTGAGTCAATGTCAACAATCACAAGACTAGTCAACCTTGGGGGAGACAATGGTGGAATTTCATGTACCGATGAAGGGACTTTTGGCTCCTCTTGTTGAGAATAGGTAGTCACATTTTCCTTTTCCTTCACCCTTTCCTTCATCCTTTTTGAAGATAAATATTTTCTTTCGGGGTTGAGAGGCCGGTCTTTCTTCCATTACAAGGATTTCCCCTTCACCTTATTCCTCTACTACAACAACCTTCCCCTTGTCTTGAATTAACCTTTCACCTTTCAATTTCCCAACTACATATTCAAAATTATAAAAAAAAAATTCAATTATTTGCATTTCATCCTTTATATTTTCAAGAGTTGTAAATTTTGGATCTTTTGCTCTCATCTCCCTCTCCAATTTATTTAAAGAAATCCACTTCATCTTTCTATCATTCTATTTTTGGAAGTCAAAAATATTCCTTGTTACATCCTCTAGAAAATAGTAGTTGTGGATAAATTTGGAGCTTTTGATCCTTGTTTTTAGCCATGCCATGAACCCCTTAAGATTAGGTTTCTTGCTAACTCTTTTCATCTCATAGGGCTTAAGTACATCAAAAATATTACTCCATCCTCACTTTATCATGACAAATTCAAAGAAATAATTGTATGTAGAGAAAAAGGTTCCATTACCTTGATCTTTCAGATAATAATTTTCCACATCCCCTAACTACCACATTACTTTCAGGAAACTAATCCTCAATGGAACATCCCTTAGAAGTATGTGATGTGCAACACTTATATCATACACCCTCAAAATTGTGTAGCTTGGATAAGGAATGACATGTCCCAAATTATGATCAATATTTAGATTAGTCATCCTATCCTTATGCTTCAAGAAGCTATGCAAAGCTGGAGGAATTCTTGGCATGTTCATAATCAAAACCCTCCTCACTTTGGAAGCAAAGATGTATGCAAACAAAAAATTGAATTTCTGTCATTCCTGTCAAGGAGTGTACTCCAAAATTGGATAGGTAGATGCATATCACCCTCCTTATTTTCTAATGTCATATCTTTTCCAAAATAAGTAGCTCCCTTGAATAGAAACATATGCATGAATAATAAGTACCAATAGAATCTTATCCCATATCTACCATTTTTCAATGCAACCAAGCCCTCATGAATCGTTTCACCCAAGTATCCTCCTTATCCATAGAGTGTGTTGCATGTAGAATGTTGTATGTTAGCAAACATATACATTTTAGCCATTTTCATGCTTGTAGTTGGGTCAAAACCTAAGATTTGGTTGAAAGAATAGAAGGCCCTTTGAAAATAAGAAACAAAATAGTTGATGGGGAATGGATTCTTATCTAATGGGCCCAAGATTATCTTTCCCTATCCTTTAACACTTACAAAATAGTGTTGCAATACTAAGATCATGAAAGTATGTCTCATTTTCTCATATTCTACTCTAAGTGCCTTCCCATCAATCTTGACCATATCTTCACTCCACTCAATCAATTTGAAGACCTCAACGATTTCCTCCCTAGTAACCTTTACCATTTCAATTCCATCATATCTTCTTATAGTTTTAGAAATAAGGTCATAGTTTGTTTCCACTACCTTTAGTAACTCAAAATACATGTAAAAATTTGGTACTATCAGCTTCCCCATATCTAATCTCTAGGGGTTTCCAATAGGGATTCCATAGTTTCAGTTGTCAAACCTATAGCTAAATTGTACCCATCCAATGTAAGGTAATGTGACATCTTTGATAGTACATTGTTTATCTCAAGCCCTTCTACAATTTGTGTACCTCTAAATAGTAGTTGTCCCTTGGGATTCTTAGATTCAAAGGGTTTCAATTGCTTAGTTAAATCCTAAACCAAAGGCCTAATTGTAGATTTAGACCCAAAAGGTTGGTCTTTTGATGCAAATGCTTTGACTTTCGGTGCCATAGTTATAGGATTTGTGCAAATCATAGTTTCTTTTTAGAAAATTATAAACTTACAACTAGGGTATAGGTTTGATGCACATAAAAACAAGACTAAAAAAAAAAATCATTTGAATTGGACGTCAAACCTTAAAAGAAATACAATAAACCAGAAATTTTAATGACAAAAAAATGGAGCAAGCACTTTTAGCAAATTTTCAACAATTAAGCAACAAGGTATACATTTCACTTATTGGTTTATAGTCACCTTGAAAACCCTAATTCTCCAAATTTTTAGAGAGCTTGAAATTTGAAACAAGAACTCCTTAGACACATTGAATGCTTTAAAAATTTACAATTATGATTTTAAAAAAGTTTTTATTGCTTTATCACAGGTCAATTTGGTAATTCAGTTGCATATCCACCATTATTACTCACTCATGTGAACCAAAAAGGCTAATTTTCCCTCAATCTCAACTTTCAATGTTATCCATTGATTGTGCAGTGAGATGGGCCAATTAATAGACTAAATCTAGTCAAACAAGTTTGAATAATCTACCTATAGACTTTCATTTTCATTGACCAACCAAAATATGCCATGTAGACTTTCCTACAAGTCACTCTGCAGGCTCCACCACCTCGACAAGAATTGAGAAAAGTTATGTGTCAACCTTCCCACTCCCCCATTTTCTTTAAGACATGTGCATATTTTAGCAACAGAGAGATGGGGAGTGGCCTAGATTAAATCTGGAACCTTCAAAATATATGCTCCTTACATCTCAATTCTTTTCCTTAGTGCATAACCTCTCAACTTGACAAATGGCCTAGATTAAAACATCTTGTCCCTTGTTAAACCACATGCTCAGAAGACCTTTTAGTAGCCCATGAGTTAAAACCTCCCCACATACCAAATACTTCATAAATATTTTATGCTTTACTATCGTTCTATTGATACTTCAGATCATGTCAAGTAGGGCCTCCCTACTTCCCTATTGAGGGACATGAGATGTAGATGGGTTCACCACAGGTTGGTAAAGGATGATTAGGATTAGATCACTTAGATTTGAGGGCCTATGTAAAAGCTTAAATTTTCATGTGATGAGAGTTAGGAACTAAAAAAGGGCACATGACTAGGTTGATGAAGGGCAGGGACATAAATTTAAGACCAAGACTTTAGAAAGATATTGAAATATTAAAACTTAGACTTGCAAAGTGGAAAATATTAAAAGGATTGATACCCATATGATATGAAACAATATTAAAATCAATTTGATGAGTAACAAATGTGAAAATTAGGATCAAGGGACTAGTGAGTAAACAGACTCAATGGCATAAGACATGACTTAAGAGAGGGATCAGGTAAACACTGGGCAAAAGTGAATTAGAAAATTTGTAAAGGGATTGAAACTTAGGGTTTTTTAGAGGGTTAAAGGCATACAGAAGCCATAGAAGGGTATGTGCAGGATCATGGTATGCCAAAAAGTGGCAATGGAGAAAAATTTGTGTTTCATCGAATCAAAAACGTGAAAATGTTGAGTTGACTTTATGTGGCTTGGGTGTCAATACACACTACCGAAGCAAAGCCCAAACCTAGATTTCCATATAGGATATCTGATTTGGATTGGATATCCAATCCAAATCAGATATCCGATTTGCGACAAACATATATATTTCATTTCAGCCTGATTAAAACTCATTTCACATTTGTTTAACCGCAAGCGCATAGTGAAAACTTCATTCCACAAATTAGATATCTGATTTCACACAAATCCATCTTAAAAAGATTATATTCTTGGTTTTTCTTTGCTCTAATCAAATTTTCAATTATATTTGTGTAATTTTAGTTAATTTTTTATAGATTTTTTTCAAAATAGGGTTTTTGATAGATTTTTTATGAAAAAATTGAGTTTACTATGGATTTTGATGAAAATTGAATGTTTGTAATGGATTTTGATTTAAAAATAGTGTTTTTTATGTATTTGGATTAAAAATTAGAGAATTTTATAGATTTTTGTTAAAAACTAGGGTTTTTGTTGGATTTTTTTAAAAAACTAGGGTATTTTTACAATATTTTCATTTATTTTGTCTAATTTTAATTAGATTAATTTGTTTTTAACTTTAATGAGGCATAATGGTAGCTAAAAATGAAAATGCACAAATGCGAAACACTCCACCACCTCCACAGCCATCAATTGAAGAATTAATTTGTGAAAAATTGCAACAATTAAGGGGCATTTCTAAAGTTTATACGAGAGTCCCTCGATTATCTGAGATGTCAAACACAATGAAAGAAATAATTAAAAACATAAAAGCCCTCTCCTCACAACATAATTCCTTTCATTCGTCGCAAGAAGACATGAGAGAATATTATGCATGTGGATTGTCCTATGATGATGTGAAAGATCTCAGAATAACCAAAGCCCAAATAGCCTCTTTATTTGTTAACCCCCGCACTGGTTTGCCAATTAATGTTAATAAACCAAAACTTTCTATAAAATGGTGCACTCATAGAGACATTGTAGAAAACTTTTGGGATCATTGGTGTATGGTTTTTTTGAAACCACCGAACAATAATTGTGATATACCATTTTACTTTATAAAAAAATTATATGCTGAGTTTGTGATAGGGCATCATGTCAATTACTTTGACATTAAACCCTTCTAGGGCATTGGTGGAGGTATTCCCCAAGATAGACCAGGGGAAGTTAGAGTAATACCCTGCCCATATGTTCCCCCTCCTTCCCTTCCTCTGCCACCTTCAGTATACCATCCAGATATTATGTAGGATGTGGCCACATAGACTATCCATGCTATTCACTCTTTGAGTGGTCTTTTGGTTTCGCATGCTTTTGTAGTAGCTTAGCCACATTCTGGTGATGTTGGTGATGGCTAGAGTGCTACTACATCATCCTCGTCAGGTCCACATATTTGTGTACCACATACTTACTCCATGTGCCACCAAATATGCTTGGGTCCTCTTGTACAGCCTGTTGAGCATCCCTTGGACACTTCTGATTATGACTTCCATGATGTGGACATTATAGAGGAGATGTAGGGGAGTGGAGCACACTGTATAGAGTCCTCTCCTGCTAGAGAGGGGGACTTTGGAATAGTGACACAGGTAAAATTTAAGTTCTGAATTCATAACTTGCATTTATTTTTAAATGAATATTAATAAGAGATAGTATAATGTACTAATATTTATTTACATGGTCTATTTAACAGTTGATGTTCGAGTAGGAGTTGACACAAGTGACGAATAACACCCTGAGGGTGATTTCATTTGGCCTCGACACGCACATAGTATATATTTTTGCACTCACTCATTTACATTTATTTATTATATACTTTCTTGTCATTTGAATTGTCATTAATGAAATTATATAATAACTTATATGTTTATCTTATTTTCCTCTTGTAGAAAATACCTAGTGCGAGTGAGGTGCAGCCTTGTCCAGATTATGGAAGTGCAATGTTGGATAAGGGGAAGGTAATTGAACTCAAATTTGATTGAATTAAGAATTTTAAGATCTTATATTGATTATACATACATCAACATAGATTGGTAGGTTCATATGTACTTTTCATTTTTATGTGGAGGGAATTATGAGCTATATGTCCTTGTTGACAAGTGCCACAACGCCCGAAGTAGTACGTATTGGAATAGTTGAAGGAGTAGGTGTTGAAGTACCTCAAGGAGGAGGTGTCGAAACACCTAAAGGAGATAAAAGAAAAAGATCAACCTAAAGAAGTATGTGTTCATTTTATTTTGTGTTAGGTATTTATATGTTCCTATTACTGACAATTGTATGCTAACTTGGATCACTTTTATGTTTTTGTTTACCTATATAGATTGAAATTACAAAAGATGGTTTGGTCAGTTCTTTGAGAGGGGCATATTCTAGGACTCCTGGCCCTTTGAAGAGATGGATATTTCAGGTAATCAAGATTACAATTTTAGAGCTCAATTATAATTTAATGTATATTGATTTTGATGTCAATTATTCGATTTTAAATTATATAGTATAACTAATATCAATTGTGGTTTGAATTTTTCTTGTGCAGCTACCTTCAGAGGCAACAAGTGCTTCAAAGAGGCTCCATTTTGATGATCCATTAGTAGTTTAGGATGAGATAGAAATTTTGGCATGTAAATATTGAATAGATACTGAGATGGCATATGCCACATATTGTAAAATTTTGTTTGAGTTGGCGTTGATACCATTTTTGTATATGGACATACAATTGATTATTGGATAATTTGATATATAGAAGTTGAAAATCAAAATTTAACTGCCTCCTCATGTGCATAATTAAACTCTTTGAAAATTTAATCAAGTGAGCAATGGTTAAATATCTTTATGTACAAGAGCATAAAAAGAATGATTATATTATGCAGTTTATTCATATTGCTGATTACATTACATTGCACATATTTCAAACTCAAAGCATTACTTCACATTGCATAAGTAACAACTAGATGCTGATAAATGAAAAAAATTCAATTACAATATAGTTTTTATAAATTCAACCTAAGCAGTTATGCAATTACTTCACATTACATAACTAATAATTAAAAATTTATTCATATTATTGATTACATTGCATTGCATATCTTTCAAACTCAAAGCATTACTTCACATTGCATAAGTAACAAATAGATGCTGATAGATGAAAAGATTTCAATGACAGGCCTGCTGCCTCGTCATTCCACACACTATGCAACCATTTACTTGCGGTGTAGGGGCCGAAAAATGGAGAAAACATGTAAAAATAATATATATATATATGCAGCCTAGAAGCATGAATTAGTACCAATATTAATGCATCACCATTGATTACGTTGAAGTAGAGATTTGAATTAGCATCATTCTCCAAGAAGCCCAAACTAGATAGGTACCGATCAATCCTTTCGTACCATGCACAAAGATCCTACTTAAGACCATAGAAGGCCTTCTTCAGCTTACACAAATGTGACTCCTTCCCATGAACCTCAAAACCATTAGGTTGATCAACGTAAACTTCATCCTCAATCATGCCATTGAGAAAAGTTGTCTTCACATCCATTTGATGAATCTTCTATCCTCTTGATGCAACAAGGGCAATGATAGTTCTAACAGAAGTGTAATGAGCAACAGGAGAAAATGTTTCTTCATAATCAACTCCCTCTTTCTAAGAAAACAACTGTCCATCAGCCAAGGGTTGGTGTCAGTTGGTACATTGCTTGACAATGTTAAGCAAAACAAATATTCATTCTTTTGTGGAGAAACATCATCTACATCTGTAACGGAGGCTTGATGCTTAGGTCTATCTGAACAATGTTTGAAAAAGTGACCAAACTTATCACACCTAAAGCATTGAATCTTGGACAAGTCTCACTTCTTCTTGGAAGGGGGAGCACCATTATTTCCTTTGTCTCAATTCCTCTTGAAGAATCCCTTCTTTCCACTTCTTCCTTTCTTCTTTGAAGGTTGGGAAGCAAGAACATGAATCTCTTCATTAGTAGAATTTTGGCCAACACCTCTAACCATCAATCTTGATGCATAATGAATGCAATTGGCCCTCAAGCGATCAAACTTTGAGAGTTTGGACCTTGCACTAATTCCTTGAATATAGGACTCCCAAGACAATGGAAAACTGTTGAGGGCAAGCATTGTCAAATCCTTATCTTTAACCTGTTGATACGTGTTTAATGACACACTCATACATCAGAATAAAAATGCCCAAAGACACCCTATCCTCTCTTGAAAAACCACCTCATATACTAAGATTGCGAGATCATATAGCGGTTCCAAGGTTTCTTATGTTAGGTCTTGATGTGTGGTAAGCTCAATGGGCGTTGTGATTTTCTAGTAATCACAAGGCGACTTACATTGGATTTTTTCAATTCACAATGAAGGTCTGGACAATGAAGCTCTTTTATTTGGTTTGCAGATCAAACAAACTGAAAAAGGAGACAAGGGGTCAAAATTTCTTATCTACTTCCTAGGAATTCAAGAGACAGAATTGACTTGGTGAAATGAAACCAAACTTTGTTTCGCCATGCAAGAATCACACCAACTACGCAAAGCCATTGCAATCTTCAAGGAAATGTGCTTATGGTTTTCATATCATGAATAACTACCTTCCAATCAAACAATATTTATCTAGAAAAAATTTAAGAATCCATAGAGTAAGCTCAAGCTAACTTTATGCATTGAACGAAAATCATCCATTCAAAGAAAGTATGAGCAAAAGTTCCACCATAAATCAATGCTTATCAAATCTTGCATTCATCTAACAAACTTTCAAAGAAAATTTTATTCCAAGTGTAATCTAATTCTAATCTATATGCAATATATGGTGGAAGAAGCTATGCAACCATGCACACTCTTTGACAATAAAAGTGGTTCAAATAAAATCATGCATAAGAGCTTTTATTATCAGAAATAGTCTATCACAACAATTCTATACACTGTCTTCACCCTTTACAAATGAGGGGTGAGCTCAATTTCACTTTAAGGCTGGCAGACTTCCTCTTTTCTCTTGCCATTTCAGACTTAACATGTTGAGTGGACTTCACTCATTCACTTTCCATGTTCATATTATTCTAAGTGCGTACACTTATTATCCTCTTGAAGTGGATTTGGCAAGATTCCATCTTTTATTCCATGTCACTCTTTGGTAAGCGCAGACCTTGTCAAGTTTCATGGCCAAGACATGTGGTGGACTTCAATCATGTTTGACACATCCCTTTCTTAACATGGGTGGGCTTTGCTGAGTGTTTGTGCCAAGAAACAAGGGAAGAATTTCCTTTATGTATTGCTAGTGGACTTTTCTTTATACCAAGCCATTGATTATTTCCTTGGAGTGGACTTCGCTATATTGTATGCCACTTTTGTATGGCTGGGCGGGATTAGTCTTTGCAAGTGCCATGTTTTACTCTTGAAGCAGACTCTACTCTGCTCTTTGCTAGTGTACTTCATTCTCTCTTTTCCAAGCTCTTTCATGTACCGGAATGGCTAGAAGAGATTGACGAATCTTCTAACATCAACAGAATTGTGGTAGCTTGATATACAGAGTCTATTGATGCCAGGGTTTAATTTGTATGATATTGAGAGTGGTAGCTTAATATAGGTCCACAATACCTTTTTGTAATATCATAGAATAGGGCTCATAGACTAACCTCTAGTCAAAATGTCTCTCAAATGCACAAAAAAGAATGAAATTACTTCAAACCAAGTTTGTGAAGAAGTTAACTTTGTTGCCCACTAGTTTCTGTTAAGAGTCCAAAGTGCTAAAAGGTAACAATTTTTGAAGGGATATTTCTTGAAGACCATGAGGCATACAAATTATCTGTTGAAGGCTATGGGGTTGTATTGGGACCATCTCCAAAAACCTCTCTTAGTTTTTGCTATCTTGGAGATGTTTTCCTATGGTGATGACTTTTTAGTGGAGGAAAAAGTTGCCAGATGCAAGCAGTGTAAAGTTGCAAAGCGGTGCAACTTTTATTCCGCAACTCGTACGACCAAACAAATTGTTCCAAAACATTTTTATGGGTACATTTACGCTAGGGATGGTCCTCTTTTGCACCCAAAATACACTGAATCACTCTGAGCTACATTGGATCGGTGATTTCCCTTAAGAGTCCAAAGTACTAAAAGGAAACAATATTTGAAGGGCTATTTCTCAGAAATTGTGGGGCATACAGACTCTCTGTTAGAGGCTACGAGATCATGTTGGGACCATCTAGAAAAAATTGTCTCAGGTTTTGCTATCTCGGAGGCATTTTCCTGTGGTGATGACTTTTTAGTGGAGGGAAAAGCTGCCAGATGCAAGCAGTGTAAAGTTGCAAAGTGGTACAACTTTCATACTGTAACTCGTACGACCAAATAGACTATTCCAACACATCTGTATGGGTACGTTTATGCTAGGGATGGTCCTCTTTTGCACCCAAATATGCCGAATCACTGCGAGCTACATTGGATCAGTGATTTCCCTTAAGAGTCCAAAGTGCTAAAAGGCAGCAATATTTGAAGGCTATTTCTCAGAGACCATGGGGCATACAAACTCTCTGTTAGAGGATACAGGATAGTGTTCGGACCACCTACAAAAACCTCTCTCAGTTTTTTCTATCTCAGAGGTATTTTCCTATGGTGATGACTTTTCAGTGGAGGGAAAGTTGCCAGATGCAAGCAGTGTAAAGTTGCAAAGTGGTGCAACTTTCATTCCGCAACTCATACAACCAAACAGACTATTCCAACATGTCCATATGGGTATGTTTACGCTAGGGATGGTCCTCTTTTGCACCCAAATATGCCGAATCACTGTGAGCTACATTGGACCGGTGATTTCCCTTAAGAGTCCAAAGTGCTAAAAGGTAGCAATATTTGAAGGGCTATTTCTTGGAGACCATGGGGCATACAGACTCTCCGTTAGAGGCTACGAGATTATATTGGGACCACCTAAAAAAACCTCTCTCAGTTTTTGCTATCTCAGAGGCGTTTTCCTATGGTGATGACTTTTTAGTGGAGGGAAAAGTTGCCAGATGCAAGCAGTGTAAAGTTGCAAAGTGGTGCAACTTTCATTCCGCAACTTGTACGACCAAACAGACTATACCAACACGTCCGTATAGGTACATTTACACTAGGGATGGTCCTCTTTTGCACACAAATACGTCAAATCACTCTGAGCTACATTGGATTGGTGATTTCCCTTAAGAGTCCAAAGTGCTAAAAGGAAGAAATATTTGAAGGGCTATTTCTTGGAGACCGTGGTGCATATAGACTCTCTATCGGAGGCTATAGGATTTTTTTGGGACCATCTACAAAAACCTCTCTCAATTTTTGCTATCTCGGAGGCATTTTCCTGTGGTGATGACTTTTCATTGGAGGGAAAAGTTGTCAAATGCAAGCAGTGTAAAGTTGCAAAGTGGTACAACTTTCATTCCGCAACTCATACGACCAAACATACTATTCCAACACATCCGTATGGGTACGTTTATGCCAACGATGATCCTCTTTTGCACCCAAATACTCTGAATCACTCTGAGCTACATTGGACCGATGATTTCCCTTACAAGTCGAAAGTGATAAAAGGTAGCAAGACTGTGTTGTAATTGTAATTGTAAGTGCTAAAAGGTTGGATCAAGCTTGTGCAAGTTATAACAAAATCATCTTTAATTGTAATTTTATTGTTTAAAGCCACCTAGCTCATGCATCAGAAAACTCTTACTTAATCAGCTTGAACATTATGCACACCCAAATACCTTGTTTCCACTTTGCTAGATCAAAGACTTAATTACAATGGAAATGACCTTCACACAACATTTTTTAATTTTTTTGGGAAAAAGTGGCAAGCCACTATAATTTATTATATATAAATAGGAGATATTACAAAACCTAGTTCAAACGAGCATACCGGTAGGAAAGAACCAAGAAGAAAACCTCTGGTTGTAGCTCGATTAATTATAATAAGTTACTATAGAATTGTCTCAATACACAGTTATGGCCTTCTTACATTGTTTCACATTTCAAAATTGAAATTTTACAAAATTTTCCTATTGGAGGCATTCAGGGCACAGTCTTCCACAAGAGTAGTATGTTCATGTTCTGGACTGACAAGCACCTATTCAAACCATCAAGCTAGTAGTTAAACTACATATAATAGAAAATATGCTTATAATAAAAGATGCTTAGAATAACCAATCTACATTACTGTAATCTTTCACATACCTCTCTGAAAGGATCAAAGCTGGCTATTGTTGCAGTAGGTCAATGATCAATCATGCCAAAAATATCACAAAATTTGTCATATGAGAAATCTATATTTTCACAATAGAAAATATGGTTAGACTAACAAATCTATATTAATCTAAATAACCTGAATGATGATGAATTGGTAATGCAAACTATAGAAAATGCTTAGAATAACCAATATATATTACTGTAATCTTTCACATACCTCTCTGAAAGGATCAAAGATGGCTATTATAGCAGTAGGTCCATGATCAATCATGCCAAAAATATGCAAAAAATTTCAAATGAGAAATCTATATTGTCACAATAGAAAAGATGGTTAGACTAACAAATCTATATTAATCTAAACAACTTGAATGATGATGAATTGGTAATGCAAACTATAAAAAATGCTTAGAATAACCAATCTATATTATTCTAATCTTTCACATACCTCTCTGAAAGGATCAAAGCTGGCTATTGTAGAAGCAAGTCCATGATCAATCGTGCCAAAAATATCGCAAAATTTGTCAAATGAGAAATCTATATTGTCACAATAGAAAAGATGGTTAGACTAACAAATATATATTAAATTATAATAAAATTAACCATAATGAACCTAAGCATTGTACCTTCCATTCTTGAAAATGCTATTCAAGTGTGACTGAAGGGTCATCTCTTTGCTTAAGAGTATCCAATATTGCTTCATGATCAACATTTCTAAGTGTCCATAGTTGTTTTGTCTTAGGTCTGGCATGATGCTTGAACAACTTAACATTTGTTACTATAACAAGGTGTGAATACATGAGAATGGTTTTGTGTTTCTTATAGTCTTCAAATGCAAGTATGTCATTCTTTCTAACCATATATGTTCACAACCAAGTTCCTGCAACCACAACTGAACCTGAAGGATACATGAACCCATCATAATCTTCCATCGGTTGTGTTAGCTTATGCTTTACCTGCACACATCAAGCCAGCCAATAGTCTGATCTCTTTTCATTCCCATGTGGTGCAACAACTGCAAAAACATGTCCTGGCTATAGTAGATCTAAAAGTCGGTCATAAGAAACTAAACTTTCCATTATGCCATTTCTCATGGATATTGTTTGAGATAATGGAGTTAGATACTATGGAACCCATGTATCCACCCACTCACTTGACTCGCATTGATCCCACTTGCACTGAATACAACTTTGACAAAAAAAGCCAAATCTCATGTCCAAATGGTCCATGTGCTTGCATCTGAGATTCAAAATGAATGCATCTTTGAAGAATCTTTGATTGTATGACAATCCAATCTGCCTCCCACTGTACCCTCCTCAACCAACCAAAAGTATCTGTGCACTATTGAATCAAGTGTCCCTCCTTGTGACAATGGTGATGTACACCAATCAATAATAGAACGTGCATCACTAAATTTTTCTCCTAAAATCTTCAATTTCTCCTTAACTAGAGCTCTTTTTACACATGCACCTGCTCCATAGTGCTCCCCTTTCCCATGCCCAGCGTAAAAAAAAATCCAAATATGAGGTACACCCTTCTCTACATGCATTCTACTCAACCAATAAAACATATGAGCATTCTTCAATTAACCTGTGCAATTATCTAACCAAATGAGATGTCAGCCCATTGCTATATCATGCTCTTGCAAGAACTCAAAAACATTCTCAAAACAATGTTGGACATACTTGGATGAGTGAGATCTATCATCACTCATATAAAAATGATACTCTCTTATTATCTTTTGATCCTCCTCTATACTATCAAGTGCATGTCTAAATGTTATGTGGACAAATATAGCAATTTGAATGGAATTGTAATACTGAGATTGCACTCGTTTTGTGGTTGCAATGTATAGTTTTCTGCAAAATCAACCACTGATATAATAGTGCCAATTGGAAAAGAGTCCTTACACATTCTAAATTATTGATCCAACCACTGAGACCTATGACTATGCCTTGCATACTTGTAGAAGAGATTGTCCTTAAAATCTGAAATAAAATCAGCAACACTGCATTCTTTTGAAACCAACTCACATCTAGAACCTTCACCTCCACTCTGCAAAGTATATTTGACTATCTCATTTCTCTTTTTCTCAACAAGCTTCTTTCCAAATTCCTCATGAAAACATTGAACAAAATTTGACAAGCCACCACAATGTGAGCACTTTGCATTTAAACAATCATTTCTATAGAAAAAACAACCATCATCTCTAGAACATAAAAATAGATCTAACAAGTCCCTTGATGATTTCGGAAGATGCATTGCACCACACTCCTGCAACATTTCATTAGTATGCAAAATAGAACAGATATAGCATAATAGTTCATGGTACATTGAAAACTCCGCATGGTATTTGCAATAAGTATTACGAATTTTAAGAGCCATACAATAAAATGGCTTCAAACATTCAAAATTCCTTTGCGAGATTTCCATATTTGGATGTGCTTCAATAAATTTTTTGAACAACATTGTTTGGCTTGATTCTAAGAAATGTTTAGGATGTGGTGTACGGTCTTGATTTCTAATTCTTAACTTTAAAACATCCTTTGCATTGAGTGATACTCTAGAGTTATCATGCCAAAATTATTGAATTACTTGTTTTACATTATCAGTTAGCTTCTTATCAACATGTGGAAGCCTCCCGACAAAATCCCATGTATCAGTTTGAAGAGGATCATCTATTCTTTCTCTTCTTGCAAGTGCTCTATCCAAATTTTTACGATTTATGTCAAAATCAATACAAGTTTGTCTCATAAAGCAAGCCTTTTTCAATTGATGGCTTACTAGGGTGGTTGTAATGACTCTCCAAGCAGCTCTCTTATCTTTCTTCTTGTTAGTTTTTCCAATAGACTTGAGAGCATTAAAAATATTTTTGACAATAATATAATTTTTTTCGGCCTTCTTGTGCACACGAATCTTCAATTTGGCAAGCAAAGGTCTCATCTTTTGCATCTTTATCAATTGTACAAAAATTTGGCATTGCTCAGTCAATTTCTTATCGCTAAAATATTGTATGAAAGGTCTTCTATCCCACAAGCGAACGGTTCGTGTTGACCTCTTGCCTTCAAAATTGTTTATAATGTTCTCATCAATTTCAATTAACCATTTAGGGGTTTTTGAAGGTCTTGATTTTGGAATATGTCTTTCTTCCACACAAGGTTCTTCATTTCTCATGTAATTTGGTGAAACATAATTTACACTTAGTTCAATATTATGTTCAACATCTTCATTTCCACCATTTTCACCTTCAATTTGAATAATTTCATTCCCAATTTCAGCATCATATTCAACATCTTCGAATCCAACATTTTTACCTTGAACATTTTCATTATCAATTTCAATATTTTCATTCCCAATTTGAATATCATGTTCAACATCTTCAATTCTAACATTTTCAGCTTGAATATTTTGAGTATCAATTTTAACATTTTCATTCCCAATTTCAATATCATGTTCAACATTTTCACCTTCTACATATTCAATTTTCTCTTCACTAGAAAGACCAAAGGACTCAGATTCACCAATGTTTAACATACCTTGTCTTCTCTTCCTATGACCTCAATCTTTTTGTCTATATGCTTTAATTTTTTCTTTTGTAAGGTTTCTCTTATGTTTATGCTTCCGAAAACTGCTGCTCCCCATTATGTCTCATAAAAGATGCTGAAAAATCATAGTTTATGAAAAAATTGAGTGGTAGATGCTCCAAAAATTTGATCTTTGTCCCTTCCTCTTTGAAATTGAGCATTTTTTGCCTAGAAATCCTACAAAAAGAATCTAGGGTCCATTGGAATGAAAAAAAGGGAACATATGGGGTTTTCCTATGGCCCACAAATTGGATATTCGAACAAATCTGATATTTGATATGTAGAACTTTGAAAATAAAGAAATTTTTTAATTCTCCCCAACGACACAATTTTAGTGTTTCAAATCAGATATCTAATTCAAATCGAATATCCAATTTGTGCATACATAACTTTACAATAATTAGGTGGAGGTTGGGCAAGAGAGAGAGAGAGTGAGTGAGAGCGAGAGAGAGACTTGAGAGGGGGAGAGGGGGTAGGAGGGAGAGACTTGAGAGAGAGAGGGGGAAGCTAGGAGGGAGGAGGGAAATAA
>VDFB02271358.1:436198638-436220235 GCA_007258455.2 Sequoia sempervirens | reverse complement strand
GAGAATTAGGAGGGGGAAGGGAGAGGGGAAGAATGAGAGAGAGAGAGAGAGTTAATTAGGAGGGGGAAGGGAGAGGGAAAGAGGGGAAGTAGTGGAGAGAGAGAGGGAGAGGGAGAGGGGGAGAGAGATAATATTTAAATATCTTATATATTATTAATATATATATATATATATTAACTAAAATATAGAAATAATATTTAAATATATTATACATAATAATATAATATATTATATATTATATAGTTTTCTAAGAGATTATATATTAAATTATAAATAATATTGTATATTCTAAACTAGATATATTAACATAAACTATAAACTATAAACTATTGAAAAATCATATATAAACCAAGTCGTATATTCTAAAATAAATATATTAAAATAAATTATAAACTACAAACGAGATATATTGCATATGTTAAATCATATGTTATAAAGTCTTGACATTTTTTAAAATGCTATGTAAACAAATCAGATATTAGATATAGATCGGATATCCAATTCAAATTGGATATCCAATTTAAATCTGATATCTGATATGTTTGACACAAAATTCATTACCTAGGGAATAGGCTCAGGTTTGCTTTGGTATTTGGTTAGGAGATACCAATCCTAAAAAGTCAACACAAAAAGCTTGTTTAACAGCTTACCTTGATTTTCCAAACTTCGCCTATGTGGCCGATGACTTTATTTTTAGCCAAAATTGATAAAATGAGAAGGGTTTGTAGAGGAGAATCTCAAATTTTTTCCAATATAAATTATGCTTTATTTTGAATTTAATAGATTATTATTATTCATTTTCTATTAGAATTATGACTAAAGTCCTAATTGATAGACTGACTATAAAACATCTATAACTTTCAAACGGTATCATATTTTCTAAATCTAAAACATGCATCACATTCTATGCTTCGCATACTATAGGATTAAAAGAAAATTGAATTTCATTAAGTTTTGACCAAGTAAAGGTGGTCAGACATACGAGTTTTTATATTTTTAAAAATTTATAATAAAAAATTCATAATTAATTATTTACTTGGAAAAAAATTACAAAAAAATATGTGTCACATCCAGACATGAGTCCTCTACTTATATCTAAAATCTCATAAAAAAATATTATCATTTTATTATGGTTAGGGTGGTCAGATAGACAACTACTTATTTTTTTCTTGAAATTTAAGTAATACTGCATTGAAATTTCAAATTTTTACCAAATAGATTTTGTTTTTAAAAAAATAAACATAGTAGTTTAGAAACTACATTCAATTTTCCACATATTATATTCTTGCATTTTTTTGAAATAATATAGATAACTTATTCAAATTTTTACGTCAAGCTACCGAACTCTGATTTTTTTGAATTTTCATTGCTACTTAAGGGCCTATTTGGCCCATCATGATCCTGCACATACCCAGAACAAAGGCAAGACCAAAACCCTAAGCCATGATAATACTAATTACAAATTAATAAAAGCATCCAATTTTTAGCAAAATTCATCAGTGGAACAAAATAATTTTAGGGGTTTCACCAGTGGCTCCTATTCGGGACATTTGTTCTACCAGAAGAGAGTGAGATCACAAAAACACAAGGTTTAAGACTACCAAAACCAGGAAACTACCTTGACAAGGTAGTGAAACCAAACTAGAGCCAATCAAAGCAAACCAAGCCTCTATACAAGATGTTCAAAATTTATTATGTACATTAGAAAGAAAATATTTCAAGAGAAATATGCCTTCAAGAACTTTCCATGTATTGGTAGTTCAAGAAGTTCACCAATTGGCTCTTGTAAAAAGAAAGATTCCTCACCATGGGTGCTGCTAATTAGATAAGGGCCTAGCCATAATGCATCAAAATTTCCATGTTTTCCCTTATCTTTAGATATAGCATTCCACATCAACAACATTTCTTCTACTTAGAATGTCTTTTGAGATGCTTTCTTGTCATATAGGTTCTTGAATTGTAGTTGCAACTTGACATTCTTCTTTTGATCATCCCTTCTCATCTCATCCACTTCCATCAATGCATCAATTTTGTGTTGAATTTCATCACATGTATCTTTGTTGTCTTCTTGGATAAACTTGTACATCTTCATGAGGTTATTTTGAGGCAACCTAGCTGAAATACCATAGACTAAATCAAATGGATCATAACTAGCGGCCTTCTTGACTATCACCCTATGTTCCCACAAAGCCAACTTCAACTTAGAGTGCCAAGCTCTTTTGTTTTTCTCAATAATTATCTTTATGATCTTAGTCAAGCTTCTGTTTCTTGACTCTAATTGACCATTTCCCTATGGGTAATATGGTGAGGAATAAGAGGCCTGAATTCCATGCTTAGATTAGAAGCCTTTGAATTCCTTAGACCTAAAGCACATTGCATTATCTGAGACAATTTTCTCAATCACTCCAAACCTGGTTAGTATGTTATCCATCAAGAAATCAATGACTACTTTACGTGTTTCTCTCTTTGTTGGAATGAATTCCACCCATTTTGTAAAGTACTTTGTAGCCACAAGGATCCAATAATGACCTCCACTATATTTTAAAGATATCATTACACTAAAATCAATGCCCCACTATTGAAATGGTGCCTAGATTGTAATTGTTCTAAGTGGCATATTACCTAAGAATTTCAACTTCCTAGAAAAACTTTGACATGCATCACATGTTCTTACCAATTTATGTGCATCCTTAAAAACTACAGGCCAAAAAAATACAACTCTTAATATCTTATGAGCAGTGTTCTTAGCCATGCAATTTCCATGACACACTCCACTCTGCATCTCATTTAGTAGCTCAAAATATTTTTCCTTATCTAAAAATTTCAACATAACACCTTCTAGATTCCTCCACCATAGTTCACCATTTATAATCACATACTTGATAGCCTATAACTTGAGGGTCCCCTTTTCATTGTTAGTCAACCCTTTAGGGAATTTCATCTTCTGCAAGTAATAGATGGAATTCTTCTACGAATCACAGTAATGCATGTCACAAATATGTGACCTATCAAATTCATCCTCGAGATTTATTTGATTGGAATCTATATTTTCTTTAGCCATCGTCTTGGCTAGTCCCTGACCTCTCACCAATTTGGTGACATGGATGTCAATATTAAATTCTTGTATTTTGTTTATCCATCTACACCTTCTACCTATGACTTTTTCTTGGGTGAAGTTGTCCTTAACAGTTGCATTAAGAACATATGCCATAACTATAGGTCCCAAAAGATATGTTCTAAAATTATTTATGGCTTTAACTAGTGCATATACTTGTTTCTCAATCAAGTCATATTTCAATAATATAGCTTGAAGATATTTTCTAAGAAATGTGATGGATTAGATTCAAAATTCTCTTGATTCTTTTGCAACAGAATTGCAATGATAGTGTGAAATGATGCAAATGAGAATATTTGTAGTGTCTTGGAAAACTCTAGAGTCCTTAGAACTAGAGCCTCCTTAATTTCTTATTTAATTTATTGAAAATCATCACTTGGATATTCAGTCCAATCCACTTTATCACCCTTCATCAACATCTTAGATATAGGGTGAGTGATGTCTATAAAATTTGTAACAAATCTTCTTCATAAGTTAATCAGACCAAAGAATAATTGAATTCCTTTCACATTCTTTGGTTGTGGAATTTTGTCAATGGCATCTACCCTCTCAGGGTCAATCCTCACTCCTTCCTTTAACACAATGTGTCCCAATAGCTTCCCTTCAGTAACCCAAAAGGAGCATTTCTTTGGGTTGAGTGAGATTCCATACTCCAGGGCCCTAATGAAAATATTCTCCAAGTGCATACAATGATCTTATTCCTTCTTGCAGTAAATAGCTAGGTCATCCTGGTAGATAGCCAAAAAAAATCAATAAAATCAAAAAATGTTACATCCATAGCCCTATGAAAAGTATCACCTGCATTAGTCAAGCCAAATGGAATTCTAACATAGACATAGGTACCCCATGGAGTAGTAAATGCAATATTGTACTACTCGAACTCCTTCACTTTAACCTAGTTGTAACCAGAAAAAACCATCCATCAATGATAATAACTCACAACTAATCAACTTTTGCAACATAGCTTCCATATTAGGCAATAGACAGTTATCTTTTAATGAGGATACATTGCGATTCCTAAAGTCAACACATAATCTAATATCCACTTGTATAATTTTATAAATAAATGACTAGGTGCCTAAAAATTTAGTCACAACAACTAAAAATGACTAAATTCTACTAATTTTTTGCAACTTACCTATAAATGAGTAAATAAATGACTAATTTGGTTGTTGACTAAAAAATTATTTAGTCACACAATTAAAAAAGACTAATTAGTTAGTCATTTATTTAGCAAATAATTTAAGCAATCAAGAATCAATAGATTTCCAAAATACTCTAATAAACATACTATAGAACTTTCATTGAAATCTTATTTTTAGGCATACCCCACCAAAATGGAGTTTTCATTTTAATAAACATAATCTAAAACATTCATCAAAACCTTATTTTCACACATAGCCCACCAAAATGGAGAAGTTTATTAGTAAAGAATGATAGAGAATGGTAAGGAGATGTGTGTGATAGGAGGCATATGATTCATTGTTGCTTATTTCATTCCTGCTCTACTCAACAAGGGTTACATTGTTTGCACTACTATTTGTAATTGAGCTATTTTACTGACATATATTTCCATAATCTCAAATTCCTTAAGATGCTTTTGAAGTACATCAATGCATCCTATATAGGGTTTAGAATGTATCTTATATAGGGTTTATAATGATTTGTTTTAATTTACAAAAATAAATAAATGATGTTTTTCTTTTTATTAGATAATGTGGAGATCTCCTAAATCTACCCCAGCTCGCTTTCCTCTTTGGAACTATATTCATTACTCCAATTGCTAGGGTTTTGCATGTGACATCTTTAATACCTTCATGACAGTAGTTTTTAAATAGATTGTAGTCTTTTCTTTAATATTTAACATGGTAACCCTTGAGTTCCATAATCCACCTTCAATCTCTTCTAAGAACATTTTCTTAAGCTATACTGCATAGTATGCATATAAAGCAAGTCCTTCATACCTACCACTGTTCAAAACCACCACTCATTTCCTGACTTAAAATGCTACCTCCATAAGAACAATAGTATGTCTTAAAATCATGGTTACTAGTGATTGACCATTAAGGCCACTACTTTCATCTAGATACAACAAGATTTTTTTCTTCAAACTCAAGGCATTATGCAAGATAACATTGTGAATTGTTTTTTTGTGTAGGGTTTGATTTTCTTGCACATTTACTACTTTGCTAACTTCCTTTTAGACTAGATATTGCACCCTCAGATGCAATGTCAAACAACTCACTCACTGGACCACTTGAAGATTCATTTCATGAGAATCCTTTTATAAAATAAAACTATTCCCTATAGACTACCTACTTACTAGAAGGGACTCATTGTTTCATGGTATTGTGGGTCTTAAGATCCTTCAACCTTATTTTCTCTACTTCACAGTTCACAATGTATTATTCACTATTCTCCCATCTTTGATGAGTCTCAAAACACTACTCAAACATGTAATCCACTCCCTCCATTATACAATGGCTAAAAAGAAACATTGAAATTGTGATAATCACCGTTACTTAATTTGGACAGTCATTCCCTGATTGCATTTTTCTTGTCTAACATTTTCAATAGCATTTGAAAAACCCTTAAGGTCAACAAGGGGGTAAGGAAATTCACTGTTAAAAACTCCACTTTACTATGCAAGGTTTGAGCTTTATTATCTTGTCACTGCTCAGCCTCTTTTTTACTTTCACACCTCAAGTGACTATCATTCTTCTTACCATAGATTACATTTACAAATGTCACTGAGCTACATAGTGTGCTTGTTATTGGATACAATCTTTAGATTGCATGATTTTGTTATTGGCTACAATGTCTCAATCTTTCTAGTATTGCAACCTCACTAATCTACTAGAGTTATAGTTTATGTTTCAATGAAGGCCTAGGTTTTGTACCCTAGTCATGCTCTTACCAATGCATTTGTTGGTATTAAAAAAAACCTTAAAACTTGGGTCAGAAAATTAGTTGTCTTGACAGGGTGTGGTATGATCTTGGATTGTATCCTAGAGTGTGTGGGAAGCTTGTGTTTCATCATTAAGGTATGTAAACCTGATTAGGGAAATGTATCCTATATAGCATGGGTATTTTTTTAATACTTCACATAATGGTTATTAGCATATCACATTATTATAGTTTGTGGTAACCCAAGATTATATTCAAGTATGTAACAAACTTGGTCTATAGTTTAAGTTGTACACTTTTAAGTAACATTCATAAGGTTCAGAAAATCTTGATCACTCTCTACAATAGTCGATTAAACATGGGTTGTGGTTGAAAGCACTATATAATTGATATAACACAACCACTCTACCTATCAACCAAAGTTATAGGCTCTTTATTGCAGCAAGACGCAATCGATCTTGGATCATGCTATCATTACATTGTAACCTATTAAACTTGAGTCAACTTGAATCCACCCAATGATGATTGACACCTAATTGTGATGACAATGATTAATTTTTACATGAATTGTGCTCATATGAGTTCCTCCATTTCTATCACAACATAGCCACATTAAACTTGGGTTACACATGAATGCATCATGTATTTGTTATAGCACAACTGTGCCACATGACCAATAGATTTATGGATCACATAATTATAGTCACAAGAATTTGTTCCTCAGTAGTGCTCTTGTGGTGATTCCATCACCATTACAACATAACCCTTTGGACTTATATTGCTCAAATCCTTACATTGCTTATTTTCTCTTTGGATGGATGGAAATTCAATGGCATATATTTTTATGTAGGTCATGCTCATATAAGTTCCTTCATCACCATTACACAATAGTACATTGAAATTTCCTTTCTTAAACCTTTACTTTGTTTTTTATTGTTAGGGTTTATTTCTGATTATTCTATTTCCATGTGGCATATTAATAAAAGAAATGAAGAAAAAATAATTTTGTTTTTAGTTAACTCCAGCTAACATACTTTTGGAATAAAGGTTTGAATACATTGCTTCGAGTGTGAAGAATTTTGTTTTCTTCTTATAATACATTCATTGAGAGATGTAGTAGAAAGGTTCTTTTGCTAAAACCCATCTTGTAAACTTGCTTTAAGATACATTTAGGAGGCTTCATGAACTTTTTTTATTTATACAACTTTTGATTTGATAGTAATTGACATTGAATTCTTTCTGAAACTAAAATTATTTATTAATTATGGTTTTATGATGATTAAATATTTTATTTAGAAGGGGTTAATATGTGGTATTTTTATGTGTAGGAAGAATAGATTCGGATGCAACACTCGAGTATGGATGGTTTAGGAAAACTTGGATTGCTATCAGTGACATAACTAGGTTGGAGAGTACTTTTAGCTAGTTTGAAACACTTCTGAGTGTTTTCACTAGGAAGCAAAACCTAAGTATAGGAATACAAATGTCGGTGGACAAAGAAAATCATAAATCTACTTATCTAGTTTTTAATCAAATTTGAGGTCGTGAATATCGAACAGAGAAAGTTCCTACATTCTAAGGATAAAATCATATATTTGTTAGTCCAAGTGGAGATCCAATTTTAGGTTGTGAAGCTCTGATAGAGAAAGTTCCCACATTCTAAAGATAAAATCATAAAATTTCTTGGTCCAATTTGAGGTCCAATTGTAAGGATTTATCTTTTTAATTATATTTTTTGACATTTGGCTTGATACATTTTGTCTATGCTTCCACATTTTCATGTATGTCTAGAAAGTTTTGATGGATGTCCTATGATCAAGATCTATATAAAAAGGTTGCTTTGTATACTGGGTGGTTAGGTTTTTTATAGTGTTATACAAGTTTAAGCTTTTCCTTTTGTTGATTTTTAAATAATAGTCTTATCTTTCGACTGGGATTTTTTCTACAAATTCTCTTTTGTTGTCTTTTTAGTAGTGCTTGATTTATAGATTATAATTGTTGCTAGCTAGGCCACATCTTGCTTATATATTTGTGGTTTACACTTTAATTGCAGTGCTAAAAGAGCCATATAATTACAACTTATTAATTTTGAATTGGTTTAGTGGGAAGTATCACATGCCCTATTTTCATAATTGACTTAAGTCTAATACATGTGTATTTATTTTGGAAAATTTATGGTATTTACTTGTTGGAATTATGTCCCTCAAATTCATTAGTGGACCACCAACTTGGTCATCATCAAGCTAGATTACACCAAGTGAGATTTCAGGCCTTTACCATCATCCTGCGACATCTCATGGAGTGACTGGTGGTTGAGTGATACTTATCGCTACCCTACAGAGGTGCTAGATTGAACTTGCGGTAGTCCAGTGTTACTGCCACCCCACGGTGCTTCCATATTGACTAGTGTAGTATAGTGGCAGATACTACTACCCTACGGTGATGGTTGAAGGTATCCTATGGTATTGCGGTATAGTCACCACCACACTGCAATGGTGTATGAGGCTTGGTGTGGTAGAGAGGTAGATACACCCATACTGCGATGGGATAGTTTGTGTATAGCAGTGTAGTGGTGTATAATGGATGACTGGATGTCTTTAGTAGGATAGTAAGTTATTGAAAGTTCAATGGTTAATGATGCAATGGAATCTACAAAGATGGTTGTTGTGTAGTAATATTTTACTTATTACTTTTAGTATTTTGATTGTATTCTTTCATTTTAATCATTTATATATTGGTCTCCTTTCTATTGGCTTTGATGACTTGTAATGATTATTTTGTTGGCTTTGAAGGAACTTCCTCATCCAAATCTCCAATTCACACATAGGCAGAAAGGATGCTTTCAAAGGTTGAGGAGTTGGACTAGACACCCACTTCTTGCATTTTCTTACAAATCCTTGAATGGGATTAAAATAGGTTTATTCAGTGGGAAAAGGAGGCTAATTCTATATGATTTTGCTTTATAATTCATCCCAATGATGATAACAATCAATCGGAGCTTTACAAAATGCAAAACATCTTTAACTAATAAGTTTTTGAAATAATGTGAAGAAATTATTCGTTAATGATTTTGTGTATTTTGCAAAGTTGAGATTGATCGTTATCAGCATTAGAATGAATTATAAATCAAAATCATATAAAATTAGTCTCTTTGGCTTGCTGAATAAATCTATGTTAATCCCCTTCAAGGATTTGGTGCACCTATTTGGAGGAACATGAAACAAGAAATCAAATATCTAAGTTTATTTTAGAAGTCAAATATTAGCATATGGCTTTCTTTAGGTAGATTAGTGGCAACGTGATCCATATCTCCCCATTGATACAAGATCTTCAGTCATAAGGTATCGAACATTCTAGTCCATGATTCAATGTCAATAACATACTAATAACATCCAAAGCATTTTTTTATCTTTAATAACAGTTTTCATTAGAATTGGGCCATACATACTTGGAGTATCCCCTAAAATAGGATTTTATTAGTCTATCCATAAAAAAATACCTTATATTTTCATGTATGCTTAGCAGGGCACTTGTAACTACAACATATGATAAAAAAATCCCTGTTGTTATGATTTGATGGATGCCCCTTTAGATATCTGATGTAGTGCACATTATTATAGTGCAATCCTATTTTTTAGATTGTTCCATTTAGCATCACCAATATTCTCCAGAAGAACATTGTCCCTATCTAAAATGATGGAAATGGTTCACATCTCTTAGAACAATTTCTCTTGCAACAATCTTGGAGATGAATTTAGATGTAGTGTCAAAATTAGAACATACTTGAAGGTGCTTAACAACTCTAATAGTTGTACCAGGGGCCATGTTTAACAAACCAAATGCAATTGCTAACTTTTCACTATGGTGGCAGATAAATGATTCTTTTTTCAAGATCTATTCCACAACATTAAGTAAAAGTTATGAATTTGGAAATACCTTCCTACCTTCATTTTCCAAGCCAATTTCTCCAATTTTGCATAGCTCTCCCATGTTTTTGGATGTGATCTATCTCCTATATTTTTTTAATTGATTTATCTTTCTACTATGTTTCGAATTACTTTTGTAAACTTGCAATATAAAATGCACTTTTATTCTTTTTGAATTAAGACTAATAGTAATTTTGTTGGTTGTATTGAGGCACAACTTCATGGTAGAAAAGGAAGACCTTGTTGCTCATATCAGATGGCACATTTCATATAAAGGAGGAAATATTCTAGTTGGGTTATTATTGAATACATTGAAGGAGAGATCTTCATATATGGGACATGATCAATACTCTCCTTCTTAGATTCTACATGTTACATCTTGCTCCAGGAATATTTCCCAATTATAAAAGTTTTAAGAGATGAAAGGGGCATGTTCTTACATTGAAGGGCTTCAGGAATGCATTTCCATCATTGCAAATTTTTTTGGAGAAGTTTCTTTCTTGCTGTCATTTCTATACAATATTGTAACTCAAATTGTTAGTCTTATGACTGAAAATAAAAATTGTAACTCTATTTCTAAGCTATAACTAGAACACCTTTATTTTATTAATAAGGTTCATCAAATTTTCCTTCTCAATGACTATCATATTATGTGCAACTAATGATTGATGTGTGTTTCTATGTTTTATGTTTAAATCCTCAAATATTAGTCAATTAAAATGACTAAATATACTACTACTTGACATCAATTAATAATTAAATTGACTAAATACATTACCAATTGATAGAAATTAGTGAAAAATGAATAAATATGAGTAAATATATGACCTATGAAATAAAAATGACTAAATATACTACTAATTGACATAAATTAATGAATAGTGAATAAATATGACTAAATATATTAAGGTCTATGAAATAAAGTTGACTAAATATACTACCAAATTGATCAAAATGATTAAAATTAATGACTAAATACACTACAGATGGAAAAAAATCAGTGAATAAAAATGAATAAATAAGTGACTAGACTGCAACAATCAATGACTAAATCAATGACTAAATATATTAGTGAATAAAAAATGACTAAACAAGTAACTAGATTACAACAATCAATGAATAAATCAATGACTAAATACACTACCAAATTGACCAATCAAAATAACCAATAAATGACTAAAAATCGTTTAGTCATCAATTTGGTCATGTTATAAATGATTGGCAATAAACTACTAATGGTCACATAACCAAGTCCAGTCATTTATAAGTAGCTTTTCATAGTTTTTTTAGTAGATTATTGTTGTTTTTTTACTAGTGATCCCCAATTTTATTTCTAACTAGTGCTAGATTAGACACCTAGGATGTGTTCCTAATTGGATTAATTATGCCAACATCCCTTCGCTTCACTAGTTCTTCTTGCATCTTTGGTGCTAAGGTTGGGATAATGAGTCTTTGCTTTTCCCTGAAAGGCTTTGGATCAACCTTTCGAGGAATTTCATGTTGAAACATATCCTCCCTATATTCTTTCAAATCATCATGCAACCAATCAACGACATGTTTGTACTTTCTGAATAAAGAAATTATCATTGCCTTGATCTTGGGCTTCATTTTCTTTCCCACATAAAACTATTTAGGATCATTTTCAATTCCTAGGTTTACTTCTTCTAAATCCTCTATATGGGTGGTAGTTTTCTTGGTGTTTCTTTTGTCTTGGTCATAAAAAACTCTCTCTAAGGTTAGAAGGCCCTTAAGAATAATATTTTTCCATAATTGAATGATTTCATTACCTAATATTGTGTCTTTTCCATCCACTATTTCAACAAAGGCTCCAAAATCGATCTCTTGACTATCATACTCATCTACACATTTCAAAATTCTCAAGATGTCTTCATCATCATTGAAGACTTGTCAATTTTGTATATTGTCAAGGATTGAAGGCCTTGTTTGTACCTCAACCTTGGAGATACCACCAAACCTGATGTCATCAGGCCTTAGAGCGATGTTTTTCAACAAATCTACCACTCTATTCTGACCTCTTTCTATCCAATCAATTCCAATTGCATCAAATTTTGAATGGAAGCCCAAACAACATTTTTGTATTACTTTAATCTCTTATTATTTGATGAATATTTGGATCTAACTTGGGATATTACCAATTTTGAATTACCAATTACTTTTAGCTTCTTTATCCCATGTTTTTCTACTAGCCCCAACCCTAGTAGCAAGGCCTCATTCTCTGCCACATTGTTTTTGAAAAAAAAAAAATTGAAAGAAAATTTGAATGTGTTGCCACTAGGTGAAACTAATAGGACTGTTGAGCCTGATCCTTCCTTGGAGCTTGCACCATCAAAATACATTTTCAAAGATCATCATTATCAGACAATTTAGTCATTTCCTTTTCAATAGGTGCAAGTCACATTCCACTTTCTCTTGGTAACTCTTCTACCTTGAAATCACATATATCACTATCAACAAAATGGACTGTATCATCTTTAGGAACATGTTAAATCATATGTGGGACCTTTGGGGCTCTAAATAATTTGACATCTTTTCCATCAATTTGGAAGGTGGAAAAAGACACATCACATTGCATACTACCCCTAATGGAAGCACTCCATTTTCTAGATAACAAAATTCCATAATTTGGTGGAATATCTACCATTACCACACTCATTCTAAATTCATTTTATATGAGTGCAACTAGTCTATAGGGGAGTTCATTTATCACATCAATTATAGGGACTTCCCTAGAATCCATAACATAGCATTTTCCATGGGAACTATCAATTTTCAATCCCATTGCCTCCATAATCTTAGCTGGCATAATATTATTGGACACTCTTGAGTCTATCACATAGTTCTTCAAGAATTTTCCATCAATAATCATAGTTACAAAAAATGGATCTATATTAATAGGATAGACGATGATTGAATTTCCTAGATAAATGTGAGGTATTTTGGTTATTGCTCCCTCAACCTCCTTTTTTTTCATTTCTGTCCCATGCACTTTGGGTGGAGTAGACACCACTAATTCATTAGAAATTAGTTCCATTGATAAGGGCTACTCCCTTTTGTTTATGCTCATCAATTCTCATCATTTCAAGCAAAGAGCAAAAGATTTTACTTGAGAAATTAATTGAAACATATCAACATGGGTATATTTAGGTAGATCAATTGGAATCATTTTTTTTTCTATGTTGCTCTCCTTCTATTTTTTTCCTTTTCTTTCAACTTTAGGTTTGGAATCCTTCTTCTCAAGCTCAAATTTTTTATTTTGTGCTTACACCTTTACAACAGGAGAATTGACTTCTCCATCAGCCTTTGATTTTTCAGCCTTCTTTTCCCAAAGTCTATACCCCTTTCCTTCCTTGGCTCTAGTCATGTCCACTTTGTTATCAACATTTGGTTCTTTTCCTTTTTCATTCTTATTTTTTATGAAGATTCTAGTAACCTTACCCTGGTCACCATCCACTATTCTATTTCTTAGATGATAGGAACCTCTTTCCTGTGTGGCCAAGGCTATTATCAACCTTGCAATTTCATCATCTGAAGGTATCCTTAAACACAAATCATCTTTGGTTGTTTCCAATGCACATAGTTCATGACCCTTGTCATTATCTTCATCAAAGAGAACTTGTTGGTGATATACATTTAATTGTTTCCTTTGGCTATCCACATCAAGTTCATGAGACTCCACATCAGATGAGCATTCATTGTCAACAAAATGAAACCTACTCATGACCAAATTTACTTCAACATCATCATCATGAGACTAATTGTAATCTTTGGTACATCCTCTTCAACTTCCACCAATTGTACAACTACACTTTGTTGAGGAGAGTGTGACAATTGACAAACCATGCACCAAGGAGTTTCATCAATGAATTTTGGAAAATTATTTTGCAAAGGATCAAGTGTGACTTGATCTTGTTTACTTTTATGATTATTTGGGATTTTCTTTTAATTATTCTAGTTGGTTTTATAAGAGTAATCCTGGAGCCTTAGGGACTTTTCATTCTTATGGAACTATTTTTTGTCATTTCAAATCCCCTTCTCATTTTTTGCAACATATTTAATTTTTTTGAGGGTAATCATCACTTTATCCAATTTTTCATCATAGGTAGGATTCTTCAAGATTTTGGCATCATCTCTTCTTCCCACCTTATTTGAAGTTCTTCTATTACTCTCAATGTGCAAAGAAATCTTGAATGCATCCCTCAAAATTTGAGGGTCTTTATCTCTTAGGTGGTAATCCATCTTAGCATCAAATGCATTACAATAAGTAACAAGGCATACTGGATCATTCATCCTCAAGTTTGGTGGAAACCTATTCATAGCCTTCTAGAATCTGATATTAAAATTAGATACCATCCCATTATGTCATTTGGTGATATTGTTAAATTCATTAAGCATAAAACTAGGGTTGGTATTATCTCCATATTTCTCTCTAAAAACACTCTTAAATTCTTCCCATGAGCCAATGCTACCATCTGGTCAACCTCTATACCAATCTTTGGAATCCTTTGTCAACAATTGCACATGAACAATTTCATAACCACATCCTCATGCTCTACTTCATAATTATCAAGCATATTTAGGAAAAACCTTAAGTGATCCTCCTGAGATATTGCATTATTCCAAGTAAATTTTCTCAACACAACCCTAATATCATTGTCAATGGGATTTGGGCATCCAAGAATCCCATCAAAACATAACTGCCTATACCTTTCCAATTGCATAGGCCACCTATGAAATTGATTTTCTCTATCCTCATCATTTCTACTAGCTTCTCCACCTCCTCTCTTATGATCCATATTTCTATTAGTAAATTTATTGTGGGTACAATCATTCCTATTTGTGTTCAAAGATTTGGAGCTATGGGTAGATTGATCTATATGACTAGAATTCTTCCCATCAACTGTGGGTGTAGGTTTTACTATGCACTAATAAGGATCTTGTGAACTCGATGCTATGGCACCATCTGCTGAGCATGAAGTCTTCAAAGAAATCAATCTTTCTTTTAATCTCAACATTATTTACGATAATCTGCATCTTATCTAATTCCTGAATTAGATCGTCATTTTCCTTCCTTAATTGATCTACTTCAGACTGAGATTTAGGGGGCATGAAAGGATTTTTAGATGTGCATTTTTCATTAATAGTTAAATTTTTCATAGCCTGCTTACTTTTCTCAACTAGTGGGTTGGAAGTATTTGTAGCAAGGTGTGTAGAAATAGTATTGGTGACTATGCATTTAATCCAGGTATTGGTACTAGTATCTTTTATAGAGTCAGGCTAACTCTTCTTGTAAAGGATCTCGGATACAATATGACCTATGGTAATTGTTTCAAGCTTGGCTTGGTTTAAGAGTCTCATTTGATCCAATTTCCTTATTAATGTTTCTCTTTAAATCATGGAATTTCTTATATTCTCTTCTCTTTCATTTTCCTTATTTCTCCTTATCTCAACCTAGATTTTAACCACTCTTATGAGAGCACTAATATCTAAAAAAACTTAATTAGGATATGGGAGAAAAATGTCTGAACCTAAAGACTCTTCCAGATCTATTAGGTTTTGGGAATCATCATTAGCTCTAGTTAGCAAGTTAGGTGGTAAAGGATAAAATCCATTAGATGTAAGAGGTAGAATTCCACTAGCTACAACAACATTAGTAGTAGTAGCATTACAATGATGGATTCTACTTCTACTTCTTGATTGCCTAGGTCTAGATTTATGGATATTTATAACATTCTTATATGTGCAATCTTCTTCATCCTCATAATCTAAGCTTAAAAAATTCTACTGGCTTTCATGACTACTAGAATTTCTTGAAGGAATTTGATTTTTCAGGGATAGGATGTGGAGTACACATGTATTTTCATCCTTCTATATCCATGACTACTTAGGAGTCTTTTGAAGTTCACCTTCATGCTTTTCTTCTAGATGCTTCTTCATGTGAGCTCTATTCTTCCTCATATTTCTTCTACAATTATTCTTCTTCAATAACTTCTTGGTTTCTTCAAATAATGCACACTAGTGCAAAGACTTTATAGTTGCCACCCAAAATAATTGGGAATTGTAAATTGTGATAACAAATATATCGATCTTCAAAGAATTGCAATGATTTGGAAATATAGAGAACTCCTGAGCCAAACCTCAACACAGTAGGTGGAAGATTTAAATAGACAGATAAAGACTTGTTTGCAATTTATGTAAGTGACCTTAGAATGATAAATGAGAAGAAAATTTAACAAGCTCTAGCAAAATTTAAGAAATATTTGCAAAAATTTATAGCCCATTATAAATGTGTATGACTCTAATCGCAATGCTTGGACAAAGAATACTAGGACATGAATATTTTCATAAACTTCCCTAGCAGATTTATCAATCTATTGGTTTTTTTTAAGAACCAAGCTGGTCTTCAAAGAAGCCTATGAAATTTCCAATTCCAATCCTTAGTGACCTAAAGGGATTGTCAAACAAATGAGTGAAAGCAACAATGCTTTCCTCCTACACTTCGGGCTTTGCAATACATAGGAGGGTGATCCAAAAATGTACCTAATAACTTATGCACTTCATGACTATATACATTGCAAATAACAAATGGATTCTCATATAATAGCTCAATAAATGAAATATTTTCAAAACCTAGCTACTCATTTACAACACTCAACATTTAGAGCATGAGAATGAAAGAACTTAACATGAAATAATAACAATTTTAGTTCATTTGAAAGTTTTTTTATAAATTTGATTTTCTATTAAATGACCAAGAAGATATATCATGAATACAAAAATTAGATCAATTCCTTTACTTAGGAAACAAAGTCAATCTCAACATAGATATAATTTAACAATAGAATAATACATAGCAACATAAAGCTTTGACAACACTGCATTACAACATTGTAACATTGCATCCTAAACCAAAATTTTTTATCAAGATCCTTATACTCAAATTACATGAACCTATAGCTTCATCAAAGCAATTTCATTTATTCTTCGAATTAGAAAAAAGGACAAAACCATAGATCCATTGGAAATCAATGAAGACTAACAAAACAATCCTTGATCAATTTATTAATAGCTCATTAAAAGAGTACACCAAGAGAGAAATGGCTTTATATTTATACCATTTTCTATTCAATTGATAGTACTATTATCAAAAATTACATATGCATATGGACAAGACTCAAAACCTAAGATAAAGCTCTAAAATATTCTTTGTATTCTCATTACAAAATTCTATCTATGATCAATCAACAACCAACACATACATCTCACCTTGAATTCCTTCTTATAGAAAATGAAGAAGAAAAAAAGCTTCAAGCTAGAATGTACACATGTCCTATTCTTATTGGACGGTTACAACATATATTACCTAATCCATTTATATTTAAAATTCAAATGGAGGGAAATATTACATGGGACAAAAACCATTTACATTTGTCGATGAGGATTTTGTCCCACCTTCCCAAAGCCACCTTTTAGCTCGTGTAGTAATATATCCATGTGCTCTCAAAAGTATTTCCACATACACAAAGCTTGAAAGAAGAAAATCGTGAAAATGAAGAAAGAGGAAATACAAATTACCTCCATGTCTGCATCCTTGTTGACAATTTTCAAACTACAGAAAACAATATTGTATCATTACTTATCAAAGGGCTAATCTGTATTTGTTCCAAGCCATATATTTTTTTTTCTCCCAAAGGTTATTCAACATTTTTGTAGACCAAAAGACAAAAATTGTAGTATCCATCCCCCATAGTGACTCCCTAATCCTCCAAGACATCAAGGTACTTATCCTTGACTGAAATTCCTCTTTTGAGGGGAAATTGAGTGTTATAACACTGTTAGCATTTACTCTGTATGGAGCATATTTTTTTACCTAGTTAGCTTCCTTATCAAATTCCTCCAAGACAATTCCTTCTTGAGAAAGCATGTCCATGTTTTTGTTTAGCATACTCATGCAATATCCTTGAAAAATCAAAGTTTCTTTCTTTGCAATTACATCATTTGCTTTCCCTATCTAATATTGGAAAGATTTGACCTCACCATTCTCCCTCAAGATTTTGGGAAGGAGAGAAAAATTTATCTCATCAAACCCTTTGACCAATTACCTTATCTTTGCCTCTAAAGGCTCAATCTTCCCTTGGAAATATTGCATTTTGTTTACCAGTTGAAGGGTTGGTTGAATGTTGTTAGGATTTTTCATGTCATGCTTGGACCCTACTACCACTAGCCTTAAATTTGGGAGTCTAGGAATCCATTTTCCAATAAGTGGGATTGTCACTTCTTTGTCTCTATCAAAATTCTTTACAGCATCAACCATGGAAGAGTAATTAGCATGGATGCTAATCAATCTCTTGTCAATCCCCTTGTTTAGATGCTCCAATAATGAAGTTACAATTTTCATAATGCTGACAAAGGTCATTCTATCATGTTGGTCTCACCTTTTCTCATATGTTTTCAGCTTCTCAAGCAGATCTTCTTTGCTAACATCCTCTTCTTGTTGTGGACGTGAACTACTTGGTTCTACAACTGAGATGGGCACAATTACCATATTATATGGAACAATTTCCATTGAAATATTTATGGAAGGAGTAGGGGGTGTTTGTGCTTGTGGTAAAGTAGGGGAAGGAGGGCCTATTTGCATGGGCACACTAGCTTGAATATTCTATCTTCTCCTTTAGTAGTGCCATTTTTTTTTTCAAACACATTATCTAATGTTAGACCTTACCATACTCAATAAATAAATCATTGTAATTTTCTAAATTTTTCCTTCTCGGCTGTCATAGACTTGACTGTTGCCATTGTGAATTGGGAAACATTCACTAACATGCTAGAAACTGCAATGGTAGAACTATCAGATACTCTTTTTATAATCAATCCCCCTCTATATTCTGTAGATGGCTCTACAACTTCTATATTTTTAGTGTTTGGGGCTAAAGCCAATATTTCTAAAGTATTCCATTGTTCATTGAAGGCTAGTCCTCATAGTGCAATTATGGCTTCCTCTTCAAAATTCTATAGAGGCTTATCATACCTCCTCACTGTGTCAAAGGCAATGGCCAAAGCAAGATCCCATTCTAGAAATAGGAGAAGACCACTCTTTCTCATCAACTCTCTTCCTTCTTGTGTTGTCATGCCTTGGAAGTTTTATTTTATTTCCTTCATTACTTGAGCCTTAATGAACTTATTAGGAAATTTTGGGTGGAGGTTTCTCTTCCTTGCAATGTTATTCACATATTCATTTTTATTCACTCTCCATGCAAATTCCATAAATGCAGAGGACTTGAGAAATGATTCAAAATCCATGAGTTTTTTAAAGGAATCTTCTCTAACATCATCTTTGTTCTTCATGCTTGTGAGATCTACCTTAATCTAAGAACATATTTTTTTGGAACTATCTCCCTAGGGGGAGAAGGCATGCCTTTTATTGTCTCTTCTTCAGTGACCAATATCTTATAATCAGAATCCTCATCATAATCTACCAGGCCACTTGATTCAACCTTTTGTCACTTTGGGGCTGGATTCTGTTGTGGTGATGATTTCCTTGGTGGTGAATCAATCTCAACAAACACAAGAGAAATCAAGCTTGGGGGCAACAATGGTGGCATTTCATGCACTAGTGAAGGGACTTTTGGCTCCTCTTGTTGAGAATCTAAGGTAGTCACTTTTTCCTTTTCCTTAACCCTTTCTTTTCTCATTTTGAGGATAATTAATTTCTTTGGGGGTTGAGAGGTTGGCTTGTCTTCCATCATAGGGATGTCCCCTTCACCTTGTTCATCTACTACAACAACCTTCCCCTTGTCCTAAATTAACCTTTCACCTTTCAATTTCCCAACTACTTCAAAATTCTGAAAAAACATATTCAATTCTTTGCATTTAATCCTTTATGTTTTCAAGAGCTATAACTTATGGATCTTTTTCTCTCATCTACCTCTCCAATTTATTGAAAGAAATCCACTTTATCTTTCTACCATCCTATTTCTAGAAGTAAAAAATATTCCTTATTACATCATCTAGAAAATAGAAGTTGTGAATGAGATTGGAGCTTTTGATCCTTGTCTTTATCCATGCCATGAATACATCGGGATCACAATTTCTTTCTCTAATTCTTTTCAACTCATAAGGCTTAAGTACATAAAAAATATTACACCATCCTTCCTTTATCATGGAAAAATTAGAGAAATAAGTGTATGCAAGGAAAAGGGTTCCCTTACCTTGATATTTCATATGGTTATTTTCCACATACCCTAACTACCACATTACTCGAAAGAAACCAATTCTCAGTGACACATCCCTTGGTGGTATGTGAGGTGCTACACTTGTTCCATACACCTTCAAAATTGTGTAGCTTGTTAAGGAATAACATCTCCCCAATTATGATCAATATTTAGATTATGCCTCTTATCCTTAGGCCTCAAGAAGTAATGAAAATTTGCAAGAATTTTTAGCATGTTCATAATCAAAACCATCCTTCATTTGGAAGAAAAGATGTTTTCAAACACAAAAAAAATTGAGTTGCTAACATTCCTGTTAAGGAGTGTAGTGCAACATTAGATAGATACATCCATATCACCCTCCTTCTTGTCTAATGTCATATATTTTCCAAAAACAAGTAGTTTCCTTGAACAAAAACATCTGAATTCAAATAGTGAGTAAAAATAGAATCTAATCCCATATCCTCCATTTTTCAATGCAACTAGGCCCTCATGAATATTTTTAGCCAAGTATCCTCCATAGTCATAGAGTGTGTTGCATGTAGGATGTTGGATGTTAGCAAACATGTACATTTCATCCATTGGCATGCTTGTAGTTGGGTCAAAACCTAATATTTGGTACAAAGAATAGAATGTCCTTTGAAAATAGGAAACAAAATATTTTATGGGGAATGGCTCCTTATCTGATGGACCCAAGATGATCTTTCATTGTCCTTTGACAACTACCAAATAGTGTTGCAATATTGATATCTTGAAAATATGTCTCACTTTCTCATATTCTGCTTTGAGTGTCTTCTCATCAATATTGACCATATCTTCCCTCCACTCAATCAATTTGAAGACCTCAGAAATATCCTCCTTGGTAACCTTTACCATTTCAATTCCATCATATGTTCTTCCAATTCTATAAATTGGGCCATAGTTTGTTGCCACTACCTTTAGTAGCTCAACATCCATATAAAAATTTAGTACTATTAGCTTCCCTATATCTAATCTCCAGGGTTTCTAATAGGGATACTATAGTTTTAGTTTCCAACCCAATAGCTAAACTGTACCCATCTAGTGTAATATAATGTGGAATCTTTGATAGTAAATTGTTTATCTATAAGCCCTTCTACAATTTGTGTACCTTTGAATAGTAGCTATTGCTTAGGTTTCCCAAATGTAGAGGGTTTCAATTGCTCGACTAAATCCTCAAAAAGAGGCCTAACTATAGGTTTAGACCCAAAATGTTGGTCTTTTGATGTAGACTCTTTGACTTTTGGTGTCATAGTTATAGGGTTTGTGCAAACTAGGGATTCTTTTTTAGCAAGGTATAAGCTTAAAACTAGGGTATAGGTTTGACACACAGAAAAATAAGAATAAAAAAAAAACCACTCGAATTGGATGTCAAACCTTAAAATAAATGCAATAAAATAGAAAC
>VDFB02271358.1:436105410-436198538 GCA_007258455.2 Sequoia sempervirens | reverse complement strand
ATGAACACCATGCATCATTATATCATCAACATCATAAAACAATATCATGAGCATCCAAACAAAACACACAAGTCAAATAGGTGAAACAATCACCAACATAGACTCATGGTACATAGTACATCATAAAAGTGTTAGTCTAATAAAGGAAACAAGAAAAATACGGCATCTCTCCTCCCACTAACATACTACTCACTATCTTATAGGGGACACTCCTCAGGGTCCTCATCTAAGTCCATAACTATCTTCATGGAAGCGGAGGTCTATGTATGAAGGGTTTCCTTCTCTTCCTTAGAAAAAAATAGTTGCGTTATGTCCACACCCCAATGGCCAATCCTAGATAGTGAACAATTTCTTCACTTTAACTGTCTATCCCGGCTCTTTGATCCTCTTCCCTTTTTCCATCTTGAGCCGAGAGAGGGCCTGGCCCAAGGTCTCATTATTGGAACTATAAAGTGGAGCTTTCAATGTGGGGTTTTCTTTGATTACCACACCCCTTTTTGCATCTTTCATTTCCTTTCCTTTCCTCTTTCTGACCTTTGACCTTCCCATCCCTACACACAATCTAGGGTAATCATTAGAATCTAATTAAATTTAAAGTCCCAACTAATCCTAACATAATATACATTTATACACAAGGAATTCCACTTATTTTGTTCTTCAACACAACTCTCACAACATTTCCATCTACATCCAAAATTTTACACACACTCATCACATTCACATGCTACACAAATGTGCATAATGCATTTCCCCGATAGGAAGGATATCAGTGCATTGCACACTACACTGAGGGTCCTATCCTTTCCATTAGTTTTTTGCACCATTGGACCAACACCACCTAATGACAGCTCTCAAGTAGACAAGCGAGAACAACCCGAAAGGGGAAACATAACTCAAGAGTACAACAACTAGGTCAATGTAATGAGCTCGCATGTATCCAGAGTGCTGAGTGTATGAACTTTAGCTATGATACTAATTATATAATGCCCCACCATGCAAGCCCCACAAGACTACTACAACTAACAAATTACTGCACAATTTTTTTATTTTTTTTGAAGTGAAAGAAACATTACATTGGATGTCATAAACATGAATACATAACGAAATCTAACTAGTCCCATGGGATTACATGGTTGCATTACGCATAAATGATCCCTAACAATATCATGGTTAGAGATAATGCCAAGTAGATAACCATAGATGTGTACAATCACAAAATAACATAATGGTACATACAACCATCCATGATCAAAAGAAAGGAAAGGATACAACATTTTTTTACAAATCAATTCATAGTTCAATATTACAATTGTGAAGTATATTTCCACAGATACAACACATGAAGGATACAATAGTACATTACACAATGCTTCCTTTATATCAATGGGAAGAGTACATCACTTGTACAAGAATAATACATTAATGGAGAATAATGTACAAAGTGTGGAATAGTCTTCAACCAAGTGAACCTCTAGAAACTCTACATCTACTTCCACAGCACGAACACAACCTAGGAACCCAATGGGGTGCATAGTACATTCCACCCAACCATGTGAACTCGAAGGCCCACTCCCCATGCTAGGAGTTGACAAGAAAGACCCACGACCAAGTTAGACAAGTAGAAAAATCACAAGACCAAATCACAAGGTCAACCAAAACATAACACACAACAATCTCAATGACTACTTACAAGGTGACTAATTCTAGAGGCATACAAAGGAAAAGCGGGGGATACTATGGGAGACTGTCATCGCACTGTCCTATCATGGGTTATCCTGACTACCTCTCACTAGGCATTGGCCCCCATTTATGGTTATTCTTACTACCTATCATTAGGCGTCATCCCCATAGGGTGACACATGTGGGACCACTAGCCTCTCATGAGAATGAGGTAGTGATCTTGCCAACCACAGCCTTCTCAACCCACCTTTAGTCTGCAAAAGCACTAATGACATGGAGGAGGTATCTTACTATCTTAATTGATGTGTTCCTACCCCAAACCCACTAGTTTATTTTACTAGGTTTTCACTTATTTAACCAACTCTTCCATGGGTTATTCTGATTGCCCCATTGTGTAGCACCCCCAATGAAGAGCGACCCTCCCTAGTAGCATCAAAAACAAAAAATTTCAACCTCAAGGGTTGTACCAAATCACAAACATACTAAAATAAAAATGAACACAGAACATATGTGAGGCATGAACCTTCTCACTCATAATCATATCCAAAGGAAAAAATCATAGAACAAGGTATACCCATGAGATCTCAAAATAGGAGTATGATAAATCAAAACACAAAGGTCTAATCATGGAAAATCAACATAAATCAAATTTCTGCATTGCCTCTCGAAGCCTAAAACATTGCATGTCCAAAAACTCCCACTAAGGGTAACTCAAATAGTTCAGGTTCCCAACCATCTCAAAATATGACTACAAGAAAATATTAACACAAGAGAAAGACTCACAACTTGGAACCACAAAATGGCTACATAAAATTCACAATCACAAAATGACAAGTGAAGAATAAGAGTGACTATATTATAAGGAGATCTTCAAACTCAATCAAGCTAAGATAAACAATTCCATGCAAAATCAAGCACAGTAATTAATGAACGACATAGTATTCAATTCACGCATCACAAACATAAGTACTCCAAGGATTAAACATTACTTCCATTTTGCACCATAGCAAACTCACTCAAACTCCACAATTCCATCACATCTATCTAATGACCAATCATCTTAAGGAGTGACCTAATCAATCATATCGCATACACATATAATCCTTAATAAAGAATAATATTAATTCATTAAATAACATTCTTAATTTCTCATTATCATACCTTAGCTACCAACTCTAATCCATTCAAATGCAACTCATAATAAAATATTGTCCCACAATCAAAAATGCCTTTTCTTGTTTTTTTCAATACGAATTTAAGATTATTCTATAAACAAAATTTATCTCATTAGATATTCAAGAACTAATTCTTAGTGATCTTTTTAAAACAATTTTGAAGAAGAATAACATCCAATAATATAAACAAGGAAATCTAACCTAACCTACTTAATTAATTGTTTAATTATATCCAATTCAATATTTCTTTATAATAGTGTTGGGGCCCTAGCTTGGTTGGCTAAATCTTTCTTGTTGCACAAGGTTGGTCATGAGGTCTAGTCTCCCTCACCCCTGTGGAACCAGATGGTGTGTCATGCCAGCACCGCTGGTCATGTTAAAAAATTTACCATAAAACTATTTTAATTCCATACGATAGGTACTATATTTTGACTATAAATTAAATAATATCTACACATTCAAACTCTTGGATACAAGGCATATAATTAATTGTCAAATGTAAAACACAAAAGAGAATAAACCTTACGTCAATTCAACAATTGGGAGAGAGACCAATGGTTGACTAGAAGGAGAACAATTCTAATTTAATTGTCAATAAAATCTTCTTACTTTGAGTCAACATTCTTATTTAATATCTCAAATCTTAGCATATTGTCTTAAATTGAAAGATCATATCTTATAACTAAATAATTTTCCTACAAATATATTTACACAATTTCTACAACACATATAATTGCATATTTATTGTAATCATAATACTACTTTATAATTTAATAAATCATATATATATATATACCCAATTACAATTCTTTAACCAAGGCTACTAAAGTTAGCATGGTAATTTCTAATCCTAGGAACACTATAGGTCAATACAAATTTTCTTTTATTAGTGGAGGCAATAATTTAAACTATGAAAAAATTGACGTCAAGAAAATGTTTATGCTGATAAAACGAAAGTTCTTCCATAATGATATTTGCAGAGATGCCCAAGGGATTCGATTCTAAGATACACCCAATCAAAAAAAATGAGTGCAAGGTGTTGGGAAGTATACTAGGCAAGAGAGAGAAAGGGGACGGCATGACAACAACAAAGCGTGTAGATCTGGCCAACACGTTAACTAAACTCTAAGAGTATAATGTTATGAACTAGGCGTGGGGATGAATGGAACACAGAGCTGTTAAATAACTGTCAGCCAAAGAAGGGAGAAGGTGTGTTCATACAACTTTTAAAGGCTTAAGAAGCTCCCAAGTTAATGCAATTGACAAAGAATTATGTGCCATACAGCAAGGTTAGCAATGTTGCACTCGAAAGAGTAAGGCATGAAAGGAGGAAGACGATCACACTTTGAAGGTGCCTATCTCAACAAAACAACAACGAATGTAACACTATACTCAACATTGAATTACTAATATTTGTACCTCACCTTTCTCCTTCTCTTTCTCCCATCACTGCGAGGATAAAGAGTTGTGGTCAGGCATTCGCAGCGAAATTCCAGTTCCTCTCTTTACAGGTTGCCAATGGTATCTGGGAGGCTGTTTAAATTTATACACTCTCTAAAGTCTAAATACTTCAACTACGATAGGTTGCAAATGGTATTAGGGACATTATTTAAATTTATACACCGTCCAAAGTCTAAATAGTGCAACAGTGATAGATTCTTGATGGTATCAGGGAGATTATTTAAATTTAGACACCCTCCAAAGTCTAAATTCAACAACTGCTATAGTTTTCCAATTGTAGCAGGGAGATTATATACACATTGGTTAAATGAAATAACCCAACACCACTGGTGAAAGCAATAAAAGGGTTGGCAGCCATTGAATAATAATGAAAGGGCTTAAATTAAAATAGTGCACGAAGCATAAAAATGGAAATTACCTTCACCCTTCTAGTGTTTCTTCCAGCTCCTACGTAACTCATGTTTAATCTCCTCTTTTCCAAAATAACCGCCTTCTTTTTCCCCCATAAAAAAGGTGATTTTTCCCCTCTTTACTTTTTTAACCAGGGTGTGTTTCTTTTTACTGAGTTCCTCCCATGAATGCAATTGACAGCTCTAAGAAAAATAAAGCTTTTGCAATTTTCAAGCACATGAAAATGACAGGTGTAAAGCAATTTCCAAACTTTTGTCAGCTTCTTCCACATTTAAAACTCATGCAAGATGTGAGAGAATCCTCATGGCGCGTGGAGGTTGATTTTGTATATATTTAATAAATTTAATACTGTTAATAGATAGTGTTATGTTCAATTAAACATATTGTAACTTTATGTTTTATCTTATTTAAAAATTGTTTTCAAAAAAAATGAAATAAAGTAAATTTATATATATATATATATATATATTCCTATTGAAAATTTTCCAATTTAAATTATTAAATCAATTAATGTTCCATTTCTACCATTCAGTAATTTTAAATATACAGATATACACATAATCCAAAAATCAGCCAAAAATATAAATCAAACCTTTTATTATCTTTTGCTGAAGAAAAACGTAAATAAAACACATAATTTATGTTTTTCCTTAACTTGTACAACATTTGCTTTTAATTTAAAAGAAGATACAACCAAATAATAGAGATTAAATAAAACAACCTTTTATTCATACTATATAATTTATTTCATCAAAAGTAATAGAGAGTAAGGCTAATAGATTTTATTTCCACCTAGTTAGTTACTTAAAACCTATTTCCCTTCCTTCTAGAAAAATTTAAAGAAAAAAGAATAAGTTCTCCTCTCTCAATTAAAACTAAGGCTACATTTGGGGAAAGAGAGTATAAGGCTGAAAGTTTCACTCATTTTAGGGGGATAAATCATGGAGCTTGCATGACTTCACAAGACACAAATAAACAACTTACGCAATATTCAAAGACAGCTGAAATAGAGGGATGCTATAGCCACGGATACAAGTGTTACGACATCATCCCCTTCTTGTCCATAATCATACAAAAGCAATGATAATAGTATTTAAACATATGAGCATGTAATCCAGAATAATCTCTAATCATGATAACCTTTTCCCTTAATCATCAATGTCTAATTTCATTATGATAACATTTAACATTTAAAATATCAAATCAAAATCTAAATACTATCTTACCTAGGTTGGAGTTAAAGAGGTGTTACATTTCCATGTAAATATGATGTTCTCCTGTGTATAGTGTTGTTATTTCAGTTTATGTTATATGCATTACATGATTAATCACTTTAACAAAATAAAATTTTAATGAATGCATGTGGATCTAATTTTTGTTGAGGGTTTGACGTTTTAATTCTCTACAACTGGTTCGCAACCCCCTTCTCAGTTGTCTTGTTCATTCAACAATCGGTATCAGAGCAAGGTTCCTTGGAGAAGAGCTTAACCACATGATGTAGATCCGAGATGGGGAAGCAAATTGATTTCCCTAGATTTGATGTAACAGACTATGCAATTTTGGAAGACAAAGATGGAAGGATATCTGGCAACTCATGGATTTGAAATTGAAAAATAAATAAAGAATTAGTATGTTGCACCTTCGAATGGTTTGAGCACAAGTGATGAGATCAAGGAACATGAAATAACTGGTAAGGCAAGATTTATTTTGGTGAACAATCTTTCAAATTATTAATTAGTTAAAGTTATAAGTCTTAAGACTACTAAAGATGTTTGGGATAAGCTTGAAATTATTTATGAAGGAGATGATTAGGTTAAACAAGCTAATTTGAGTATGTATAGGATCATCATGGAAAAAATAGACCCTTAAGTGGCAAAAAATTCAGAAAAATCAGAGTCAGGCAACTTGACATAAAAATTTGAATAAGTTATCTATATTATTTTAAAATATGTAAGAATAGAATCTGTAGAAAATTGAATGTAGTTTCTAAAATATTAGGTTTATTTTTAAAAAATATATATTTGGTGAAAATTTAAAATTTTAATGTAGTAGTACTTAAATTTTAGGGAAAAAACAAGTAGTTGTTTGTCTGACCACCCTAACCACAATAAAATGATAATATATTTTTATAATATTTTAGATATAAGTAGAGCACTCGTGTCCCTATCTGATGCATATTTTTTATAATTTTTTTCCAATTAAATAATTAATTATAATTTTTTTATTATAACTTTTAAAAAATATAAAAACTTGTATGTCTGACCACCTTAACTTGTTCAAAACTTCATGAAATTCATTTTTTTTTCAATCCTATAGTATGCGAAGTATAGAATGCAATGCATGTATCGGATTCAAAAAATGTGATTACATTTGAAAGCTATAGATGTTTTACAATTAGCCTATCAATCAGGACTTTAGTCATAATTCAAATAGAAAATGAATAATAATTATTTATTAATTTCAAAGTAAAGCATAATTTATATTGGTGGAAAGCTGAGAATCTCTTTTAAAACCCTTTTCATTTCATCAATTTTGGGTTAAAAAAAGGCCGTTAGCCACATACCCATCATATTGCAACTTTTTGGCCCATCATGATCCTGCACATGCCCTGTTACATAATCTGAAGGGGCAATTTAATACTATGTGAATGTCTAAATATGAAACAATTTCAATGTACATGCAGAGAGTTTATGAACTGGTAAGTGCTATGAGAGGTCTTGGTGCACAAGCAGTGATAATTTTAAGAAAACCCCCTAAAAAAAAGATATAAAATCCTACTGAATCTTTTATTTTTTTAGGAAAAAATATTAATATCTATTGGTGAATCTTTCCTTTTTTTAAAAAAAAAAAAATTATTGGTGATTTTTTTTACACCACTAAAATTTTGTAGAAAACTTTGGCGAATCTTGAAAAAAAATAGGAAAATGCATTAATTATGATGGTGAATCTATCCAATCTAATTTAAATAATTCTCATGGAAAAGTAGGGGCCCAGGGGTGGAAATTATCATGGGTTGAAGGGGTAGACTATATATATACTTTTCACCATTTTTTAAAAATATAATATAATTTCCTTCATTGTATTATGCAAGGTAAAATGTACCCATGATTTTTAATCCTCATGGCGATCAAAATTTCTTTTAGATCATTGATCTACTAACCCTCGTTGTACTATGTAAGGTCAAATTTACCCATAATCTATAATGCTTATTAGACCCAAAATTGGTGGCCCCATGAGCATTACAGATCATGGGTACATTTTATCTCATGGAATACAACAAGGGCCATTTGATTATATTATAAATAAATGGTGGAAACTAAATATTATAAATATGGTCCTAAAGCAACTAATAATTATGATATACTATTGGAAAATTAATATAGATTTCTACTATAATTTATAAAATTTAGTCGAATCTAATCTAATCATGTATTGAATATTGTGGAAAATATTTGAGTTAATTTTTTTAATAAAATAAATTATTTGGTGATTTAAATAAGACTATACTAATTCTTTAAAATGAGATGATTCAAGTGACATTGTAGCTCTAACAGTTAACCAATTTTGGATTCCCAAATTTCAACTATTAGCCAATTGGTGAATATTAGCCTCTAAAAAAATCACTATGCACAAGTTAAAGAACCTAGGGTGGTAAAGAAAGTTCCTAGAACTCTTCTTGATTCATACAATGAAAATGTATCTGCTATTGAGGAAGTCACAAATTTTAATACTTATTATAGAGATCAATTGATTGGTACACTAAATTCATTTGAAATGAGAAAGTTTCATTTGAAAAATGGTACAAAATTGGAGATTTATTTTAAGGTTGGAAAATAAAAAGATATTGAAGATTGATATGGAGATGATCTTGATGATGTGGAAGCTAAAATTATATGAAGAAAGAAACTGGGCATTAGTAAGTACAAAGGTAAACTACCTTTCAAATCTTTTAGCTATGGAAATGTAGGTCATTATGCTTCAATATTTTCAAACAAAGATGTGAACAATAAGAATAAGGAGAATAAAGGAAATATGATTAAAATATATTACTATGTCAAAGAAGATGTTGGTATTTCTAATGATGAATCTGATTATGAAGATTTTGATGATAATGAATGTTTGTCGTTGGCTATAAAATAAGAATATAGTTCTTCTAACTCTGAAAGTTGTGTGAAGGAAAGTGTTTCAAATAAGAAGTATAAGATTGAAGGTACTTTGGTATCAGCTTTAAATGTTAAAGAGGATAAGAACTCTTGGTTTGTTGATAGTGGTTGATCTAATCACATGACTTGAGACAAAATTAAGTTTGTTAAACTTGAAAATTATAATGGAGGATTTGTTAAATTCAGAGATGATTGAAGAGCTAAAATTTGTGGAATAGGTTCAATCGGTTTTGATAGAAAGAATAATATTGAAGATGTTTACTATGTTAATGGTTTAAGGCATAATATTTTAAGTTTTGGAAAATGTGTAGTGAAGGATATAATCTTGTGTTTAAGGATGAAACATGTGAGATTAAAAAAGGGTCTTGAACTATGATTGCTACTAGTAAGAGGAATGATGGAAACATTTATCAGCTTAAAGGCACTGATGGTCATTGCTTTATGTCTCAAATTAATGATAATTGCTTATGGCACTAGAGGATGTGCCACATGAATTTTGATAATTTGGTGAGAATTAGTTTATTTCATGCAGTGAGAGATCTACCAAGAGTCACAAGGCCTATCAATAAGGAACAATCTTCTACCGAACTATTGGAATTAATACATATAGATCTTTGTGGTCCTACAAGGGTGAGATAGTTTCAAGGTGATATATTTTATGCTTTTGATTGATTATTACTCTAGAATGAAATGGGTTACTTTTCTTAGAGAAAAATATGATGCATTAGATAGATTCAAGGCATTTAAAACTATGGTTCATAATGAAATGAATATTAAAATAAAGTGTTTGAGGTCTGAAAGAGGTAGAGAATTCTCCTCCAATGAGTTTAATATGTTTTTTGAAGTTCATGGACTAAAAAGGCATTTCTTCACCACTAGAACTCCCCAACATAATGGAGTGGTTGAAAGAAAAAACCAAACAATTCAAGAAGCTACTAGGACTATGATAAAAGAAGAAAATCTACTGAAATTATATTGATGAGAAGAAATTAATATTATTGTTTGCATACTTAAATTACAATAAAAAGATAACAACATAAAGACTCCCTATCAACTATGTTAAGGAAGGATTCCTACTATCAAGTAGAAATTCTATATCAGGAAAGATGAAAAGAACATAGGAAAGTGTTATGCAAAGTCTAATAAAGTTATATTTCTTGGATATTCTACTAAAAGAAAAGCTTACATATGTTAAAACAAAAGATTGAGAAAGATTGTTGAAAGTGCAAATGTTAGGATTGGTGTAAACTTTTAGAATTCAATTCTAGTAGATGGATATGTGTCAAACCAATCTGATTGGAGAGAAGAAGAATAATAATTTTAGAATGAAGAGGAAGAAGCTCCAGAAAAGTCCCCTAATACCCCTAAGTATGTGTAGAAGAATGATTTTTAAGATCAAATCATTGGAGACAAGAAGAAAGGAGTATTGACAAGAAGCAAAGCTACTGAAGTTGAGGAAAATCTATGTTTACTTTCTAAAGTTGAACCTAAAATAATGAGTACGACATGAAAAAATGAACATTGGATGAAGGAAATGGAGGAAGAACTTATGAAAATTGATAAAAATCATACTTGAGAATTGGTTCCTAGATCAAAAAACAAGAACATTATTGGAACTAAGCGGGTATTTTAAAACAAGTTGAATGAGAATGGAGAAGTGGTGAGAAATAAGGAAAGACTTGTGTGTAAGGGTTAATCACATGTGGAAGGAATAAAATTTGAGGACACATTTTCCCCTATGGCTAGAATGGAAGCTATCAGAATGTTTTTAGAATTTGTAGCACACAAGGACTTTAAATTTTATTAAATGGATGTGAAGTATGTTTTTCTAAATAGTAAATTAGAAGAATAGGTTTACGTGGAACAACTAGAAGGATTGTAACTGTCAAATAAACTAGATATGGTTTGTAGATTGAATATGGAATTATATTAATTGAAGCAATCTCCTAGAGCTTCGTATGCAAGATTGGACAAATATTTAATACAACAAAATTTTAGTTGGAAGTCTCCATAGATAGAAATCTTTACTTAAAATTTGAGGAAGAAAAAATCTTGATAGTGGTTGTGTATGTGGATGATATTATCTTTGGTGGAAATAAGCTATGTGTAAAAAAAATTTTGAAGAGATGCAAAAAGAGTTTGAAATGTCAATGTTTGGGGAGATAAATTTCCTCCTTGGGCTAAAAATAAATCAAACAGATATAGGGATTTTCATTTCACAGTCTAAGTATGCCAAAGAGATGTTGGAGAAGTTTGGAATGGAAAACTCCAAGCCTATATGCACTCCTATGGTGACTGGTAGTAAATTGAGAAAAGATGATGATTCATCTAAGGCTGATTAGAGCAAATATAAATCTATGATTCACGGACTCCTATATCTAACTACTACTAGGCTAGATAGCATGCATGTAATTTGTCTTATGGCTAGATTTCAAGAATAACCTAGAGAAACACATGTTGCAACAGTGAAGAGGGTATTCAAATATCTAAGAGGTAGTCCATATTATGGCTTGTGGAATCATAAGGATATTGATTTCACATTAAGTGCTTATGCAAATGCAAATTAGGCTATTTTTGTTGATTATAGAAAAAGTACAATTGGTGGTGCATTATTTCTTGGATGTCAATTGGTGTCATGGTTAAGTAAGAAGCAGGATTTAATTTCCTTATACAATACAGATGTTGAGTATATTGCAGTAACATCATGTTGTATAGAAGTTCTATGGATGAGATAGACATTGATGGATAGAAGAGTAGTATATGATGAGCCTATTTCTATCTTTTATGATAATACAAGTGCAATTAACATTTCAAAGAATTGAGTGATGCATTCAAGAACAAAGAATATATCACTTAGGTACCACTTTCTGAGAGAGAAGGTTATGGATAATGAGGTAAATCTTGAGTATGTACCTACAAAGGATTAGATTGCTAACATATTTACTAAGGCTCTTCCTAAGGATACTTTTGAGTATCTTTGGGAAAATTCGAGGGTTATTTTCCCTCCTTTAAACTAGATTCATATGGAGATGCACCAGTCTAGTGGATTTATGGATTCATCTCTTTTCTAGACTGATGTTGGTGGCTACCTCCAAGGGGGAGTAGGTAGTTTCATGTGTTCTCAGTATTGCAGATTTGATTTGGTGTACTCCTAAGGGAGAGTGCTAAGAGAAAGTATCCTAGTTCAATGTCAAAGGAGGATAATAATGAAAAAAAATTCCCTTTCCATTGATTTCAAAGAGGGAGAAAGTATCATGTGAAAAAAATTATCTATTCATAAGAAAGGAAATCATAAGAAAGTGTGTTCAAAGTTGTTGTGTTGTCTTTGATAGTTTTTCAGATATTGTCTTGTCATCAATGATAAAGGGGGAGATTGTTGAAAGTGTGAAGGTGTTGTCACTGATGTCAATAGGAAATCTATAGGTTGATTTTTTCATTAATTTCAACTATGTATTAAGAAATTTTGGTGTATAATGAAGATGTCAAGGATATTGAGAAAATTGTGAAAAAGAGGAAAATAGGTTGTTGTAGATTGTGCATGTGTAATTGAGATATTAAGGAAGTGTTGTGATTACATGGAGCTATCTTTACGTTGTAGTGTCTAAAGATGAGTTGGAATGAAGTAATGAGATGAGATGACGTCTCTAGTACTTCATTTCCAAGTGCCTTTGAGAAAATTTGATAAATAGAAAAAATAGTGTTGTGCAAGTTTTTAGAATGTGATCCACATTTCTTCTATGTTGATGCTATTCCTATATGAAACTGATATGTTGTTCAAGGTTGTTAGTTGTTATATTTAGAATTTGGGTTTTTGGATCATTGTACAAAGTGAGATATTTTCACCAGTGTGTGAACCAATTTTTTCTATATTACTTTCTATGGCCTAGGAGAAATGTATTTTCTCTGCATTTCTCCACCATTTGGCTTAAGGTTGTGTTGATTTTTGAATTTTCTTATAATTTTTGTATCTTTCATAATTCAAGGTTTCACTTGATTTGGTATAGTACAGTGTCTATTTCATGCGTCAGTGTATGAATACTTGTTTTATCAGATGTTATGAGTTCAAGTATTTTTATGTTGTGAGTTTGGATGAAGTATTTTTTTGATCTTAGGTTGTTTGAGGTTTATTCTATATTTTTTTGAAGTGAATTTTGTTGTCTAGAATTTTCAAATTGATTTAAGGAAGCATGTACTTAATGTTTATGGTGTTTACCATGGGTATTGGTTGACCTTGTGTTACAACTACATGTGAGGCTTATGAAAGTGTGTTCAAGTGTGTCAGTATTAATTTGGGTCCTAATTGAGGATTTATATGGGTCACCCTCATCCCTATCCACCGGGGGAATGTTTAGGTGCCAACCTAATTTTAATTTGTAAGTATAACAAATAATTGTTAACCTTGGAGAAGGTTTTCAAGGTTGAGGTTGATACGAATAAGAGTAATGTTGTTGTAAAATGCAAGAGAGAGAAAAGATAGATGTGAGATCGATGTGAGCGATGTGTGATGTTAATTGTAGAAGTATAGATGTGAATTTGAGTAGAGCAGTGTGAAATTCAAATTATTGGATTCCTAAAGGTAGTGACCAAAAGGTGTCAAAAATATTTCATTCAAGGATGTGAAAGTGTTGGAGCATTTGAGGTGGATTCCTTATTGTGTTGAGAATTTTTTCTCTATGTAACATTTCTCTTCTATCTTCTTATGTTCTTTTTGTGGAAGTGAGCCATGGTTGTGAGCCTTTTTGGATAGTGTGTCCCATTTTGGTAGTGAGCCCCTTGTACTAGTTTTGTAATTACTTATATTGTGAGCTAATCCTCACCATAGTTTTTCCCTCATTGGGTTTTCCACATAAACATGGTTTTCTCTTGTGTATAGTGTTATTTATGTTTATGTTATTTTCATTACATGATTAATCACTTTAACAGAATACAGGTTTAATGAATGCATGTGGATCTAATTACTATTGATTGTTTGATGTTTTAAATTTCTACAACTGATTCACCCCCCTCTTAGTTTTCTTGTTCATTCAACAATTATATCACAAAAAAATTCATCATGATAATCAAAAATCTTAAATTTTAAAATTGTTGATTTACCAAAAATTTATGATTATCCTACAACCAAGCAATCCTATATGAATGTGGGTGTCTTCTTCTTTCCAATTGCAATTCATTCACCTTTTCTTTAGAAACAATATTTTTAGTATTAACACCATCAATAATCACATTACATACTTTACATTCACACTTACATCTTATTTGGAACAATCATTTCCTTTGATTTGGTTCCTTTCCTTCATTCATCGGGGATCTTCTTGTAACAAGTACTTTACCTTATGCATCTTTTGAATGTGATGATTATGCATATTCTTCATTTAAATTTAATTCCCTTGCATTATTTTTAGTCCTTCTATTTATTCCTCCTTGATCATATTGGAAATAGTATGCTCTATTCCAATCTTCTCCACATTGGTAATAGGTTCCATGAAAGCCTCTTCTTCTAAATCCTCTACCTGATCTTCCTCTTTCTCTAAAATTATGATCATGAGACTTGTTTGAACTCTCTCCTCTTTCATCTTTGTTGTCCTTAGTGTCTTTAATCTTCTTTTTATCCTCATTTTTCTACACATAAGCTCTACCCTTTCCTTTTTTTTTATTCTAAAATTTCCTATTAGAATTTTCCTCAACTTTCAAAGCAAGTTGATAAGATTCTTCTAAATTAAAAATTATTACTAGACTTAGTTCTTCTTGAATTTTTGGCTTCAATCCTTTGGTGTATCTTTCTACCTTCTCCTTTTTTTCTTTTGAATGTCTCATTCTAATAAAAATAGTGTGAAACTAACTAGTGTATTCATTAATTTATTTTCTTCATTGTCTCAATCCATGCATCTTCTTTAATAATTCAAACTCAGCCATTCTCTCCCACTTTGTAATTTTTTCCTTTCCTCTTCTTAATCTATCAAGTTGAACTTCTCTCTGTATACATCTAAAAATGGTCATGATTAAGCTTGTTAATTAATTAAATATAAATTATTTAATTAATTCTCCCAAAGTCATCTATATATAAATAAATTTAATTATTTATTTATATTGTTCATTCTTATAATTCTTCTACCTTAATTAAATATAAATTATTTAATTAATTCTCCTAAAGTCATCTACATATAAATAAATTTAATTATTTATTTATATTATTCATTCTTATAATTCTTCTACATTAATTAAATAAATAACTTTATTTAATTAATTACCACATTCCACATTCTGCTTAATTAAATTAAATAAATTTTCATAATTTATTTATATTTGATTATCATATTATTCTAAAAGTTGAATATTTAAATTCAAATATGGAATGTTCTCTTCATCCCATAATTAAATTAAATATTTAATATTTAATTTAATATTTTCTTCTCACTCCACAAATAATTAAATAGTTTTAAAATATTTAATTACACTCTAAATCCACTTCTAAAACATAATTAAATATAATTTATTTAATTATGCGATTTTTTATATCCATCTTCTCTTATAATTAAATGAATTTATTTTATTTAATTATAAACTCATTTTAACTCATTCTTCAAAATGGAAAATTCCCTTAGGATCTCAATGACGAAAATTGAAGGAAAAGGGAAACATTTTATCTCCCTCTCAAACATACGAAAATCTTTCACCGTCCATTCTAACAAGCTTAATCTAGGTCGTTAATCAAATCAGCCAATCAAATCCTTTCAAAGACTCTATAAATGTTGGTGCAAATCCAAGCTTTGGTTATATGCATACACACAAAAAACACACAAGCATATGAACAGTTAGCTTATGCACTCACATCCTTTTAGCATCATAGCAATATTTTCATCTTAGCATAGTCTTGCATTGAGCATAATATGCATTTTTATTTACATCTCGTTCTTCAGCTGTCCATTTTGTTTAGCTTGATCTGCTGAATTTGAGAGCAATTGGAAACAACAAAACGCTAGAGTTAGAGAGAAATAAGACGAGTTCAGGGAAGCTACAGTAATAGTTTGCTCATTCTGTTTTCCTTTTTTAGTTTTCTCGATATAATGTATTATTAATATGTGTTTGAATTCCTTTATAATTCATACATTTTTCATACACACATAAAATGGTGCCCACCGTGGGGCTCAAACCCACGAATTTAACATTCTCTGCAAGATTTTTTTGATAGTTTCCATGTTATGGAGTTTAACTTTCAGAAAAAATTTGCATTTTAGTGCATTCAACATTTTCTGGAGCGCATACGGGGTTTTTGACTCTTCTATTTTACAGGATTTTGTAGCACATATAGTAACTATTCTAGCGCATATAGTAACTGTTCTAGTGCATATAGTAACTATTTTAGCACATTTAGTAACTATTTTAGCACATTTAGAACCTTTCTTGTGGTGCATATACCTTCTATTTCGGCGCATATACCTTCTGTTTCGGTGCATATACCTTCTGTTTCGACACATATACCTTCTTATTTGGCGCATATGGGGTGTAACACAAATATAGAATTCTGAGTCTGATGCCTTCTGCAAATAGAATTCTTTTCTTTTTTCTGGATTTTTAAAATGAAGCAATCCTAGGATAGCCACATCTGGATAAAATGAAGCAATCTAGGATAGTCACCACATGATGATCTTGCAATTAAAATTGAATAACTTGTTTTTGTGAAGCAATATCTTCACTTAGATTAGATCATTGTGATTTGGGTTTTAAAATGAACATTTGTTTGATTTGTCTATGGCAATAGGTCTATGCTCTCCCCTTAACTGGGTGATCAGAATACTAGACTTTCCTTTTCAATTTCATAATTTTTTGTTGCTTTAATTACATCCTTTAGAGAGCCTGCCATAGTAGGAAAAAGTACTCACCCTCTGGGAATGACTCAAGTGGGTTCAAGCCGAAGCCAGGCTATTCCACCCCACTATAAAATTTAAAGCAAATTTGGGGAAACCCTCTTTCTTCAGTAGTGTGCAAGATAACCATCCCCAAAGCCTTTGTTCTAAAGGTTGGGAGGTCTCTTGAGGGAGTTTATTATTGCCACACTGAACAGAAATCCTTACTACGAACCTAGTGTAGTGGCCAGCCAAAGTCAATTTCTGAACATTCTAATAATCACAATGCAAGGGGAGGGAAGAATCTACCCCCAAGACACTCACCATATAACTATCAAGGAACGTTTGCTCAGGGGATCCGGTATCCACTTCTGTAACTCTGAGTATGCACCTAGAAAAGACAAAAACATGGGCACCCCTTTGGGGGTGACACGACTGTGTGAGTCGACGTAGTTCTAAGATGTGGGCTACTAATTACTAGAATGACCTACTTGAGGATTAAGAGTGAGTCTGTTTGAATTGTCTTTCATGTACTAAACCTGCAAAAACACTTGTTGAAAAAAAAAAATTATCATACACTTGGTGTTAGTATAGGGTTTTAAGAACAACTATTTTTAAGAATGTTTGTTGTGTCTTCCATTACATTAATTCAGATAAAAAGATCATTCGAAATGAACATGAAGAACAACAACTGAAATCATTCAAAATTTATTTATACCTCTGTTCCAAAAGCATTCCCATGCATAGAGATTGGAAATCAACAAAATTTTCCAAGAAATCAGTTTCCAATAGGATTGGAAAACCGAGGAAACCATCAAGATACAAGAAAACATTGCAAAACAGAAAATTCTTGTACAAAATTCAACACGTCTTGCTTCATTACCAAGGATTTCTTCATAGATACCAAGACTTTGTTAGGGGATTCACTGATGAGTATGTTGTAGAACCTTTGGATTCATGAGCTTATTATCAGAGATTAGCTCTATCTCAATAGCATAATTTTAACCAACCTCTTGAATTTGACAACATACCACAACCTTCTATAGAATATCCTTCACATCCCAATCAAATCCTTCGGTGATTTTGAAATCTTTCTTTGAAAACAAAGATCAAATCTTTAAGAGTGCACCTCTCAAACATATTTCTAATTTTTGGTTCAACTTCCCCAACAATATTCTAACATCCTTCATCATTGGAAGCCACAATCAAAAATTAGGCACATCTTAGATCATATCATAAGATTTCTCATCTTATGAGATCAAGATATCACCATCATCACACTTGCCAAAAATAGGATCTAAGTTTAGAAGAATTCTTCAAAATCATATGCCTATCTTCACAAGATCTCAATTCAATAAATTGAAGGACGAAATCCAATAAGAAGGTCATACCCAAAACATTCAAGAGGAGGGTGAAAGCAGTAATCCTCTTTACATTATGAGTCGTAATCCACTTTTTGACAAAGATATGGATAATAGAGAAGAAAATCCTTTCCACCACTACAAAGACATGAACAAAACATATGTAGATAGTGATGAGGAACAACATGAGGAACATCTTAGAGAGGCTGAGCAAGATCCAAAATTTCACAAAGCCATAGAAAAGATCTTGCAGTGCGATAAAGAAAAATATTTTCGCTATCTAGCTAACCAAGGAGCGAAATTGCCTCATGACTTTAACACTGATAATTTGAAAAGAAAACCTAAGGAAAAATTCCTATCTAATCTTAACGCTTTAACTCAACAAATTAAAGAACTTCAAGGGAAAATCAAAGAGTTACAAGGAGGAACCACAATAAAGAAATATACTCTTGAGGACATTTGTCCTTATCCCTTTGATCGAAGTCTTAACATGATTCCATTTCCCAAACATTGTGAAATTCCAAAATTTGATCGTTATAATGGGAAGTTGAATCCAATTGATCATGTTAGAGACTTTTGAAACATGACTTTAGAGTTTGATCATGAGGGCACTTACCTAATGCATTTATTCCCTAGGAGTCTTGGAGGACACTCTATGGAATGGTTATCAAAAATCGCACCTCCCATTAGAACATTTGAAGAATTAATTAATTTGTTTATATCCCAATATGCATACAACATACAACATCAGATCACCATGATAGATCTGTGCAAAGTTGCACAAAAACCTAGTGAATCTTTCATTACTTTTCTTCAAAGATGGAGAAGAATGTTCACCAGATATCCACGTCCTTTTCCTGAAAAGGAAAAGATGATCACCTTTATTAACAGTTTGAATTCAGAGATGAGCTATCATTTAAATTTACATTGTCCTACCTCTTTTGAGAAACTAATCAAAGATGCTATAACCATTGAAGGTGCATTAGTCAAAAGAGGAACAATAAAACTTGACAAAGACAATCCTAGCTCATACAATCATCACAATAATCAAGACAAGTCTAAATTCTGGACTCGCAACAAGAATGTGGTGAATGATGGTATTGTTGATGCAAATCAGGTTTCAACTAAGCCATTTGTTCTCAGTACTCTGAGTGCTCCTAGTAACAACAATTATAACCATATCAACTTAGTCACAAATCAAGGAAATAATCTTCCTTCTCTGAGAAACAATGTGAATCAAAATTCTACTCCCAATCAAGGGATTGTCAAAAATCAAGGTTACCGAGGAACGACTAATAATAACAACTCCTTAGGGAATACCTCAAATACAAATCCTCAACAATTCTCATTCTTCTCGAATAGAAGAACTTACACCTCATTGGGTCAATCTTTAGAATCTGCATTCAAAGAGTTGATGGCCAAAAATTTCATTACTTTGATGTCTCAACGAAATTATGAACCTAGTGTAAAGCCTCCATCATGGAATGAGGCATACTATTGTGATTATCATTGATGTAAAGGTCATCGCACAAATAACTGTCAAGCCTTGAATAATACCATTCAAGACTTAATTGACAATGACATCATTACAATAGAAGGACATCAACAATCCAATGCAGACCACCAAGCATTTCGCAACCATTTGCCCAACTATCAAAAGTGTGAGTCTTCTAAAAAAAATTTAAATCATATCAATGATGATCATATAGTCAACCATCTCTACACAAACAACAAATGGGTAAATGTCATTAAAGTCAACAAGAAGGTGGAATATAGAGAAGTCAACACAACAACAAGGGCGCAAGCTAAAGTTGCGTTAAAAGGCGCCTCTTCAAAATCTACTGAACCTCCACCTCAACATCAATATGATTTGGTCAACCAACTTCAGAAAACCCCCACTCGAATTTCTATCTTGGAACTATTGAAGATTTCCCCAGCCCATAAGGAAATTCTCAGAAAAACCCTCTTTGAAACAAATGTATCCACTGATTTGGATGTGAACCAATTTCAAGCCATGGTAGGACACTTTTCCTCGCCCACTTGCCTCTCATTCTCTAAAAAGGATGATGTTTCCATAACTCATCCCCACAATTCATCATTGTACTTAAAAGTCATGGTTCACAAGTTTCGTGTCAGACGAGTTCTAATAGATGGAGGTGCTGGTTTGAACATCTGTACCATGAAGTTGGTTAAGGCTTTAGGATTTTCTAAGGACTCCATTGATTTCAGAAGAAATATTACCATAAAATCTTATGATAATGAAGAAAGAGCATCCAAGGGTCTAATCATGCTACCAATCAGAGTAGGTCCTGTTATAAAGAATACTTTCTGTCAAGTATTGGACCGTGATCTTGCATACAACATATTTTTGGGTCATCCTTGGCTCCACAAAATGCAAGTTGTCCCATCAACCTATCATCAATGTCTTAAGTTTCCTTATGATGGACAAGAAATCACGATACCAGCTGATAATTCAAATATTCAAACTTTTGCTAACATAAAAGCCAGTCAAGATACTTTGGTTCCTAACAATTGAGAAGCTCATGCTAGTACTTCTCTGAAGATTGACACACAAATCAGTTAATTAACCAATAGTTTTGACAGGAAATTGAAATTCAAGGACCATGGAGTTGGAGAATACTCTCTTTGTCTTGCCAATTTACCTACATCACCTCGATCACATGGACAACCATCTATCATGGAACATCAAATATCAACAGCATCAACATCAAAGCAACTAACAATAGAGCCAATCACAAAGTTTAATGGACAATTCATCAAAGAAAAATTCCCCATGAAAGATCCTGAGGATACAGAAATTCTAAACTGGCTCTATAAAGATGAAGATGAAGTAGTTTTTAATGTCAAATTACCCACAGAAAAATATGGAAAAGGGTACTCAATCATGTAGAAGATGGGCCATGATAAAGGTCCTATTGGAAAAAGGAAAGAAGGAGTAGTTGAACCTATTCACCTCCATGGACTTGCTACAAAAGAGAAAACTGGATTGGGTTATGATACTCACTCCAAAGAAATCACATCTAAACAACTGCATGGCACTGTCTTCACATTGCAAGAAGGCTCAGATTCACGAGAAGCATATTTGGCAACAGTTCAAAACTTTGTGGATAATAATTCAGACACAAACTCTACTAAATATGAATGGGACACCATTCACAATGATGAGTTCTAGAGGGACAAAGAGGTTGATGTAATACACCAGTACACCCCAACTCTAATTGAAGGTCAAGGTTTAGGGACCCAAACATGTGAATTTGAACCACAAAGTCACCATCATTCTAGTGATGTTGAGTTGGATCTAAACGAACAAGACTATCATGAGGAAAATATCATCATTGATCCACCTCATACCTTGGATCCTACAGACCACTCCATTATGACCATAACCATAGCCGATTTCACACAACCTGATGATTTGCTATCTTTGATTCATCTTGATCTCATTGATTAGGATTCAACCAAACCTATCGATATACCTATTTTTCCAAGTGATGAAGCTATCATAAACTTCCTTTTCGCAGATGATACAAATGATTATTCCACTAGCGATTTTTGACATAGGGTTTTTGATCAGGAAAGTGTCAACTCTCCTAGCTGCAAAAGTAAAAAAAAAAAAACAAAGATCTAATGGTGACAACCAGAATCTGGCAGTATTAGATCAAACAAAAGATAAAATAAAGAGCATATCAGATGGTGAAAACCTCTTTGAGGCACCAGACGATGGGAATCTTGACACTCTCTCAGAGCACTACCATGAACGATCACCTATTTTGATTGAGCCTACAAATGCTGTCAATCTTGAAACTTCCAACAAACTAAGAATTTTACAGTTAGCTACATCAATGACAGAGAAAGAAATACTAGATTTCACGGAATTCCTAAAATCAAATCAAGTCAACTTTTTGTGGTCTTACGCTGACATGCCTAGTCTTGATCCAGATCTTATCATGCATCACTTGTCCATCAAATTAGGGGCCAAATCGGTGAAACAAAAGCTCAGAAAGATGCACCCTCATGTTGCATTATTAGTTAAGGAAGAACTGAGAAAAATCATTGATGTGGGCTTCATAAGACCAATCAACTATCTAGAATGGATCTCCAACATTGTTCCTGTATACAAGCCAGATGAAACTATGAGAATATGCACAAATTTCAGAGATCTTAATAAAGCATGTCCTAAAGATGACTTCCCACTGCCAAACATCAACACTATAGTTGATCTGACAGCTAGCCATGCCATGTATTCATTAATGGATGGTTTTTCTAGCTACAACCAAATCAAGGTTGCACCTAAAGACTAGGAGAAAACAACTTTCACATGTCCATGGGGAACTTATTGTTGGAACATCATGCATTTCAGTCTAAAGAATGCTAGGGCTACTCACCAAAGAGCCATGACTACAATATTTCATGACATGATGCATATCTTCATGGAAGATTATGTAGATGACATATTGGAAAAATCATACACTAGAGAAGGACATCTTGAAATATTGTCCAAAATATTTGCAAGATTAGAGAAATTCAAAGTTCGCCTCAACCCCAAGAAATGTGTTTTTTGGGTCAAATCTAGAAAACTCTTAGGGTACGTTGTTTTAGAAAAAGGAATTGAAGTAGATCTTGTGAAAGTATAGGAAATTATGCAAATTCCTGCACCAAAGAACATTAGTCAGTTGAGATCACTATAGGGATGACTGCAACCTATACAAAGGTTCATTGCACAATTGGCCGACAAAAGTTTACCTTTCACACATCTACTGCATAAGAATGTTCCTTTCAAGTGGGATGAAAAATGTGAATTGGCTTTTCAACAAATAAAATAGTATTTAATGACTCCACCAATTCTCATACCACCAAATCGAGGCAAACCACTAATCTTATATATTGGAGCAACAGAGACATCTCTAGGGGCACTGCTAGCACAAGAAGACTCTACAGGAAAATAATGTGCAATCTACTACATCAGTAAAACACTAAAAATTCATGAGCTCAACTACACTTCGATCGAGAAGGCTTGTTTGGCAGTAGTCTTCTCTTCACAAAAAAATTGGCATTACATGTTAACTCATACAATCAATCTGGTTTCAAAGATTGATCCACTCAAGTATCTGTTAAGCAAAGCATCATTGACAGGAAGGTTAGCCAAGTGGGTAATGATTCTGAGTGAGTTTGACATAAATTATGTTTATCGCAAGGCAATCAAAGGACAAGTTATCATTGATCAACTAACTAAAGCACCATTGCAAGCAGACCATCCCCTACACATTGAATTTCCAGATGCTGATGTCTTCACTGTAGAATATAAACAACCATGGTCTTTATATTTTGATGGTTCTTTCACTCACCATGGATCGGGGGAAAGCATACTTTTTTTCACCTCTCAAGGACACACCATTCCTCGATCATATAGGCTAATGTTTCCATGCACCAACAACATAGCCGAATATGAAGCATTGATCACTAGGCTTAAAATAGCACGAGAATGGAGGATTATAGAACTACAAGTATATGGCGACTCATAGCTAGTCATTAATTAGATGAATAACGACTATTAGACCAAAGATGACAAACTACTGCCATATAAAAAGATGGTGGATGACTTCAAGAAGTATTTTTTGAACATTCAATTCACACAATTCCAAGACTTGATAACAAAGTAGCTGATGCCATGGCTACGATCACATCATTGGAACAACTCCCAAAAAATCAGACTTGCTGTGAATTTCTGGTGGAACAATCATTTACACCTACCTATGACACACCCAAAAGCCAAATTATTTGCCACTTGGTAGGATTTAATTCACCTTGGTACAGAAAAATTTATGCCTACCTCAAAGATGATATCTTCCCACCTGATTTATCCCATAACCAAGAAGGCAATTTTATCTACCAATCCACTCGTTACACTCTTATCACTGACACTCTTTATCATCGTGGTCTTGATGGTACTTTACTTTGATGTCTTGAATGTGAGGAATCTAACAAAGCTCTACAAGAAGTTCATGGTAGCATCTGTGGTACTCATTCGAGTGGACTAACCTTATCTAAGAAATTAACTAGAATGGGTTACTACTGGCCTACAATGGAGAGAGAATCATTCACTTTTGTGAAAACATGCTCAAAATATCAGATTCATGGGAATCTCATTCATGCTCCTACACAAGAACTTCAACCATTCCCGCCAACCTAGCCATTTTCTCAATGGGGGTTAGATCTAGTGGGCAAGATTCATCCTTCTTCATCGAACGTACATAAGTTCATCATCACAGCTATAGAGTATTTTACCAAAGGGATTGAGGTAGTACCTCTTACTCAAGTTACCAACAAACAAATATCATCATTCATACTCAACTATATTATTTGTCGGTATGGCATTCCCAATGCCATTCTTACAAATAATGGACATCCTTTCAAAAATCAGGATGTTGATGAACTTTGTGAGAGATTTCACATTCAACATAAATATTTAACACCTTACTATCCATGAGGGAATGGCCAAGCCTAGGCCTCAACTAAAACAATATTTAAAATATTGAAGAAGACTGTGAATGATTCAGGGAAGGATTGGCACGTTCAACTCGATCCTGCCTTGTGGGCCTACAGAACTAGTGTCTGCATGCCAATAGGAGCAATGCCATTTTCTCTTGTCTATGGAGCAGAAGCCATATTACCTTTAGAAGTTGAGATTCCCTCACTTAGAGTATCATTGAAAGGTCTTACAATGGATGATGAATATAGAGTTTCCTGACTCCAAGAACTTGAACTCCTAAATGAGAAGAGAAAAAGAGCATCTGATCATTTGAAAGCATATCAACAGATAATGTCTCACAGCCATAATCACAAAGTAAAGCCATGTACCTTTCAAGTAGGTGATCTTGTTCTGAAAGAAAACCCACGCAATCAGCAAGATAGAGGGAAGAAAGAAAATTTTGAACCAAATTGGCTAGGTCCTTACGTGGTTATCATAGTCTACGGTTTAGGAGCCTACAAGTTATCGATGCCAAAAGGGGACCTATTTGACAAACCTATCAACAACATGCACTTGAAAAAGTATTATGTCTAAAAGTGGTTATCATCATTAGAAAAAGTATTGAAGAAATACAAAAAAATCAGAAAAAGTCTTCAAGAAATACAAAAACAATCAGAAAAGTCCTAAAGAAATACAAAAAAAAAAAGAAAAAGTCCTGAAGAAATACAAAAAAATCAGAAAAAGTCTTGAAGAAATACAAAAAAATCAGAAAATGATCCTGAAGAAATCCAAAACAGCAGAAAAAGTCCTAAAAAAAATGGTTACCTTGGTGAAAACCTGGTAAACAAGCACCTTGGTAGGACAAAAAAAATGTCATAGGGTGAAAACCTGGCGATAGGCAGTCTATTGACAAGAAAAATCCAATAAAAACAAATAGTGAAAATCTGGCAAACAGACGTTATTTGTAGCTCTCCATCTATTAATTTGTGTTTTGCACTTAACTTCTTAGCCTTCATTTTCATATATCTTTTTCATCATCTTAGGGCCACGCCAGCATCATGCTATCATCATTTTCCTCAAGTGATAATGTCTTCTCATGGCTTGATTTATTGTACATATTCATTTCAGCAAGTTGTGTCAATACCAAGGGAAAATATTGGCATACTAGGGGCAATCAACTTTCAGGTTTTACCAAAACAGTGGAACAATGACATCAAATTCAATCATGTGAAACAAAACAATCAAACCAAAGCGTATAGATAAATATCCAATCATTGATCCATATCACAGTAGTTTTCAACTACGTACCCTATCATGACTCATATCTGGATGATCTATAATCTCAATAATGTTTGGAATAATAATCTTTCATTTTTTAACAATGGTTGTTTAATTTTTGATATCATCTCTCTGGAGCACACTCGATGATGTATTGAACTAGAGTGGCAAGGAAAGAGGATGATTTTTCTTTGTCTACTATATTGAGGTTAACTATCCATCTGTTGCAAGTATGTCGTGAGACATGATTTCCAAAGTTTATCATTTATGACAGTTCCAAATTTGCATAAGAGGGTGGTTAGTCTTTGTCTATTCACACAAGAAATGCTCAGGTCATCTCGATTCAATTATACCTAGATGCTTGTGTTCGCTTGCTATATCAAAAATCATGAAAGTTGTAATCAAGTCATCGTTGGTGCTAATTTCCCCTTTGATGCTTGTACATACTTCCAACATTTTAAAATGCTCTATGATGATTCAAGAAGGCTAGAAAAATGGCTCAACAAAATGGTTGGTTTCATTTAGTTGCATTTCATTTTAGGTCATTGTACATAACTGCATATTGGATTTGCATCAAGATTTTTGAAAGGCCAATGGTTGTCATGTTTCTTTGGACTATTTGTGGAGGACAATGCGGACATTTGTTTCATTATCATATCATTTCATTTTCATTATCATTATGATTCTTACATTTATCATTAATTTCACTCATTTTCATTATCCTTATCATTCATTACATTTATCATTCATTATCATTATCATTTATCACATCATCATTCATTTCCTTTATATCATATATTTTATCATTCATTACATTATCATTCATTCTCGTTCTCATTATCACCTCATTTCATTTTATTATCATTATCATTTCATCATTTCACTACTATCATCATTCCTAACATTATCTTATCATATTATTTCATTATCATTTCATTGTCATCCTCATTCCGTTATCATTCATTATTTTTAATTTTTTATTTATCCATTCATTCTTATTACAAATTATTATATTTCATCACATGTCATTTTAGCATACATCACCTCACTAATCATATCAGTATTCATATCTTTTTACATCATATCATATCCTTTTATCACACAAATTCATAATGCATATCATGAACACAACATTCATTTTTCATCATATTATTATCATTTACCTGCATTGAAAAATTCAAAAAAATTAACATTCCATATACATTTTCATATCATTTTCATAATAACATCATAAGTCATCCACCCGCATGACATCATTAGTACACATCATCACATCATCATCATCATAGTAAAAGCATCATATCAAATCATCCTGCATATCATGTTAGTCATTAACTCATTCAAATGCATAACCAAACTCCATAGCACATAGCAATAAATGCATACCAAAATCCATAGCATATAGAAATAAATGCATATCACATCATCTCACCAAGGCACAATACATCATCAAAAATCATCACTGCTGCATATCATAGCTCATCATCAAGAATACAAATGTCCAAATATCGAATGAACTGAAATATCCAAAGGAAAATACATGAGATATGATAAAAAAATGATACACATGTGTGAAATGTATCTACTAGCTAGTCGATGCCCTAGATGGAGCTGGTCCAGAAGGAGGTGGCCTACCATTGGTGCCCGCATTTGGATCTCGTTGAGGCCTGGTAACCCCTAGGCTCTTTGTGTGTGTCCATGAACTACTCCTGGTCCTGGTGTGGGACCACGGGAATGGCTCTCTACAATCAAGAGGACATAACTCCTCATACATGACATGGTAATACTCAACCTCTCTGGCCATCTCCATGCCCTTGGCAATGGCATCCCACAATGATGCACTCTCTACAGTGCCCATCAACTTCTGAGCAACACCCTTGGCCTCCACTGCCCTCCATCTGCATGCATCTCTCTCTATCATCACCTGGGCTAACTGTGGGTCTGGGGCAGGTGCCTGTACCTTTGCCTGTGCCTGAACCTATGCCAGTTGTGCCTATAGCTATATGATAAATCCCTATGACTACATCAGCTGACTCTACAACTATCCCTGTTGTCCCTGCAATGTCTATACCTAGGCCTGAAGAGTGGCTATCTGCCCCTGTTGTGATGAGGATCCTATCCAAATCATTGTCTACTGCACAATCCCTGTCTTCGGCCACCGCATGATGTGGAGACCCCTCAGAATATCTAGCCTCAACCTCCTCAACACCTGTCCCTCATCCCTAACATCATCTCCATCATCCCCATCAGAACTCTCCTCCTCCTCTCCACTCTCCACCTCCTCTCCTCCAACTGCACCCTGCTCGCCACCAGCCACATCCTCCTATCTCACTGCCCCTGGCTGTGGTACTACTAGAGTGGGTGTTGGCTCATCAGGACTGGTACACTATGGAAAGGGATGTGTGTGGTAATATAGAGAATACTCATCAGAAATACTAGCATCAACAATGTTTCACTTGTCATCCCATTCCTTGGGCGCTAATGACCTGAACTCTGTATATGCTATCTGATAGGAAATACATGGCCCCCATCTGGCCTCATCTTTGCTCTGAGCATAGTGTGCAACCCCCTATGGCATCCCCTGGGTAAATCCAAACTATCTATGCACCTACAACACCAGAAACCTCTCAAGAATGAAAGGAGTCCTCCCTATCAGGAACCAAGGAATGCATACAAATGGCATCTCTACATCATCTATGTCCCATGGCTCACAATCAAGATATGGTCACCATACCACTATATCCATATCATCTAGAAGCCATCTCCAGTAATCCACCTTGCCCAGCTTGGGCTGGATAAGGAACATAGCATAAGTATATACATAGGGCCTACCTAGAGGCCTAACTCTGGGGCATGCCGGTCTTGTCACAGTAAGATGCTCTCATGCCCAAATCTGCACCAATGTCACACCACATGACAAATTGGAGGCACCCCTGTACACCACCTAATACAAATCATGATATAAATGTGCTAACATACAACTCCCCCATGCATATCTCTGCGGTTGTAGCAACATCTGCTCCAAAATCCTGCCCCATCCTACTAATAATCCCTTTGACTGATGATCGAGACAAAGGAGACCTCCAATAAACACACCCAAAACTACAGGAAAAGCTGGATATCCTCAAAAGTCAGCCCATGGTACCTAGTACCCAGCTATCTATGCATCATCGTACACCCGCCTCAAAGCATCTATACCCCCAAGCTCCTTGTGATCATAGAAAATAGGGGCACCAACCACTGGGATACCTAATATCATGTATACATCCTCCAGAGTCACTATCACCTCACCAGTCGACATATGAAAAGTGTTGTGCTCCGAATGTCATCGCTCTGCCAGCATTGTCAACAATCCTCTGTTGAATCGAATTGGTGGCATAGCCAACAAGGATCTCAAACCACATGTATCTATCAAATCTACGTCAGAAGGTGTCAACTCGGGTATCCTATCCCACCCTACCAAGTGCTACTCTCTAATCTTGAGGTTTTTGAAAACCTCCTATTGTCATCACAAGGATAATTAATCAGAATCATACCAATCATTCAACCAAAATCAATTAGACTCATTTCTATTAGTGACCTATATCAAGTGAACTATATCAGATCCATATCAATAACTTGTATCAGTGCATCATATCAACGACCCATATCACACAATGAATCCTATCAGGCAAACCAATACACAATCTATCTAGCTAGATATCATATCAATATGTTCTACCATCAATTGCTATTTTTTTTCTATCACAGAAAGCAAATTTATCAGAAGTCATATCAATCATTTATCTGACATTTACTCTTTGTTTTCCATTCATGAGAAGCAAAGTTATCAGTTCAATCTACTCTTTATTTTTGAAACAAAGTTGTCCGATAATTAATCTTTGTTTTCTACTCTGGGAAGCAAAGTTATCACTCAAGCACCAAATTTTTCATCATTTCTATCCTTATCACCATGATGACACGATAATTCAACTATTTGTTGACCAAGGAAGCAATATATATCATCATTTTCACATTCCTATCATGAAATCATACATTCTGCCTCTTTTCACCATATGCACTACTGTATGGCCTCTATGCACTAAAACCCATATGCACTACTTTGTGGCCTCTATGCGCTAAAACCCATATGCCCCGTTCTTTTCGATGTATGTGCTCAAATAGTTCCCCTATGCGCTATTTCCCATTTGCGCTAAAACTATCAACCTAAGTGCTACTTTAATCACCAAATGTGTGGTTTCCCTATATGCACTACTATTTTTCCTCGACGCACTTAAATCTAATTTTTTGCATCCTTCCTTATATGCGCTACGATTTTCATCAAATGTGCTAAATTGGTTTGACGCTAACTATTTCAAATCCACCCTATATGCACTATTTTTTTTACCCTAAGCACCGAAAAAATTATCAAAAGCACTAAAATTTTCCTAAAAGCGCTAAAACATCATTTTCATATCTAAAATTCGTAGAAAAATAGTGCATTTTGATTTCAAACGTAAAAATTTTAAAACACGAGTGGTTAGATCAACTCACCAGTTGTCTGTATGCTACTGGCCTCTGGTATCGGCGAGATCTCTCAAATTGGTGGCAATGATATGGAATCTCCATGTTGCGAGGTCACTCTCAAAGCTACAGTATTCACCAAGTCAAAAAGTGCAAATGATTTGTCTCTTTCTACTTTTTTACCTTTTAAAGGTCCAACAAAGGTAAGTTTGCTGCCTTTTGACTTTGTGTTCAAAATTGAACATTTTTTTTCCATCATTTGTCAAGAGCTAAATCACTCTCTCTCTCATCCATGATTTACCTCCCCAGAGGGCATCATCAGTAGCAACATTGAAAGCATATCATGGGCAAAAATATTATTTTCTTTGAAGCAATGCATTTTCACACATCACTTCAAAGAGGGAAAAAATGTATATGTCTAAAAATGGTCATGATTAAGCTTGTTAATTAATTAAATATAAATTATTTAATTAATTCTCCCAAAGTCATCTACATATAAATAAATTTAATTATTTATTTATATTGTTCATTCTTATAATTCTTCTACCTTAATTAAATATAAATTATTTAAGTAATTCTCCTAAAGTCATCTACATGTAAATAAATTTAATTATTTATTTATATTGTTCATTCTTATGATTCTTCTACATTAATTAAATAAATAACTTTATTTAATTAACTACCACATTCCACATTCCACTTAATTAAATTAAATAAATTTTCATAATTTATTTATATTTGATTATCATATTATTCTAAAAGTTGAATATTTAAATTCAAATATGGAATATTCTCTTCATCCCATAATTAAATATTTTTAAAATATTTAATTACACTCTAACTCTACTTCTAAAACATAATTAAATATAATCTATTTAATTATGTGAGTTTCTATATCCATCTTCACTTATAATTAAATGAATTTATTTTATTTAATTATAAACTCATTTTAACTCATTCTTCAAAACGGGAAATTCCCTTCAGATCTCAATGACAAAAATTGAAGGAAAAGGGAAACCTTCTATCTCCCTCTCAAACTTATGAAAATCTTTCACCGTCCATTCTAACAAGCTTAATCTAGGTCTTTAATCAAATCAGCCAATCGAATCCTTTCAAAGACTCTATAAATGCTGGTGCAAATCCAAGCTTTGGTTACACACATACACATGACGAACACATAAGCATATGCACAGTTAGCTTATGCACTCACTCACATCCTTTTAGCATCACAACAATATTTTCATCTTAGCATAGTCTTGCATTGAGAATAATATGCATTTTTATTTACATCTCATTCTTCAACTGTCCATTTTGTTGAGCTTGATCTGCTGAATCTGAGAGCAACTGGAAACAACAAAATGTTGGAGTTAGAGAGAAATAAGACGAGTTCGGGGAAGCTATAGTAACAGTTTTCTCATTTTGTTTTCCTTTTTCAGTTTCCTTGATATAATGTCTTATTAATGTGTTTGAATTCCTTTATAATTGATACATTTTTCATACACACAATCTCCACCATATATTTTCATTACCCTTCAACTTTTTCTTAGCATACTTCACTTTGTCATGATATTCAATCTCCTCAAACTCAAAGTATCCTTCCATATCATTCATCCAATATATCAACTCTTTAGCATCAAATTTCCACTAAAAGTTTGAACATAAAATTTTGGTATTCTTCCAATTCTTGAAAGTGCAACAATTAAAGGATCATTTACAATTATTTCTTCTACATTTTTTCCACCACTTGACTCACTAGAAGTGTCTAATTCATCTTCACTCATAACTTCTCCTCTTCTTTGTTCAAGACCTCTACATAGCTCTTCTTGCATTGTTTCAACTAACCTTATCGATGCTCTTAAATTATCAATGTCAGAAGGGTTTCTACCTCCACCTCTACCCCTACCTCATGGGGTTACTCTTGGAGAAATTTTCTCACAACTCACAATTCCTACTACAAGATACCACACTTTATCACTTTTCCCATAGACTCAAGTGTTGCAAGTATGAGAAATTGGTTGAGTAGTTTCTATTTTCATCGATTTCAACAAGTCTTTGTTCTCATTATTGTATATTGTGTTTGTTACAAGAGTGTGAGAAATTGATGCTTTGATTAGTTTCATTATCTTGGCATTAGTAAAGCTACTGATGTCAACCTCTAGTGTTACTTTGATATGCTTTTTTCTATGGTTGTGGAAGTGTTGAAGATGATGAGGATGTGTCTTTGGTGATTTTTTTCAAGTACTTTTGTGAAATTTTGATAAAAAGGGGAAACAGTGTGTTGCAATGGTGTTCTAGGTTATGGAGGTGTGTTCTTGTATTGCTCCACATTTCTTCTAGGTTAAATATTTTCCTGTGCGATTCAGATATGTTGGTGAGACATGTTCAAATATGTTATATTCAAGAGTTAGTGTGTTGGATCATTGTACAAAAGAGTTATGTTCACCATTGTGTGATTGTGCATTGTAGAGGTACCTAGGAGAAATGTTTTTGCTCCACATTTCTCGGTTGTTGTGTTTCAGGTACTTTTATATTGAAGTTCACTGTGTTGATAGTTTACCTTAGTCAAGATGTTTTTATAAGTTATAGTGTACAACAGAGTTTTCTGAGTGTATTAGGTGTGTGCATTCTTCTAGTGTAAGTTGTCACAAAGGAGTTTGTTGGATTTGAGGGTGTTTATTCTAGATCTTGGGTTTGAGGAAGTGGGTACTTAAAATTTTAATGGTGTTTGCATGGGTAACAATCAACCTAGTGTTTATAGTACATGAAAAGGATAAATATTGTTTGTAGAAGAGTTTTGTTGAGTGGTGTTGTTGATTTGGGTCCCAACTAAGGTTTGATGTTGTCCTCTTTAACTACTATCTACCACATAAGTGTTTTGGCACCAACCTAAATTGAATTTTCACATTTGAGGTGCATAGTTGACCTTGGAGAGGTCTTCAATGTTGAGGATGGTATAAGTATGAGTTTAGTTGTTGAAGGATTAAAAGATACATGTGTGAGGTGTGAATGATGTGAAGGGTAGAGTGTTAGAGTGAAAAATTGAGAAGTGTAGTGCAATCTTTTATGTGTTAGCTTATTGGATGCAATGAGAAAAACGTGGCTAAAATTATTTATTCAAACTACAAAGGTATTGATGTCATTTTGGTGGATTCTCTACTGCATTGAGATGCTTTTCTCCATGTAACATTTTTTCTTTATCTTCTTTTCTATTATGGCAGTGAGCCTTTAGGTGGTGAGCATTTCCTCTTTTAGTAGTGAACCCTATTGTATTCAGTGTTGATATTACTTATATTGTGAACTAATCCTCACTATGTTTTTTCCCATCTTAGGTTTTCCTCATAAATTTGGTGTTCTCTTTTGTTTGGTGTTATGTTATTTTAGTTTATGTTCTTTTTCTTTCATGTTAATTCATCATAACAAAATTAAGGGATTAATGTTCATGAATGTGGATCTAAATATTAATGAGGGTTTTAAAGTCTTAAGGTACAACTGATTAAGCCCCCCTCTTAATTTTCTTTTGCATTCAACAATTGGTATCAAAGAAAGCTTCCTAGGAAGAAATCTTAATCACTTAAGGTAGATCTCGTATGGTACACAAGAAGGAGATCACTATATTTGATGGAACAAAATATCCATTCTAGAAAACAAGGATGGAAGGCTTTTTGGAGAATCTAGGATATGATGTTTGGAAATTAGTTTAGAATGTATAAACTATGCCTACAAATGGTCCAAGCACTGAAGCTAAACTCAAGGCCGATGGAAGAAATATTAAAGACAAGCATGCTCTCTTGAGTATTCTTACAAATTATGAGTTATTAAAAGTTATGGATCTGAAAATTGGAAAATAAATTTAGGAAAAGTTGCAAAGTATTTATAAAAGGAGATTATATGGTCAAACAAGCTAATATGCAAAATTTAAAGACCACATTTGAGAACTTGCGGATGTCTAAAGATGAAAACATTACACTTTATATGTAGAGGGTAGATGAAGTGGTTAGATCCATTAGAGGTCTTCAAGGAAAATTCAAAGAAGCAAAAGTGGTAAAGAAAATTCATATAACCCTTCCTAAAGCTTACAATTATAAAGTTGCCTATATTGAGGAATACCAAAATCTAGATCAGTACTCTAGAGATCAATTATATGGCTCTTTAACTTCATTTTAAATAAGAGATTTGTTGAAATAATGAAGAAGGAACCCTTTGATGTGTTGCCATTGATGCCATCAATGGTTGTTGATAAGATTTTCTAATCTAGTAAGAATGACTTGTGTGGTTGGATTAAGAATTTGGTCATAATTCACTCATGGCATAAGAATGACTTGTGTGGTTGGATTATGTTGTTTGGGACTACTAGACTCATCCATGTTCATGATTTCAACAATTTTGATCATTCTGGTTAAAATTTACAAATGACAGAAGTTTGAAAAACTATATTTTGGCTCATACAATACAAGATGATAACTATTATCTAGTCCACATTCCACTTGTCTCTTGCTTTGTGGTCACCATGCTGAATCACACATGACCTGCATCACATTTCACATCTATCACATCCTAACATTGAGTTCTATGAATAAACATTCTTATTCTACATCACATTACATACACATGCATATATCCATTATTCATGGAAGACATACACATTAATGCATAATAAACATATTTTTAAGTTCTTCATTTGAACGCACCAAAAATACCATCTTATTTTATTTATATTAAATATCTTTCAATCAACCCTTATTTACAAATTCCTCTTGTTACATTAACCTATTTTCTCATTATCAAAGAGAGGACACTCCTTTGGGTCCTCATCAAAATTTACATCAAGTTTTTCAGAAGAGGATGGTTGAGCATGTAGGCTCTCCTTTTCCCCTTTAGTTAGCAAGGGTGTGTTTGTTCCACACCCTAGAGGCCAATCTCTAATTGTGAAAAGCTTCTTAATCTTGTCCATATGTCCACTTCTCCTCAATCTTCTTGCCTCTCTCTAGCTTAAGTCATGTAAGGAATTGAGCTAGAATCTCATCATCAAGAATCTCAGGTTAAACCTCAATCTTATTGTTTTCTTCCATTATGACTTTCTTTTTTGAGGTCCTAATGGTTTTCGCTTTCTTTTTTCCTACCTTAGACCTTCCCATACCTACATTTAATCTAGGTTTGGTCAATTCTCAGGATAGCTAAATTTGGTCAAGGGTCAACTATTCCCTAGTCAAGGCGATGGTAGACTCAAAAGGCCTAGAGTTGAACCATAAGCTTTGATACCAAATGTAATAAGCCATTCTAAATTATTACCTTAGAATTATATTATTGTGATGACATAATGAATATTTAATTTTAAAAATACATAACTAAGTAGCTATTCTCAATAATAGAAACACATGTCTAATTAAAATGAGTCAAGACATATATATATTCAATTTCATTATCATTTACAATATCCAAGTTGACTTGGCTCATAAGGCCACATAGTTAATACAATGTATAAATTTACATCAAGGTTACATCAAGATTACATTAAGGTTACATCATAAATATCCAAGGTTTCCTCTTGACGCTCACATCCACTAGTGGATGAGAACATGGTTGAAGCCCTTTACCAACCGACCACGAAACTTACGATTCCCTAGAACTCTTCCAACTTGAAGAACACTCGAACCTACATGGAAAGTTTAACAAAATAATAATCTGCACGATGGAATTTTATGTGTGCACAAACATCAACATGCATCTAAATGTATGAGTTAGAAAAATGTAAGATCTATGCTAGGAATGGTAGAGAGTGTTATCACAAATAACATACATACATAATGAACTAATTGCTTGGCAAAGCATAAGAATAATGTTGCAACAACAAACAATAGGTTTTGGTAAAAGAAAAAACCTATAATCTATGAACTCTATTTTGGAACTCATCTTGGAAGGTAACTTTCTACAACACAATTATTCCATAACAACTATCTACCCTCTAGCAGCATCTACCTTAAGGTGCTTTAGTTTACTTAGGTGTTGTTATTCTACTCAATTAAGATAATATTCTTTACACACATATCTATGGAAAAGTAATTTAGTCTACTTATTTCTTCATTAATCAAACAATCATAAAAATGTTTTAAATAGAACCAATCAATACATTATCCAGTCATATCATACATATGACACATGATTACATTTAATGTAAATAATTATTCATTTAAGAATGAATTCAATAAGTAACAAAAGAAGGTATGTCACAAGTATGTGTATGTACATAGATGAAGGTCTATGTGCATACACATATATGTGCCTACTTAAGTTATAAATTTATGCATACATTCTAAAATAAGAACCAATAAATCAAATTCCTACCATTCAACTAGTTTTTTAGATTTACATATCATTGTCAAATTACAAGAAGTAATTGGATCTTTAAGAACAAGTCTATTTGAATAGTTTTCCACATACTGTTATGTCATTTGTGTCAAACCAAGTTGTGATAGAAACTATACTATTGTAGCCAAACAACTATTGTTTATGGAGAATGATGTTATTTATAGTTAAACAATTATAGTTTATGAAAAAGAATGTCATTTAGAACTATGCATACAATGTTTATAACAGAACGATGTTTTTTTTAGCTAAAAAATTATAGTTTATGACAAAACAATGTCATTTACAACTAAACACACAATTTTTATAAAAGAATGATGTTGTTTTCAACTAAACAATTACAGTTTATGACAAAACGATGTCATTTATAGCTAAACATACAATGTTTATAAAAGAATGATGTTGTTTTCAACTAAATAATTATAGTTTATGAAAAAATGTCATTTACAAATAAAATTACAATGTTTATAATAGAACGATGTTTTCTTTAGCTAAGCAATTATAGTTTATGACAAGACAATGTCATTTATAGCTAAAAATTCAATGTTTATAAGAGAGCAATGTTATTTATAGTGAAACAATTATAGTTTATATCCAAATGATGCTATTTACAAAATTTTACATTTAAAACTTCAAGTTACCATTGCTTCGTTATTTCACACTCTATCATTCTAAGAACGGTTGTATACAAAATAAATATAAGAAAATAACCAACTAATGTTGTTATTGATTCCTGAAAGGTAATTAAAAGAACTCAAACAACATGCTAACCATTTATCAACAATAATGTTTTGATCATAATCATGGGATCAATCTTAACAAGTCTCTAGTTTGAAGAACGCTCGTTCAATTTTTTAACAAATTATACATTTTTTGTTCTATGAAATGACCAACAGTTGTTTGACTATTGCTTTGTAATATGGTGGTTGAGGCCCAAGCCACATATGATGACCCTCAGCTTGGATATGTTCACCCAAAGGATGATATGGGTGTCATTAATGGAGAATGATAGTTTACATTACCATACATCAATCACATTGATGGAATGAATTTAATGTTCCACCATCGTTGATGCAAGAGCATCCTTGGTTCTTGGCAATCTTGCATCAACCAAAAATATTTTATTTTAGTTTTCTATTCTTGTTACGTTCTTGTTCAATTCATGTTGATGGATTCATCATCTTTGCTAAGCAGATGCTCTAGATCTTTGTGTACATCATCGAAATGTTCATTTTCTATGTTCCAAGATTTGAGCATGATTGGATCTTTTTCTGACAAGTTATCACTTCCAAAATTTCATGGCAATTTCTTTGAAAGGCACTAGTTCAATTGTTGTGGATCTTAACATGTGATCTTGATTATTCCATGGAGTTTCCTTGATCTTCATTATAGGTCCACACTTCATCTTATGCATCTATTGAAGAGTAATTCAAATTTGAGGCCAACATATTCATGCACACGTTACATTTTCTCTCTTTGGATAATGTGATGATCTTTGGCCAACATGGCTAATTTCATAATTGCAAATAAGATATATAAAGTTTGTAATCAACCATTTGAAGGGTAGCAGGGGGAAGTAGTAGTTGATTGTATAGATTGAGATAGATTTGGTTGTAATATTCAGCTCACATATAGGATCATGTTAGAATGTTATATTTTTTAGCATGTTTTATTAGGCATGTGAGATGAATCTATAATCCAAGATGTTGTCAGCTGAATGTAATTGAGATTTATGTTAATGAGAATATTTTCATCTACATTTTCCTCCATATTCTATGTTTCTTTTGTTGTGTTACTCTTGTTGCATGGTTCAGATTATTTTCTTTGAGGAACCTCCTACCGTGGCTATGCCAAATTGGTATCAAAGTGAGATTTGATCCTTGTGAGGTTGTTAGAATTCACAGAGTCCTATTGAAGAATTGTTGTGGGGTGGTGGATTAAGGATCCAACCTGCAACTACAAAGGACTTATGTAAAGATGGTGGGAAGAAGAAATGGTAGAGGAAACGAAGCACGTGGAAATGCATACCCAGCTATGATGGAGATGTTAAGAGGAATTGTTGCCAAATTCAATACAGTTGAAATGACCTAGAGGAGAGGTCATCCAGTTGATGATGTGAGTGATGAAGAGGTAGAAGTGTAGGAAGAAACAAGAAGAGATAAGCAACTTGGCCTTGATTAGGGAGAAGAAAGGTTCATAAGAGCCCTAACTAAAGTGAATACAAGACCACATTTCAATCCACTGGATTATAATGGTAAGTTGGATTCAGATGTATTGTTAGATTGGATTATAGAGATGGAAAAGTAATTTTAATTTGAAGGTACGACTAAAGATAAAAAGGTGAAGTTTTCTTGTACAAAGTTGTGTTAGGGTTAGAAAAGGGAGATATCTAACAATTAAATGCAGATTTAATTAATAAATAGATAAACTAAAACACACACAGAATAAATCATAACACAAAGAATTTAACGTGGTTCACCCAATCCAAGCTACATCCACCAAACTATAGCCATCCAATACTTTTATTATCCAGTGCAAAACTTATTAGAATCTTGCGAATAATCACGTTTTTCATCATACTATAATACCCATCCAAACCCAATTTTAACAAGCTTAGAAGCTTCCAGATTTTGGGTTCTACAAAATTGGATTTTTCCTTTTTCATTGATTTTTCCCTTTTTGATGATGACACGTGTCAGGGTGTACAGTATAGCATGATCAGTTGCCACATACCAACAATATCCCACTTGAAGATTGATCAGGCTCCACACCAACACAATCTCCCACTTGGAGACTGATCCTGGATGACACTACGCAATTACAACTCCCACTAGAAATAAGTACCTTGGACCCTGCTGCTCTGTTATACTTGAATTAAACCTTGAAGGCCAACTGAAGCTGAAGAGGATTTTAGCTTCTCCCTTGTCACCGCCTTTGTAAACATATCTGCTAGATTAACATCTGTATGTATCTTGTCCAGCTTGACCTATCCATCCTCCAACATCAACCGAATGAAATGATATCTCAAATGTATGTGTTTTGTTTTAGAACACAAGACAAAATTCTTTGCAAGATGTATAGCACTCTGGCTGTCTGTAAACAAATAATTTTCAACCTATTGTTTTCCCAACTCATCCATGAAAAATTGTAGCCATATAATCTCTTTTTCCGCCTTTGTTGCAGCAACATACTCTGCCTCTGTGGTGGATAAAGCAACCACCTTTTGCAATCGATAAATCCAACTCACTATTGTCCCACCAACTATAAAAACATAACTTGTGGTACTCCGCCTGGTATCTATATCCTCTACCAAATCTGAGTCAACATAGCCTTTTAAATTAGTATTAGAGCCCCCAAAACATAAACATGTATTGGATGTACCTCTCAAGTACTTAAGAATCCATTGTACCGCATTCCAATGCTCAACTCCGGATTGACTCAAATACCTACTAACAACTCCTATGGCATGTGCAATATCCAGTCTCGTGCATACCATGGCATACATTAAACTGCCTACAGCTGAAGCATATGGTACCTTGGACATTTTTTTTTCCTCCTCTTGTGTCTTTGGACACATATCCTTAGTCAATTTGGCATGACTAGGAAAAGGTGTGCTGATAGCTTTTGCATTCTCCATATGAAATCTCTGGAACACCTTTTCAACATAATTAGATTGAGATAAAAACAATTTCCTATTTTTCCTATCTCTACAAATTTTTATACCAAGGATTTGCTTTGCTGCCCCCAAATCCTTCATAGCAAAATATTTTGCTAACTGTTGTTTTAGCTCACTTATATGATCCACGTTAGACCCTACTACAAGCATGTCATCAACATATAAACATCTAGAGAAAAAATCTCATCAAAATCAATACCCTTTTTCTATGCAAATCCCTTTACAACTAATTTGGCTTTAAATCTTTTCTTACCTCTATCCTCCTCTTTCAGCCTATAAACCCATTTGTTTGGTAAAGCCTTTTTACCTACAAGCAACTTGCATAATTTCCAAGTCTGGTTTTTCAGCAAGGAGTCCATTTCTTCTTCCATTCCATGCTCCCACTAAACCTTGGTATTCACCTACATAGCTTCATCATAATATTTTGGTTCACCAGCATCAGTTAACAAAATAGTATACAAAGAGGGAGAGAATCTTTCTGGAGGTCTACTTATCTTTGAAGATCGTCTAACAGGAGTTTATGGTATTTGTTGTTGTTATTACCCAGCATGAGGAACCACTAAAACATCATTATTTGGAATATCATCCAACACTGCATAATCATTTTCTTTATTCTCATGAGCATGCAGCAACAGATCTTTGTACAACACTTTCTCACTGAATATGACATCCCTGCTTCTCACGATTTTATTATTTTCAAAATCCCATAGCCTATAACCAAAGTCATCAATGCCATATCCAACAAATACAAATTTCTTTGATTTTGTATCAAGCTTGGTTCTATTTTTAGAATCTACATGTGCAAATGCTTCACAACAGAAGGTTTTGAGAAAAGAGTAACTCACCTTCTTACCTTTCCATGCTTCCTCTGGAATACCACAACCCAAAGGATTAGAGGGACCTCTATTAATTAAATAAACAATAGTGTTTACAATCTCTGCCCACATTTTTAAAGGTAGTCCACCATGCAATCTCATAGTTTGTGCACACTCCATTATTGTTCTATTCATGTGCTCAGCCACTCCATTTTCTTGTGGAGTCCTTGGAACCATTTTTGGCCTACGAATACCATTAGAGGAACAATAATCTTCAAACTCTTTGCTGCAATACTCACCACCATTATCATATTTGAGACATTTTAGCCTTTTACCTATCTCATTCTCAACCAAGCTTCTCCATTTTTTAAAAGTTTCAAATACATCAGATTTATGCCTAAGGAAATAAATCCATACCTTCCTAGTTGCATCATCAATGAATGTAACATAATACAAAGAGCCACCGAGAGAAGATACATGAGCTGGTCCCCATACATCTGTATGCACAAGATCCAATTTCTCATCTTTCTTTTGCTTCCCATCTTTGAGAAAATTTACTCTCTTTTGTTTTCCATACACACAACTTTCATAGAAATCCATATTAACGCATTTCAAACCTGGTAAAACATTATTTGAATGAAGTACTTTCATACCTTTTACACTCATATGCCCAAGTCTATTATGTCACAGTGTTGATTCAGAGTCCACAACAACTATATGATCTTCTGCCTGCTGAACTGCAACAACTGTTCCTAAACATTGACCCTTTTCCATAACAATTAAAGTAGAAGGAATAGTATGACCTATACAAAGATATAAGGTGCCTACTTTCACACATTTTTCTACCACTAAGGCACCCTTTGTGACCTTCCAATTTGTATCAGTAAATGTAACAACACAACCTTCATCATCTAGTTGCCCTACTGAAATTAAATTTCTACTTAACTTTGGAACATGCCTTACCTCACGTAGTAGCCAATGATTCCCATTCTACAACTTAATCTTGATTCTTCCCTTTCCAACAATCTGACAGGGTTCTTTATCTCCTAAATAAACCAGCCCAAAATCCCCTTAGACATCATCAAGAAAATAACTTCTATGGGGGGTAGCATGAAATAAAACCCCTGAATCTAACACCCAAGAATCATCAACATTATCAAGGGAAAGAATCAAAGCATCCTCATCATATTTATTACTTACCACATTTGCCTCTTTACTTCCTTCCTTTCTGTCTTCTTCTTTATTTTTCTGAGACCAGCAATCTTTCTTCAGATGACCCGGCTTACCACAGTACTAAGAATACCTCTTGTCTCTAGATTGAGACCTTTTATCCTTTGATTTTCCTTGTGACTTCCCACGATTTCCATAATTGTTTCCTCTCTCCTTTTTTCTACCCCTGCTTTCTGCATTCAAAACACTTCCTGATGTGGATGTTCCACTTGAGTTTTTCCTACTGAATTTCCTCGCTCAAAATAACACCAAAACATCATCAAATTTCAATGTATTTGAACTAGAAACAGAATTGCTAATAGCCATTACCAGGCTATTCAAACTTTCAGGCAAAGAAAGCAGAATCAAAAGAGCCCTAACTTCTTCATCAAAGTTTACTTTTCTGAAGTTAATTGATTGGTGACCGTATTAAACTCATTTAAATGATCAGTAACTGACCCACCTTCTACCATTTTCATATTAAATAAACGCTTCATAAGAAATACCTTATTCAAAGCAGAAGGCTTTTCATATAACTTTTCCAGGGTTTCCATCAACTCTTGAGTTTTCTTTGCTATTGCAATATTGAATGCCACTAATTTTTCCAAGCATAAATGAATACTACCAAGATCATTTCTATCCAAAATTTCTCAATCCTCATCAGACATTGCTGTGGGTTTCTTGGTTTTCCCTTCCAATGGTCACCATAAATCCTTCTAATAGAGATAGTCCTCTATCTACATCTTCCATAACTGATAGTTCTTCCCATTAAAATTCTCAACCTTCTTACCCTCATTTTCCATTGCTCCCACTCAACTGTGAGACTCCCACTCAGCCGTGAGACCTTCCTACAGATGATAATCGAAACACAACCCACTCTGATACCACTTGTTAGGGTTAGAAAAGGCAGATATCTAACAATTAAATGCAGATTTAATTAATAAATAGATAAACTAAAACACATATAGAATAAATCATAACACAAAGAATTTAACATGGATCACCCAATCCGGGCTACATCCACCAAACCGTAGCCATCCAATACTTTTATTATCTAGTGCAAAACTTATTACAATCTTGTGAATAATCGTGTTTTTCATCATACTGTAATACCTAACCAAACCCCTTTTTAACAAGCTTAGAAGCTTCCAAATTTTGGGTTCTACAAAATTGGATTTTTCCTTTTTCGTTGATTTTTCCCTTTTTCGGTGATGACACGAAAAAGTAGGAGGAAAATTTTTCTCGGGGGCTGCCACCCCCGAACCCTAGCAAGGATACATCCCGAGGTGTAAACTATACCATGGGCACTATAGTATAGCAAGATCAATTGCCACATACTAACAAGTTGAGAGGACATGCATCCCTTTGGTGGGAACATTTGCAGAAAAATAGGCAAAGAAGAGGAAAAGAAAAGATAAAGTCATGGGATCAGATGGTGAAGAAGTTGAAGATAAATTTTATGCTAGTAGATTATAAAATTATTTTCTTCAAGAAGTTGCAAAATCTAAAGCAAAAGGAGTCTAGTGTGACAAAGTATATTGAGGAATTCTATAAGTTGAATATCATATCTATACATTCAAAGGATGAGATTGAACATGTAGCTAGATATGTGAATTGTTTGAGGTTGTCTATACAGGATGAAATTAGTTTGATCAAGTTGGTGAGTGTGGAAGAGGCATATTAGTGTTCCCTAAAAGTAGAAGAGAAGTTGAATAAAAGATAGGAGTAGAGACAGAGAGAAAGAACTTTTATTAGAGGAGGAAGCAGATCTTTTCCAAATTAGAATAAGGATAAGGAGGTTAGTAAAAATGAAAATTCATACCAGAGAGGTGATGGAAACTCTTACAAAAGAGGAGGTTATGGTAGTTACCAAAATGAAGGTTACAAAAGAGATAATAAAGGATAGGAGAAAATGATATTCAAGGGAACTTGTTTTAAATGTGGTGGAGAAGGACATAGAGAATTTGAATGCAATTAGGGAGAGACAAGTAGGGAGATAGAGAAAAATAGGACAACCTTTGTTGAGGAAGAACATACTAGATCATCTAATAAACTAGAAGATGGAGAAGTGTTGGTGAAGAGAAGAGTATTATGTCAAAGTGAGTTGGAGAAAGAGCCATTACAGAGAAAGAATTTGTTTCAGAGGAGATGAAAGGTAGCTAGAAAATGTTGAAAAGTGATTTTTGATAGTGGAAATTATGAGAACCTAGTTTCTAAAGAGATGGTGACTAAATTGAAGTAGGAAAGGTTGATGCACCTGAAGCCCTATTAGATTGCTTAGATTCAAGATGAGTATAAGATACTGGTAAGTAAACAATGTTTGGTGAAATTAAAGATATGAAATTACCATGATGAAGTTTTGTGTGATATCATGCCTATGGATATATGCCATGTTTTTTGGGGAAGGCCTTGGTAGTATGATAGGAAGAATATTCATGATGGAAAGAAGAATATATACAACATTGTTGCTAATGGGATGAAGCATATTTTTTTGCCATTAGAAGATGTTCCTATAGTTCAAGTCTTTACAAATGTTAGGGTTTTTCTGGTTGATGGAAGTAGATTCCTTGATGAATTAAGACATGAGAATGTATGTTATGCCTTGGTGCCTAAGAAGGTTGAAGAATTGAAGCATGTAAAAGAACACCTAGAAGAGATAAAGGAGTTGTTGAAAAAATATGAAGAGATCATTTCAGATAATGTACCGGATGAAATGCCACCTATAAGGAGTATTAGTCAATGTATGGATCTGATTCCTGGAGCTAGTTTTCCTAATAAAGTAGCACAGCGGATGACATCAACAAAGAATGAGGATTTGAATAGACAAGTGCAAGAATTTCTAAGGAAGGGTTTGATTAGAGAAAGCTTAATTCCATGTGCATTACCTGTTGTGTTAGCACCTAAGAAGGATGGATAATGGAGAATGTGTACAGATTCTAGAGCCATAAACAATATCACGATGAAGTATAGATCTCTCTTTCCCTGGATGGATGACATTATGGATTGTTTGAGTGGATCTAAGTACTTTACAAAGATAGATTTGAAGAGTGGATATCATCAAATCATTAGCAAAGGATGGGATTAGTGGAAAACAACATTCAAGAAAAATGAAGGATTGTATGAGTGGTTGATGATGCCTTTTGGATTGACAAATGCACTGAGTACTTTCATGAGGTTGATGAATGAGGTATTGAAGAAATTATTGGGTAAGTTTGTGACTGCATCTTGATTTTTTAGTAAGATTAGAGAAGAATATTTTTTGCATAGAAGAAAAGTATTGCAAAGTTTGAGAGAAGAGAAGTTGATAAAAATTAAGAAGTGTAGTTTCATGAAGGAGTTGGTATATCTAGGATTTGTGATATTAGTGGATGGATTGAAGATGGATCCTAAGAAGGTAAGAGCAATTGTTGAGTGGCCTACACCAAATAGCATTGGAGAGGTGAGATCATTTCATGGATTGGCTAGTTTCTACCAAAAGTTCATTAGGAATTTCACTTCTATTTGTAGCCCTATGATAGAAACAATGAGAGGAGCTAGGAAGGATTTTAGGTGGACATCTCAAGCAGATCAAAGTTTTGAATTGTTGAAGTAGAAGGTGACTGAGCAGCTTGTGTTGGATTTACCAGATTTCAATAAGGTATTTCAAGTAGACTATGATGCAATTGGAACAGTATTGAGTCAAGAAGGGACACCTGTAGCTTATTTCAATGAGAAATTGAATGATGCTAGGAGAATATATTTAGTGTATGATTAGGAATTTTATGCTATAGTTCAAGCCTTGAAGAAGTGGAGACATTATTTGTTTCCTAAGGAGTTTGTGTGGTATACGGATCATCAAGTATTGCAATATTTGAATCGTTAGGGTGAGTTGAATCAAAGACACATGAGATGGGTAGAGTTCTTCCAGAGTTATACTTTTTTTTTGAAGCATAAGAGTGGAAATTCAAATAGAGTTGGTGATTCTTTGAGTAGGAGAGGGAATTTACTAATAGAGATGAGAGTGGAGGTATTACACTTTGATGAGTTGAAAAACTTGTCTGAGAAAGATTCGGATTTTGTAGAACCTTGGAGAGCTTGTAAAGAACCTATTTTGGAGGATAGAAGCTAGTGGTTGGATTATTTCATTCAGGAGGATATATTGTTCAAAGGTAATCAGTTGTGTATACCTCAGAGCTCAATAAGGGATAAATTGGTGAAGGAGAAGCATAGTGAAGGAATGTTAGGACACTTTGAAGTTGATAAGACAGTGGCATTGGTGAGTGAAAATTACTTTTGGCCACAAATTCATAAGGATGTTAGGAGATTTGTGTAGAGTTGTAGAGTTTTTCAAGTTGCAAAAGAAAGTAGTCAGAATGTTGGATTGTATAAGCCTTTGATAGTTCCAGAGAGACCTTGGGAGGATATCAATATGGATTTCATAATTGGTTTTCTGAAGACACCAAGTGGTAATGATTCTATATTTGTGGTGGTAGATAGATATTCTAAGATGGCACATTTCATACCTTGTAAGAAGACAAAAGATGTAGTACAAGTAGCAGATTTGTTTTTCAAAGAAGTTGTCAGATTGCATGGGTTACCTAGGAGTATTGTTTCAGGCAGAGATGTAAAGTTTGTTGGTTACTTTTGGAGAACACTTTGGAAGAAGTTGAAGACAGATTTGAAATTCAGTTCTACTTTACACCCATAGATTGATGGGAAAACATAGGTAGTAAATAGGAGTTTAGGGGATTTTTTGAGATGTTTGGTTGGAGAGAATACTAGAAGTTAGGATTTAGTCCTTGCACAAGAAGAGTTTTCTTACAATAATTCAATGAACAAGAGTACAAGAAAGACACCTTTTGAGATTGTTATTGGAGTTCACCCTAGAGGTATATCAGAATTGAGAGACATTAGTATGGAAGATAAGAGGAGTGCATAAGCAAATGAATTTGTAGAACACATGAAGAAAGTGCATACTCAAATGAAACAAAAATTGGAAGACATGAATCATAATTATAAGGAGAAAGCAAATGAAAAGAGAAGACATAAGGAATTTGAAGTGGAAGATGAAGTGATGGAATATTTGAGGAAGGAAATATTTCTAGTTGTCACATATAACAAGCTAAAGATGAGGAAATTTTGACCTTGTAAGATCTTGAATAAATTTGATTCGGGAAATGCATATGAGGTGGAGTTACTGGAAGGTATGGTTATATCACCTATATTCAACATTATAGATCTATATAAGTATCATGAAGTAGAATTTAGTGAAGAAAATGAAACAAAATTGGAGAATTAGTTTCCTAAAAAATAGTTAGATGAGATTGAGGAGATTTTGGATGTCAGAGATGGGAGGAAGACTCATGGAAGATAGTACAAACAATATCTTGTTAAGTGGAAAAGTAGACCAGTGGAGGATTCTTATTGGATTTCTCAGGCTGAGGTAGACCATATTGGTTTTCCTTTGGACCCCAAAAAGTGAGGGATTCACTTTTCATTAACCCTAGATGTTTGATGTTGGGGCATCCTTGGTTCAAGGCAATCTTGCATCAACCAAAAATATTTTCTTTTAGTTTTTTGTTCTTGTTATGTTCTTGCTCAGTTCATGTTGGTGGATTCATCATCTTTTCTCACCAGAACCTATGGATCTTTTTATACATCATCGACATGTTCATTTTCCTTATTCCAGGAATTGAGTGTTACTAGATCTTTTTCCAGCAAGTTATCACTTTCAAAATTTCATGGCAGTTTCTTGAACTAACACTGGAATAATTTCAAACATTTTGGAGAATCTGATCATTGCAGATCATCCTTGTGACTTACAAATCTTAATGGTGTGATCTTGATTGTTCTATGGAGTGTCCCTGACCTTCATTATAGGTCCACACTTCATCTTATGCACCTATTGAAGAGTAATTCAAATTTTAGGCCAACCTACTCATGTCCATGTTACATTTTCTCTCTTTGGATAATGTGATGATCTTTGGCCAACGCAGATGATTCCAGAATTGAAGATATGATATAAAGCTTGTAATTGATCATTTGAAGGGTAGAAGGGTGAATTAGTAGTTGATTAAGTAGATTGAGATAGATTTAGTTGATCATGTGAGCCAAATTTGTAAGCCCATACATTGTTGGTTGAATATAATTGAGATTTATGTTAATGAGAATATTTGCATTTACATTTGCCTCTATATTCTATGTTGCTTACATTGTGTTACTCTTGCTGCATAGTCCATATTTTTCTCTTTGAGGACTATCCTACCATGGCTACACCAATCGTCCTCTGCAGAATAGGTGGCATGATACAATATTACCACTGTGACATAGAGAGGATGACACAACTACAATAATATCAAACAAATCATATCACAACAATGGGTGATATATACCCACCATCACTCACAATGATGGGGCAACATAATGCAACTGTGATACCCATCAATCCAAGATCAAAAGGTTGATGGTTCTTGCACCATGTGGGTGGCCATCAAATGGATTTCAAACATACAAAATAAATTACAACACAAAATCTCTATGAAAGAGTCACTACCTACCCTTAAAGGGTGATACTAATTTAAAAATTGATTTGTTCCAATCACAAACTTATTGGTTCTCTTGATAGCCACGTGATGAGCTAAATAAAAGCATATGCAATAGATGCACAAGGGGTGGTGACATAAAAAACATATAGAGTAAGGCATGATCGACTTTCAAGCCTTTGGTGAAACATGCACAACGCATATCTAAGTAAAGAAAGGCCGACATGGCCATGCTCACAATAGTAAACATATATTAATTTCAATTAAAAGATTTGCATTATGAAAATCAACAGCAAATTTCATACAATTCTATAGAATTTCCAATATAATCAATCAAACTGTGCATTAAGAATAGAAATATTGTAAATGAAAATGCAAACATCTCAATGTAAAAAAATCAAATACCTCTGATTGTGAGGATTTTTCGTTTGGATTTTTCCACAATACTTGACAAATAGACCATTATCTCCTTGTTGGCATCAAATATATCTCTAAAAAATGGCCACTTCCTTGTTTTTCCTTGTGCCTCCACTAAAGGGGCCATTTCGAATCTTGATGGGCATTAGTGTTTAGCCACCCCATTCATAAAATTTGAATATTTGCCTTAATTTTGAAGAACTCATGATATTTTCTCATGATGTTATTTAAATTCTATTAATTTGATAGTAATAATATTGATTTCATATTTAATTGTTAAGAAATATAAATATGTAATACATTCACACAAATGTGTAAATTCTTCGATATACATATACCATTTACACACATGTGTACTTACTTTGATATATGTGTGTGTGTGTGTGTGTGTGTTTATATATATATATATATATATATATATATATATATATATATATATATGTATTTGTATATAGATGTTTTCATGTACATTTTCAACATTTAAATAAGAATGAACTTTTATTTTCATTTTGAACAAAAATGTTTAAATGCAATAACTTTTTTCTTGTCCTTTAAATAAGTCTATGTAATACATACATTCATTTACATGTTAAGTCACACTTTCGTTTTCTTTAAAATTCTCAAAACACAAGCTCAAGATAGATAATTAAATAAGAATTTCACATGTACTACATTTCTTAAGTACATCTTTTCAATTGTTGAGTCATTTCAAGTCAGATTTATATAATTCTCCTATATGAATTTCAAATGCAATTATCTTGCCATTTTGTGGTGTTTGCACCCAAATTCCATCAAGCTTACCATTTGATTCGGCTAAATGATCCTACTTCAACTGTGTTCTCATTATTCAACATGTCATCCTGTAATTGCACACACTTGAACTTACATAGTTCATCAATAACGTTCAATCATGATAAAATATAAGATAGTTTTAGAAGATCACATAGTCAACGATGGTCAACTTCTTTAAAAAATTTCATTCAACATATTGAATTTTGTCAATAATTCAATTTATCATATTATAAATTTTTAAATGCAATAAAAATTGGGTTATGAAATCCTTCCCCTCTTAGAAGAGACATCATTGTGATGTTTATTTAATCAAAATTTAAGCATATATGTCTATTTCAACATCACATCATGTTGTTCTAAGCTAAAAAATCGTAATATTTCAACCCAAAATTATCAAAGTCTCTTTCTTAAGAAAGAAAATATGGAAAGGAGCATTGTATTTCTTCCACATCCTCCCAAGAAGCACTGTCTTTTGAATACTGGTCCCACTGGACCTTAAATTTAGCAATATCTCTACTCTGCAACTTAATGTTGCATCTATCCAGGATTCTAATGGGCTCCACTAGCACCACTCCTTGATCCTATACTTGTAATGATTTTCAATCAAGCACATGAGCTACATTAGGATGATATGGATTAAGCAAAGAAACATGAAACAAATTATGAGGTTGAGCCAAAGCAAGTGGTAAAAAAAGTCTATAAGCAACTAGGTTAATCACTTCCAAAACTTCAAACCAACCCACATATCTTAGATAGGTCCAGCTTGGAAGAATTTTCAAAGGAAATGGAGCTTTTATGAGGCCTCACTCTTAAGAAGACTTTATCCCCTATCGAAAACTTTCTAAGAGTTCTATTCTTGTTGACATAACTCTTCTTTTAGTTTGTCACGTCCTTCAGTCTTCTTTTAATAACTCTCATTTTTTCTTCCATCTCCTTGAGGATTTTAGGTTCTACTATGATCTTTTCTTCCAATCTATCCCAACTTATAGGTGTTTGATAGTTCGGCCCATAAAGAGTTTCAAATAGTTTCATACCAAGGGATGTGTGATAAGAGTTATTGTAAGAAAACTCTACCAACGGTAAGTATTCTTCCTACTTATACTATTGGTCCATGTAATACATGTGGGGGATGTCTTCAACTACTTGATTCAACCTCTATGTCTACCTTCAGTCTAAGGATGATAATTCGGGCTGAAATTTAACTTGCTTCCTAATGTGGCATTTAGGGTCATCCAAAATCTTGAGGTCATCCAAGTGTCCCTATCAGAAATGATAGTCTTTGGGACTCCATGTAATTAGAAGATCTCTTGGATAAGTTTATTTGCCAGGGTCAATGATCCATCCTTAAGTTTTCCTGGAATGAAGTGTGAAAACTTGGTCAAATTATCGATCATGACCAAGATAACATCATGTCGATTCTTGCTCAATGGAAATCCCTATAGAAAGTCCATACTAATCACTTTCCATTTATACTCAAGTATGTCATGAGGATACAATATCCCAACTAGATTTCATGCTCATCTTTAACTCATTGGCACTCTAAGCATCTAGCTATGTACTCCACTACATCTTGAGTTTAGGCCAAAAAGGATAGAGTTTTCAATTTTGTGATCATCTTGGATACTTTAGGTGTCTTGAATAAGGTGCATTATGAACCTCTTCTAAAACAAACTTCCTCAATCTCTAGAGTTTGTTATGTATATCCTTCTCTAATATCTCAAAATTCCATTTGGTTTGATCTCATACTCATCAAACCAATTATATAATGGATTCTCTACTAGGGTGCTCTTCACTCTTTCATATTAATCATCCCATGGAACATTGGCAATAAACACTGCACAAGTTATCTGGTATTTTCATTGATGGAAACCCTAGTCAGTGATTTGATTGACAAGTCAGTATTTGATCATACTGGAAGTTAGATCAAAGTTTTGTGATTTACTATCAAGGTAGGACAGAGCATCTGACAAAATTGTGTTCATCAATTCATATGCAATTTTTTTTATCATTTTGAGTTTTGGATCTCAAGGAAGGTCGTTCGATGTATTATCTATGTTATCCTTGAATCTTAGTGCCTCACATTGATCTATGTACAAGTTAGAAGATCCAATTGATTGATTTTATGTTCATCAATGCATGAAGGATGACTAAGTGAATATAGCATGTTGGAGATATTTGAGGATTAATTGTTTAAGTGTTTTTATGTCTGAGCATGTTTATTTGGGTCCTCACTATGTTTTGGGTGACTTTGGGTGGTTCACATTAAAAATTACTTATGGATTGAGCTGACAATTTGCAAATATTTAATATTTTATTGAAGTTGAGTTGTAGCAAATAAATCCTTAGTAGCGGATTTATATAAGTGATCATTTATATCATTTTGATGTATGTAAAAAATGTGTTGATGTGTGTTGTGAATATTAGAATATTTTTAGAGTGATTATGCATAGTTTCACTTGTGCACAAAAGGAATTGTGATGCGAATGTAGGAAGAATAAAGCAGAAGAGTCGACTCTAACAGAAGGTCAAGAAAGTGATTAAAGTGCTTAATCGGAACTATTCCTAGGAATTTCTAGATGTTATTTCATAGTTCACCATTTCAATTATCTTTTGACATTGATTGTAAGGCAGTGATCCTTTCTATTTTTGAGTAGTGAGCTCTAGGAAGTGTACATGAATGCAAGTGCATTCCCATTTTGTAAGAAAACATTTTTTCGTATACTCAGATAATACTATGGATTAACCTCCACCGTGGTTTTTCCCCTAACAGGGTTTCCACATAAAAATCCTTATGTTATGGTGTTGTGGTTACTTGTATTATGTTCATGCTTATATATTTTTTTGAATTTTATAAGTGCTTTGAAGATCAGATTAATAAAGCTAAAATTTGTAGATCATTGATTCATCCCCCCTCTCAGTGTTCCTTGATTCCAACAATTGGTATCAGATCCTAGTTGCTCAAAAGAAGTTTAACGGCTTGGGGAAGTTCTTGGAAAATGTTTCAATGTATTCAAGAATTCTTCAACAACAAATTTTGGTGGCCCTAGATGATCTTGATAAGTCAAAACCTAAAGTCTAGGAATTGCAAGAAAATCTCATGAATGCTAAGAAATTCATTCAATCATTGAAAGATAAAATCAATGAGTCAAGGGAAAAGAGAAATGAACTATGTGATCATACCAAGCAAAAAGAGAATAAAAACATTGAAGGTGAACAACTGAGTGAAGCCCTAAAGGAAAAGACAAAAGAATGTGAATTTTTTTCCAGAGATAATGCAGTCCTAAAGCATGAGATGGAATCTATTATCATGAGGATGACCAAGGAGGTTGAAGACAGAAAGAAGAATGGAGAGAAGCTTTGTCAGTCCTTGAAAGAGAAATTTGAATAATACAACTAAATTATTGATGGATCCAATCACGTGGATCTTGATTTTAAACAATCTAGAGATAATGAAGAAGAGCCTAAAAAGTAGATTGTTGATTTCAGAGATGAACTTGCTATTACAAATGAATTCAAGGAGAAGTTCAAGATTATATTAGCTAAGCTTGATGAACTGTTTAAAATTTAGAGGACTAAAAGTGACAAGTGAGGTCTTGGATATGGGGAAGGAGAAATTTCTAGATCTAGACAAAGGGGATTTAAGCAAGGAAATCAGATGAGAAAACCTGGAAGGTATCTCGTAAGACAACCTAATGCTTAAAGGTTCAATGGTTAATTTTTCATTTGCAATAAATTTGGTCATCTAGCTTCTCAATGTAAAATTAGAATGAATTCAAGTGGTCCATCATTCTCTTGTCAGTGTTTCAATTGCAATAAGTATGGTCATAAGTCACTTGAATGCAAAAGTATGTCAAATAACTTTTCCAATAGAGATGTCAGATGTTGTACATGCAATGGATTTGGCCATATTGCTAACCAGTGCAAATTAAGATAAAATCAATGGAACAACTCGTTTGGACAAAGAAATGTGGTGTGCTACAATTGCAACAAATCTGGTCACATTTCTAGATTTTGTAGAAGTAGAAAGGGTCTAGTAAATCAAAGGAGAAACATGCAGAAGGATGAAAAGGGAAAAGGAAAAGTTACTACAAGTGAGATCAAGAAGAAAATGAAGAAGATATGGGTTTAGAAGAGTCCCTTTGCTATAGGAAATGGCTTCACTCTAGAATCTAGTTCTAGTAATTCCTCCAGGAATTAGGTTATGGCCTCTAGCCTAGGGGGAGTTCTTAAGAAAATTCTTCAAGCCCCCTATTGGTAGTTGGTATCGAGATATAGATGAATTTAGTGATTGCATTCATGATCTACAGATGTTGTTCAAATAGTTAGAGAGAGTACTTATGTAGTATTGAAGGTTCGCAAAAGAGTTATGGAAATAGGGTATCCGGATGAGTTAGGAAAAAAAAATTTATTGCATCAAAAATTTAGGTGTGTGAATGATAAAATGTCATTTGTATTCCTCATTTGCCACTTTTCACTTTGAGAAGAAGAAGCTTGGGGAGCTTTGAAGTGAACTTTGGTGAAGTTTGGTGAAAATTCAAGTGTGAAGGAGATTCAACGATCAAACCCTAAACTAGTGAAAAGGTATTTATTAGGAAAACTTATGAACTTGTGAATTTGTGAAAATGGCTACTCCATTGGTAGTTACTATCAAGGATAGACCCCATTTTAAATTCAAGTGGAATCCTTTCAAATCAGTTGAAATAGAGCCCTTAGGTGCATTTTTGTCTATTTTGTATGACATCTTTCATATTGAAGAGATTAGGGCATACATTCATGCAAATATTGAGGAGTTAGGGAGCTTGTAGTTGTTGAATTTGTATACAAATCATATAGTTGGAGAATATTTCATGGTAAAGCCTGAATTCAAAACGTTAGAGGAGAAGAAATTCACACAAATGATAAAATTCCCTATGTTTGAAGAAAGTGAGTGGTTCCGATATATTTTGAGTTGAGTTCATGCTAAATTTACGTGGTTGAGTCAACCTTTTAAGATTACAAAAGAAGCCATATGTGCTATTACTAGTTTAAATTCCTCTAGTAGGTTGATGATCTTGAAGTATGTGAAAAATGAAATAATTGCTAGTGCAACCAATTCATTGTTTGATAAAAAGTTATGACAATTGATGATATTATTGAAATGGATCTTAGATTTGCATCTATGTTCATTAGGTACAAGAATTATCATTCTAGCCAGGACAATTATGTATCTAGTATAGCCATCTATGCATCATATCAGATGGTTAAGGAAAATGTAGAGTATGATCTATGTGAGTTACTCAAGAGTCAGCTTATTGAGAATCTTGGTAACATCAAGAAGGATAAGAAGAATTCTTTCAAGTATGGCAATTTGTTGCTATGTTGGTTTTTCTATTTCATGAATGAAGTTCCAAGAGTAGGAAAAGTGCATTGGCAAGGTAATAAAATATTTTTTGTTCAAATTAGAGACCTTTTGTATCAAACTAGTGATAGAAAAGCTAGGAAAATTGCTATTTGGGGTTATCTCAAGAACTTTCAGAATGATATGCAAGCAAGAGAAATAATTCCTAAGTCTATTGTGGAGAAATACAAGGACACTATCTGATTTATGGTTGACATTGATCAATGCTTGATGGAAGCTATAGATCCTAGAATGGTCTGGATTATGCCAATGGGTTATGAGGTTGACAAACACATTTTGGAGCTATATGCTCAACACCTGTTGAGTAAACCTCAGGATCTATCAGAAGAAAGGTTTGGTACCTTTGAGGAAAATTATTTGCAAGTACATGATAAATTGAAGAATCTTATGATAGTCTGTAAGGTAAGAAAGGAAGTTGAAGCCTTTGCAGAGAGCATGGGTATATCTATAGAAGTTTTGAGAGAAGCTAGGAGTAAGAGAGAACAAGCTAAAGTAGGAGAGCCAACCAAAACTGAATCTGCTAGTCCAATAGTATCCTCTGCCTAATCTAGATTGACAAGGAGCTCTACACCCTTATCTAGTTCTATAGTGAAATCAAGCCCTATAAAAGCTCAAGTGAATACATCCAATAGAGAAGGAAAGAAGAAGAAGGATAAAAGAAAAAGAGTTTATGTTGTAATTGAGGAAGATGAAGAAAAAGAATCCAATGAAGAGCTAAAGAAATTAAGCAAAAGGGCACAAAGGAAACAACAGTCTCTAAGAACAAACCCTCTGGTGAAGAAGAGAAATTAAAGAAGAGGATAAAAATTGACAAATTAGGTATGTCTGTAGAAAAAGTTGAAAAATCCTTGATTAAGGATGGTAATCTTAAGCCACTATGTGAAAGGTATGGTACTTTTCATAGCACTAGTCAAAGAACTCTTGAAGAAGCTACAATAAAGAATTTGAATAATTTCAATAGGAATCTCATTGAAATAATGTCAGAGTTACCTAAAATTTTGTATGAATTTTCAGAAATGAGGAGAGTTAATGCAAGAACTAAAGAAGAGCAGTTGAGAGAACGCATTCTTACAGATTTATGTCTGGTAATGTCTACTAAGGAAATGAAGGAAATTCTCAAAGAAGCTAAAAAGGATTTTAGGAGAAAAATAAGGGTGAATATGTTGATGATTGGTCAAACTAAAGAAGTTGTAAAAGACACTAAGAAAATCCTTAAGGTATTGATGTTGAAGAACAGGTACAATGTTGTTTTTGAAGAAGTGCATGATGAAGATGCTCCATCTGGTCCAGTAATAGAAGAAGGTAAAGAATATACATTTGAGGAAACTCTGATTCCTCTTGGAATGGAAGATCAGTTGAGAGAACACATTCTTACAGATTTATGTCTGGTAATGTCTACTAAGGAAATGAAGGAAATTCTCAAAGAAGCTAAAAAGTATTTTAGGAGAAAAATAAGGGTGAATATGTTGATGATTGGTCAAACTAAAGAAGTTGTAAAAGACACTAAGAAAATCCTTAAGGTATTGATGTCAGAGTTACCTAAAAGACACTAAGAAAATCCTAAGAAAAAGACACTAAGTTGTAAAAGACACTAAGAAAATCCTTAATGTCAGAGTTACCTAAAATTTTGTATGAATTTTCAGAAATGAGGAGAGTTAATGCAAGAACTAAAGAAGAGCAGTTGAGAGAACGCATTCTTACAGATTTATGTCTGGTAATGTCTACTAAGGAAATGAAGGAAATTCTTAAAGAAGCTAAAAAGGATTTTAGGAGAAAAATAAGGGTGAATATGTTGATGATTGGTCAAACTAAAGAAGTTGTAAAAGACACTAAGAAAATCCTTAAGGTATTGATGTTGAAGAACAGGTACAATGTTGTTTTTGAAGAAGTGCATGATGAAGATGCTCCATCTGGTCCAGTAATAGAAGAAGGTAAAGAATATACATTTGAGGAAACTCTGATTCCTGTTGGAGTGGAAGATACAAAATTTTCTATGGATATTGAAGCCCTTGGAGTTGTGACAATTGAAGAAGTCGAGATTCCTAAATACAATAAAGAATATGTAGTTGAGGAAATAGTGATTGAAGAAAAGAAGGTTGAAGTAAAGGAAGCTCCTATGGAAGCAAGAAACACTATAGATGCAGTGAAGAAATTTCTAGACATGCAATAGGAAGAGTTTGACCTTCAATTGGGTGAAGGTCTTATTAATTTGACTACTTTGTCTCTTATTCAAAAATTGAAAGTTGCATCATTTTCCCAAGTGAAGGCTAGGGAAGAATTGTTGAAGCCTCACATTGATGATAGTGAGTTGTCGAGTCTTGAATCCAAAATATTGGAGAGACTCATGCCCTCTCATGTTATGGATCTCTCTAGTTCTCCCTCTGGTGAGCTAATGAAGCTTATTAATTATATAAGTACTCATTTTGAGTCCCTTGAGAAGTCAGCTGAGGTTAGGGTACAAAAGGAATTTGATGATAAAAGGTTCAATAGGCTAAAGTGCATGATTGCTAATGACAAATCATTATTAGCTACCTATGTGAATAATATTCAAGGTGATTTTTCTAGAGGAAAGATCTATAAGTCATGTTTATCTTTTTCTAAGTTTACTGAGGACAATGAGATGAGGATTAGGGATAATGAGAGACAGTTAGAATATATTTCTAGAGCATTTGATCCTTTAACTATTTATGTTGGAAAGCTAGAAGGTCAATTCATATTCCTACTTGAAAAGATAAAGAGTTTGAAGCATGAAAATGATAGAATTGTTGAAAGAGCACGTGATCTTAGAGGCCTAATTGGTCCAAAAATGGAAACAATTTTGAGTGCATTGAAGGAAGTTGAAGATGCTTTAGTAGTTAGTGATATGGTGAACCTTGAGTCTGTCAAGATGCAATGTTATTTATTTTGTTTCACATGACTATCTTGGAGAGTCTCAAGAAGGGTTGGGACACTAGTTTGAGCTTGTTGAAGAGTAATTTTGTAGATGTATTCAAGTTTGTGTAAGTTGTAGAAACAAGCTTGTACATATGTAGTTTGAAGTTTTTCTTCAATTTTTGGTATGCAGATTCCCCATATTTGTTGTTGATGTCAAAGGGGGAGAATGGGATAGTGAAAAATGCTTTAATCATCTCAGAGGGAGTTGTGTTTTTTAAATTTTGAAGGTTGGCAGTGTATTCATGTTGGTAATGATCCGACACTTAGTTATTTTTTCACTAAGTGTTGCCATCAATGCCAGAGGGGAAGATTGTTGGAAAGAGACACTGCACTAGTTATTTGGTGTTGTCATTGATGGTAACCCTAGTTAGTGATTTGATCCACACATCAGTATTTGATCATACTGGAAGTAAAATTGAAGTTTTGTGATTTACTATCAATGTAGGATAGAGCATCTGAAAAAATTGTATTCATCGATTCATATGGAATTTTTTGTTATCATTTTGAGTTGTGGATCTTAGGGAAGGTTGTTTTATGTATTATCTATGTTATCCTTGAATCTTATTGCCTTGTATTGAATTGTGTCCAAGTTAGAAGATCCAGTTGATTGATTTTTTGTCCATCACTGCATGAAGACCAAGTAAGTGAATATAGCATGTCTTAGATATTTAAGGAGTAATTGGTAAATTGTTTCTATGTTTGAACATGTTGATTTGGGTCCTCACTATATATGTCCAAAAATGGTCATGATTAAGCTTGTTAATTAATTAAATATGATTTATTTAATTAATTCCCCTAAAGTCATCTACATATAAATAAATTTAATTATTTATTTATATCTACAATATTTTTACAGAGTTTTTTACATCATCTCAAGAGGCTATAGTAAAAAAATCGAGGGTGTATCATCATTTTTGTAGAAGTTATCATAATTTTATGTTTTTTCATAAAATTGGTCTTCTACACGTAAATCGATGAATTTTTTAGAAATTTTTATATTTTCAGAGAGCTCTTTAAATTATAATGGGGGTATATGCTTTACAGATTTAATTTAGAGGTTAAATACAATGCGAAAAAATCTGATCTTCATTTTCTATATGGTTTTCACAAATCTATGTTTCTGAGAGAAAAACAGAGAATTTGTCTAACTTCTTTACATTTCTGGAAAGCTCTTAGAAAATTAACATGGATCTCTTCTTATAGTTTTCATTTTTTAGATCAATAAAATCATCAAATACTGAAATCTAATTCGGCTATGCCAAAAACATGTCTCTAAAATTGCAAATTTTTTTTGATGAGTTTATTTAGTTTTTTGGCTGCATTATAATATCATTTTTTTTTAATCTTGTAGGTGAATCATACGGAGCTGGAAAAGCATTGGGATCAATCAATGCCTTTGAAGATTCCTACAGTGCCTTTGGTGTCTGTTATAGCGCACTTTTGAAAAAGGCTGCAAATTGTAATTTGTAATTTAATTTGACTGAATTCAATGAGACCGTGGATAGTAATAACTTTAAAAGAATGAAGTAATCCTAGGGTAGTCACATAATTCAAAATCAACCAATCCTAGGATAGTCACTTCACTTTTATTTTGGGACTAAAAAGAACTCTGTGTTTTTGTGAAGCAATATCTTCACCTATCATAGAAAATTGTTTATTTGGGCTTAAAAATGAACTCTTGCTTGCTTTGATTTAAACAGTGATAGGCCTATGCTCTCCCCTTAACTGGGTGATCAAAATGCCAAACTCATCCATTATATTTTATGCATTTTTAAGCTTTGATAAAACCTTTTAGAGAGCCTTCTCTTGTGGGAAAAAGTAATCACCCAAGAGGAACGATTCAAGTGGGTTCAAGCCAAAGCTAGGCTATTCCACCCCACTATAAAATTTAAAGCGAATTTGGGGAAACCCTCTTTTGTCGATAGTGTGCAAGATAACCATCTCCAAATCCTTTTTCTAAAGGTTGGGAGGTCTCCTGAGGGAGTTTATTATTGTCGCACTGAACAGAAATCCTTACTACGAACCTAGTGTAGTGGCCAGCCGAGTCAGTTGCCAAACATTCTAATAATCACAGTGCAAGGGGAGGGAAGAATTTTCCCCCAATATACTCACCATATAACTGCCAAGGACTTTTTTCTCAAGAGATCTGGTATCCACTTCTGTAACTCTAAGTATGCACCTAGAAAATACAAAAACACGGGCACCCCTTCGGGGGTGACATGGCTGTGTGAGTCGACGCATTTCTAAGATGTGGGTTGTTGATTACTAGAATGACCTACTTGAGCATTAAGAGTGAGTCTGTCTGAATTGTCTTTCATGTGGAAAACCTGTGAAAACATTTGATGAAAAAGATTTCTTCATCAAACAATTCATGTTAGTATAGGGCTCTAAGAACAAGTATTTTCAAAAAATTTTGTTGTGTCTTTCATTACATTAATTTAGATAAAGAGATCATCCAAAAGGATCATGAAGAACAAAAACTGAAAGCCACTTAAGAGTTTTTCATATCATTGCTTCAAGAACATTCCCAATACCTTTTTCCCTACTTAGGGATTGGAAGTCAACAAATTTTACCAAGAAATCAGTTTCCAAGAGAATCAAAAAACCTAAGAAACCATTTGGATATAAGAAAACACTACAAAAAAGAAAATTCTTGTACAAAAGTTGACAAGTTTTGCTTCACTATCGAGAATTTCTTCATAGATATCAGGATTTTGTTAGAGGATTCACTGATGAATATGTTGTAGATCCCTTAGATTCCCGAGCTTATTATCAAAGAAGAGCTTTATCACAACGGCATAATCATAACCAACCTCTTGAATTTGACAACATACCCCAACCTTCCATAGAATATCCTTCACACCCAAGCCATATTCTTCAAAGATCTTGAGAGAATCTCTTTGAAAACGAAGATCAACATATTTTAGAGTGCACTTTTCAAAAACAGCATTTTAATTTTTTGGTTCAAGCTTCCTCAACAGGATTTTGAAATCCTTTATCATCTTGGAACCCACAACCAATAGGTTAGGAGCATCCTTGATCATATCATAAGATTCCACATCTTATTAGATCAAGATATCACCATCACCACTTGTCAAAGTGGTCATAATCATAAACAAGTCCAATCCTAATAAGAAGCCCAAAATCATAATCCAAGGGGGCTATCCCTCGAGGCCAAATCATGAGACAAAACCTAAGCCTAAGATCATAATTCAAGGAGTCCCTTTCTATAGTTCAAATCATGAAACAAAACCAAAACCTAAAATCAGACTTCGAGGAGCTTCTCCTTCCACCTCATACCAATCTTATCCATCCACTTCTTTGTATGTCAATGCCACATCAACCTATCAAGCTACATCACAACAAACACGTGTGAACTTAATTTCTACCTTGCAACAAGGCCAAACTTCCTCAATTCTTAATGCCACCTTTGACAAGGGGAACACCAATCTAGTTCATGCACCCTCTAACTTTATCATACCATCATCCAATCAAAATCAAAATCCTAAGCCAACACCTTCCACCCATACACCTATAAAGGATGTGACCCAAGGGCTACAAGCAAGGAATCAATTGTCACCATGTCATTCAACACATATACTTGAACATGCAAAAGAATCCTCAAACATCATGCCAAGTCCTTCAAGTCAATCATGTCATCCACAACCCCTTGATCCAATTCAAGAATATCCCCTTATAAGTCCAGGTCACCCTTTGTCATGCTCCTATGTTTTTGACCATCAAGAACATGACAAGTATCTCCATGAGAAATCCCCTTCCACCTCCATTCCAATAAGTCATGAGGTATTTCAAGAGAACAATCCTAAACATGCGGAAACATTACCCCCTCGTCCACATAAAGATCAACACCCTCCTAATGATTCCATTCATAACATGCCTAATACTATTCATGATCAATCTTCCATCTTTGATCAAGACCCCTTTTATGATCAAGAAGACCATGATGATCCCCTTAGCCAACTTTATGCATTCCATGGTCAAGAGATCTCCACCTCATCCATCCATGATGCACAAACATCCACTTCCCTTGATGAGACATATGCCTCCCAAGCCAGCATAGAAGATCAAACAAATATCTTGGATCTAAGTGAACACAAGGCTAATCAAGATCCTAATGATCGCCCATCACGCACTATCGACCCCATTGCAAGTCCTCCATCATATCCTATTGGTTTTTCCACCCTCATTCATGAATGTTCCTCCTTTGAACAACAACCATTATCTTCCCTTGCTTCATTTTCTCCATCCAATAAGAAACTGGTGTCTAGTGTTCCACCTACACCTATTCCCATTGTCCATTGCACACTCCAAAACATGACACACCAAGGTAAAGGTCTAGACCTTCATGAACAAGATATTTTGGAGCATATACATGTCAAAGTCCCTCCACACTCTTATGGCCTTGGACCTACACCCCAAGGACAACAACCTAAAGATGTTGGTACTTCCTCCATGCATCCTAAGTCCACTTTCCATCATAAATCCTATCATATCCCTAAAACATATGTTGCCATTCCACCTCCATCATCCTACAAATGTCAAAAGCATGTTACCATACACCTTCCACCATCAAATCTACCACCATTGCTTCCAACTCCCAATATTCCTCCATCTAATCTACCTCCACTTCTCCCAACATCTAATATCCTCATTTTCCAATCCCCTTATCCCTCCATCCATAAATACCCTAACATTCCTAATCACGACCAATCAATGCACACATTGTCTAAACATAAAGCTTCCACCCATTCCACCATACCCATGGGATTCAAAAGCAAGAATTTCAATGCCTCTACACATAAAGTTCCTAATACCTTAGCATACAATTGCAAAATATCAAACCCAAGTACATCTAAAAAGTTATATAATCCCATACCTCCAAAAGTAAAGGCCAAAACTAAAATGGTTTGGGTATCTAAGCAAAAAGAAAGCAATTCAAATGAGGAATCCACATCACAAAAATACCAACCATCCACTTCCATCCCACATTCTCATTCCATTCAAAAGTATCAAATTCCTAAAACCCACAAGAAAAATAAAAATACTAAAAATATTAAGTCTATGTGGGTACCAAAAGCACTACACCCTCCACCTCCTAAGAAGACATCTCCATTGCTTCCTACACCCCATCCACATCAAAAGCTTCAATTTTTATCACAATGTGTGCAACCATTGGTCATGGTTCCCTTCCATTTCACTCATTATCCTACCTATCTTCCCAATCACCTTCCTATGTTCCATGCTTTTGCATAAACCTTCCATTCATATTTTTCATAAGTCCCATATAATACCTATCATCTTCCTTACATAATCAATATCATAATCCATTATTGTTTACCTACTCCATCTCCCTTTCATGCCATCCCTTACCAACATCTATGAGCATAATGACACTTGACATAGTCCATGCAATGACATCCATCCCTAGCAGGACTACCAACTTTCATGCAGCTAGACACTTGAGTCCCTCCTATCCAAAAAAATAAAAAAATAAAATAAAATAAAAAGTAAAGAGAAATCCCTTCATCCAATGGTGAAACCCTAGTAAACAGGCACCCTAGATAAGTACCATGATGAAAACCTAGCAAATAGGCATCATGTGTAGATTGATCTTCTATGTCGCTTACACTTGGGGGCACAATGTCTTATCTATTTAACCTATCATTTTTATATTATATCATTTCCATCCTACCTACCATCTTTAGCCATCATACATACCTATCATATTGAGTCCATCCATCCACCCTTATCCTTTTGATCTTAATGAAGAAATAGGGGCAAAATGTTGAAACATGTCTTTGGTATCTCTTGACATACCTCATCCTTCAAAACAATCATATCATTATCCTATTGTCATAAGTTTTGTCATGAAAAATCCTAAGTCTTGTACTTAGAATGGGGCATGTTATTCCTATGCGACATAGTCTTTGGAGATCACATCCTTGCTCTCTTATGATGCATACATTCATACCATCCATCATGAGCATTTTATCCCTTATCCCATCACCCACCCTTACACCTAGACTTGGTTCTCCCCTTGTCATTTGGTATCTAGCACAAAGGCTACTCAGATTTTGACACCTCAAAACATTAAAAAAGTAAAAAAAATCAGATAAAGTCCTGAAAAAAGTCCAAAAAAATCAGATAAAGTCTTTAAAAAAATAAAAAAAACTCCTTAAAAAATCCAAAAAAATCGAAAAAAGTCCTAAAAATCCAAAAAAAATTAGAAAAAATAAAAAATACAAAAACAAAATGATCTAGAAAAAATCCAAAAAATCAGAAAAAGTCTGAAAAAATCCAAAGAAAAATCAGGAAAAAGTCCTAAAAAAAAAAGGGTCATAGGGAGAAAACCTGGCAAACAGACAGTCTATTCACAAGAAAAGCGCAATAAAAACAAATAGTGAAAATTTGGCAAACAGATGCTATTTGTAGCTCTCCATCTATTAGTTCATGTTTTGCACTTAACTTTTCAGTCTTCATTTTCATGCATCTTTTCCATCATCTTAGGTTTACACCGGCACCATGCTATCATCATTTGCCTCGAGCGATAACATCTTACCATGGCTTGACTATTGTATATATTCATTTCAGCAAGTTGTGTCAATACCTAGGGCAAACATGTGGCATATTGGGGGAAAATCAACTTTCAATAGTAAGACAATGACATCAAAGCCAATCACGCACAAAACAAAACAACCAACTCAAACCAAAATATCCAACCATTGATCCATATCGCAATGGCTTTTAGTTGTGTACCTTATCATGACTCATATTTGGATGATCGCTAATCTAAATAATGTTTGGAATCACAGTATTTCATTTTTGAAAAATGGTTGTTTAATTTTTTGATATCATTTCTCTGGAGCACACTCAATGATGTACTGAACTAGAGTGGCAAGGAAAGAGGATGATTTTTCTCTGTCTGCTGTCTAAAGGTTAATCATTTATCGGTTGCAAATATGTCGCAAGATGAGATGATTTATCATTGACGACAATTCCAAATTTGTATCTGATGGTGGTTAGTCTTTGTCTGTGTATGTAAGAGATGCTCAGGTCATCTCGGTTCAATTATACCTAGATGCTTGTGTTTACTTGCTATATTAAAAATCATGAAAGTTGTACTTAGGTCATCATTGGTGCTAATTTCCCCTCTGATGCTTGTACATACTTCCAACATTTCAAAAGCGCTCTATGATGATTCCAAAAAATATACCAACAAGCTCAACAAAATGGTCTATTTCATTTAGTTGCATTTCATTTTAGATCATTTGTACATACCTACATAGTAGATTTACACCCGAGTTTTGAAAGGATAATAATCACATCAATGGTTGTTATGTCACTTTGGACTACTTGTGGAGGACATTTGAACATTTGTTTCATCATCACCTTTCACCTGCATTATCATTTTGGCTAGGTCCTATCATTTATCATTTATCATTCATTTGCATATCACTTAGATTCTCTATCATCTTCATCTCATTAACACTTTATCATTTTCATATTCATTTCATACATTTGCATCATTTCATATCTTATCATATCATTTTCCTTCATTATCATATCATTTCATTTATTATTCATAGCATTTATCATTTTCAATATCATACAGTTCATTTCATATCACTTATCATTTTCATACATATCATTATCATTGCATTTCATTTTTTCATTTCACTTAATCATCATTACAGAATATTGCATTCATATCATATCATTAATCATCCTATCATTTTCCATATCAATTCATTTTGCAAAGTCATAATGCATATCATAAACACAACATTCATTTGTCATCCTTTATCTACATTGAAAAATCCAAAAAAAAACATTCCATATATGCATAAGTCATTCACCTGCATGACATCATCAGTACGCATCATCATAATATAAAACATCATCTTGCATATCATGTTAGTCATCAAATCATTAAAATGCATATCAAAATCCTTAACATATAGAAATAAATGCACATCATATCATAAAAAAAAACATCACTGCCTCTTGCACCTCCTGCCCCAAGATCTCCATGTGGTCCCGACACACCTTGACTCTGAAATGATCAATCAAAATATCTTTATTTATCAATGCCTCACATCATGCAATTGCAAACCATATCAAAGTGACCCATATCAGTGAACTATATCAGAAAAGGAAAAGATAGTTACTTTCGTTAACAGTCCTGAAAAAATTCAAAAAAAAATCAGAAAAAGTCCTGAAAAAATCCAAAAAAAATTAGAAAAATCACGAAAAAATCCAAAAAAAAATCGGAAAAAGTCTAAAAATCAAAAAATCAGAAAAAGTCAAAAATCCAAAAAAATCTGAAAAAGTCCTGAAAAAAATCAAAAAAGAAATCAGAAAAAGTCCTGAAAAAATAAAAAATAAAAAAGGGTCATAGGGTGAAAACCTGGCAAACAGGCAGTCTATTGACAAGAAAAGTGCAATAAAAACAAATAGTGAAAATCTGGCAAACAGACGCTATTTGTAGCTCTCCATCTATTAGTTCATGTTCTGCACTTAACTTTTCAGTCTTCATTTTCATGCATCTTTTCCATCATCTTAGGGTTACACCGGCACCATGCTATCATAATTTGCCTCGAGTGATAATGTCTTACCATGGCTTGACTATTGTATATATTTATTTCAGCAAGTTGTGTCAATACCTAGGGCAAACGTGGGGCATACTGGGGGCAAATCAACTTTCAATAGTAAGACAATGACATCAAAGCCAATCACGCACAAAACAAAACAACCAACTCAAACCAAAATATCCAACCATTGATCCATATCGCAGTGGCTTTCAGTTGCGTACCTTATCATGACTCATATATGAATGATCTCTAATCTAAATAATGTTTGGAATCACAGTTTTTCATTTTTGAAAAATGGTTGTTTAATTTTTTGATATCATTTCTCTGGAGCACACTCGATGATGTACTGAACTAGAGTGGAAAGGAAAGAGGATGATTTTTCTTTGTCTGCTATCTGGAGGTTAATTATTTATCGATTGCAAATATGTCGTAAGATGTGATGATTTATCATTGATGACAATTCCAAATTTGCATCTGATGGTGGTTAGTCTTTGTCTGTGTATGTAAGAAATGCTCAGGTCATCTCGGTTCAATTATACCTAGATGCTTGTGTTCACTTGCTATATTAAAAATCATGAAAGTTGTACTCAGGTCATCATTGGTGCTAATTTCCCCTCTGATGCTTGTACATACTTCCAACATTTCAAAAGCGCTCTATGATGATTCCAAAAAATATACCAACAAGCTCAACAAAATGGTCGGTTTCATTTAGTTGCATTTCATTTTAGATCATTTGTACATACCTGCATAGTGGACTTGCACCCGAGTTTTGAAAGGATAATAATCACATCAATGGCTGTTATGTCTCTTTGGACTACTTGTGGAGGACATTTGAACATTTGTTTCATCATCACCTTTCACCTGCATTATCATTTTGGCTAGGTCCTATCATTTATCATTTATCATTCATTTGCATATCACTTAGATTCTCTATCATCTTCATCTCATTAACACTTTATCATTTTCATATTCATATCATACATTTGCATCATTTCATATCTTATCATATCATTTTCCTTCATTATCATATCATTTCATTTATTATTCATTTCATTTATCATTTTCAATATCATACAGTTCGTTTCATATCACTTATCATTTTCATACATATCATTATCATTGCATTTCATTTTATCATTTCACTTAATCATCATTATAGAATATTGCATTCATATCATATCGTTAATCATCCTATCATTTTCCATATCAATTCATTTTGCAAATTCATAATGCATATCATAAACATTCATTTGGCATCCTTTATCTACATTGAAAAATCCAAAAACAAACATTCCATATATACATTTCCATATATGCATAAGTCATTCACCTGCATGACATCAACAGTACGTATCATCATAATATAAAACATCATCCTGCATATCATGTTAGTCATCAAATCATTAAAATGCATATCAAAATCCTTAACATATAGAAATAAATGCACATCATATCATCAAAAAAAAATCATCACTGCCTCTTGACCCTCCTGCCCCAAGATCTCCATGTGGTCCCGATGCACCTCGACTCTGAAATGATCAATCAAAATCTCTCTATTTATCAATGCCTCACATCATGCAATCGCAAACCATATCAAAGTGACCCATATCAAGTGAACTATATCAGTGAACAATATCAGTGACTTATACCATTGCATCATATCACAGACCCATATCACCCAATCAATCCTATCAGGCAAACCAGTACACAAATTTATCTATCTCGATACCATATCAATCTGATCTACCATCAATCACTATTTGTTTTCTATCGCAGAAAGCAAATTTATCAAAAAGGAAATCATTCATCTACTATTTGTTTTCTATCGCAGAAAGCAAATTTATCAAACACTTGATTAATCATTTACTCTTTGTTTTTCTATTTTCGGGAAGCAAAGTTATAAGTTCATCATCATATCATCATTTCCATCAAAAAGGGGCATCATTTCAAGAGGGGCATCTTTTACATCATTTTTCGGGAGCTAAATCACTCTCTCCTCTGCAGAATATCATTATCTGATATCTATTGTTTAACAAAATTTTTGCAATCCATATCCTCATCCGTGATTTACCTCCTGAGGGGGCATCATCAGCAGCAACATCAAAAATATATCAGGGGAAAAAATCTTATTTTCTTTAAAGCAATGTGTTTTACACATCATTTCAAAGAGGGGCAAAATGTATATGTCCAAAAATGGTCATGATTAAGCTTGTTAATTAATTAAATATGATTTATTTAATTAATTCCCCTAAATTCATCTACATATAAATAAATTTAATTATTTATTTATATCGTTCATTTTTCTAATTCTTCTACCTTTAATTAAATTAAGTAATAACATTTTCATCTTTTCGCTTAATTAAATTAAATAAATTTTTATAATTTATTTATATTTAATTATCATAGTATTCTAGAGTTTAAATATTTTGAATATTTAAATAATAGAATATCTTCTTCATCTCATCTTTTACCTTTCGCTTGATTAAATTAAATAAATTTTTATAATTTATTTACATTTAATTATCATTCTATCCTAAAGATCAAATATTTTTAATATTTGAATAATGGAATATTCTTCGTCCTCAAATTAAATATTAAATATTTTATTTTCCACCTCACCCTAATTTCATTTTAAAAACATAATTAAATAATTTATTTAATTATGTGGGTTTCCATTTTCATCTCCACTTCCCAAATTTCTAACTCATGCTAACTCGCCCTTCCAAATTCGCATCTCATCCTTCGAAACTCAATGACGAAATTGAAAGAAAATGGGAAACCTTTCATTCTCCTCTTCTACTTTCGAAGATCTCCCACCGTCTGTTCGATACAAGCTTAATCAGGACCGTTGATTGATTCAACCAATCAAACCCGTTCGAAAATTCTATAAAAACCCGTGCAAATCCAAGTCTTGGTTACTCACCCACATTCACACGCATGCACTTACATACGCATACTCACATTCAGGCAATCAGCTTATGCATTCACATCATTTTCAGCATCACATTCATCCTTTCATGTTAGCATAGATTTTCATTTAGCATAATATACATTTTATCGCTCGTTCTTCATGCTGTCTTTTTGTTGAGTTGGATCTGTTGGTCTGAGAGCCATTCAAAAACAATAAAACACTGAAGCTAGAGGAGAATAAGAATTTTAATGTGTGTGTGAAATATTGGATCAATTAAATAAAAATCAAACACATGTTAATAAGACATTAAATCGAAAAAGCTGAAAAGGAAACAGAATGTGCAAACTGTAATTGCAGCTTCTCAAAACCGTCTTATCCTCCTCTAACTTCAGCTTTTTGTTGTTTTCGAATGGATCTCAGACTAGTAGATCCAACTCAACAAAAAGACAGCATGAAGAACGAGAGATAAAATGCATATTATGCTAAATGAAAATCTATGCTAATATGAAAGTATGAATGTGATACTGAAAATGATGTGAATGCATAAGCTGATTGCCTGAACGTGAGTATGTGTATGTAAGTGCATGCGTGTGAATGTGGGTGAGTAACCAAGGCTTTGATTTGCACGAGTTTTTATAGAATTTTTGAACAGGTTTGATTGGTTGAATCAATCGACGGTCCTGATTAAGCTTGTTTCGAACGGACGGCGGGAGATCTTCGAAAGTAGAAGAGAAGAATGGAAGGTTTCCCATTTTCTTTCAATTTCATCATTGAGTTTCGAAGGGAAACTTCCATTTCGAAGGATGAGATTGCAAATTTGGAAGGGCAAGTTAGCATGAGTTAGAAATTTGGGAAGTGGAGATGAAAATGGAAACCCACATAATTAAATAAATTATTTAATTATGTTTTTAAAATGAAATTAGGGTGAGGTGGAAAATAAAATATTTAATATTTAATTTGAGGACGAAGAATATTAAATTATTCAAATATTTGAAATATTTGAACTTTAGGATAGAATGATAATTAAATGTAAATAAATTATAAAAATTTATTTAGTTTAATCGAGCGAAAGGTAAAAGATGAGATGAAGAAGATATTCTATTACTTAAATATTCAAAATATTTAAACTCTAGAATACTATGATAATTAAATATAAATAAATTATAAAAATTTATTTAATTTAATTAAGCGAAAAGATGAAAATGTCAGTACTTAATTTAATTTAACGTAGAAGAATTAGAAAAATGAACGATATAAATAAATAATTAAATTTATTTATATGTAGATGACTTTAGGGGAATTAATTAAATAAATCATATTTAATTAATTAACAAGCTTAATCATGACCATTTTTGGACATATACATTTTGCCCCTCTTTGAAGTGATGTGTAAAACACATTGCTTCAAAGAAAATAAGATTTTTGCCCCTGATATATTTTCGATGTTGCTGCTGATGATGCCCCCTCGGGAGGTAAATCACGGATGAGGATATGGATTGCGAAAATTTTGTTAAACAATCGATATCAGATAATGATATTCTGCAGAGGAGAGAGTGATTTAACTCCTGACAAATGATGTAAAAGATGCCCCTATTGAAATGATGCCCCTTTTTGATGGAAATGATGATATGGTAATGAACTGATAACTTTGCTTCCCGAAAATAGAAAAACAAAAAGTAAATGATTGATAAAGTGTTTGATAAATTTTCTTTCTGCGATAGAAAACATATAGTAGATGAATGATTTCCTTTCGGATAAATTTGCTTTCTATGATAGAAAACCAATAGTGATTGATGGTAGATCAGATTGATATAGTATCGAGCTAGATAAATTTGTGTATTGGTTTGCCTGATAGGATTGATTGGGTGATATGGGTCTGTGATATAATGCACTGGTATGAGTCACTGATATTGGTCACTGATATAGTTCACTTGATATGGGTCACTTTGATATGGTTTGTGATTGCATGATGTAAGGAATTGATAAATAGAGAGATTTTGATTGATCATTTCAGAGTTGAGGTGTGTCGGGACCATGTAGAGATCTTGGGGCAGGAGGTGCAAGAGGCAGTGATGATTTTTTTTTTTGATGATATGATGTGCATTTATTTCTATATGTTAAGGATTTTAATATGCATTTTAATGATTTGATGACTAACATGATATGCAGGATGATGTTTTATATTATGATGATGCGTACTGATGATGTCATGCAAGTGAATGACTTATGCATATATGGAAATGTATATATGGAATGTTTGTTTTTGGATTTTTCAATGTAGATAAAGGATGACAAATGAATGTTTATGATATGCATTATGAATTTGCAAAATGAATTGATATGGAAAATGATAGGATGATTAACGATATGATATGAATGCAATGATAATGACATGTATGAAAATGATAAGTGATATGAAATCATCCTCTTTCCTCGCCCCTCTAGTTCAGTACATCATTGAGTGTACTCCAGAGAAATGATATCGAAAAATTAAACAACCATTTTTCAAAAATGAAAAACTGTGATTCCAAACATTATTTAGATTAGAGATCATCCAAATATGAGTCATGGTAAAGTACACAACTGAAAGCCACTGTGATACGGATCAATGGTTGGATATTTTGGTTTGAGTTGGTTGTTTTATTTTGTGTGTGATTGGCTTTGATGTCATTGTCTTACTATTCTGAGAAGATCTGAAAGTTTATTTGTCCCCAGTATGCCCAGATTTGCCCTTGGTATTAACACAACTTGTTAAAAACAATATGTACAATAATCAAGCCATGATAAGACATTATCATTTGAGGAGAATAATGAGAGCATGGTGCTGTTGTAACCCTAAGATGATGGAAAAGATGCATGAAAATGAAGACTGAAAAGTTAAGTGCAGAACATGAACTAATAGATGGAGAGTTACAAATAGCGTCTGTTTGCCAGATTTTCACTATTTATTTTTATTGCGCTTTTCTTGTCAATAGACTGCCTGTTTGCCAGGTTTTCACCCTATGACCCTCTTCTTTTTTTGGGGGGATTTTTTCAGACTTTTTCTATTTTTATTTTTTTGGACTTTTTCTAATTTTTTTTGATTTTTTTAGGACTTTTTCTGATTTTTGAATTTTTCAGGACTTTTTGTTTTTGTTTTAGGACTTTTTGAACTTTTTGAATTTTTTCAAGACTTTTTCTGGTTTTTGTTTGGATTTTTAGGACTTTTCTGATTTTTTGGGATTTTCGTGACTTTTTCTAATTTTTTTGGATTTTTTTGGACTTTTTCTAATTTTTGATAACTGCCTTAGACATAATACTTTTTCAGGTGCATTCTATTGATAGGCTCGTCGAACAGGTCCCCTTTTGGCATTGATAACTTGTAGGCTCTTGAACCGTAGACTGCGATAACCACATAAGGACCTAGCCAATTTGGTTCGAACTATCCTTTCTTCTCTCTGTCTTGCTGATTGCGTGGGTTATCTTTCAGAACAAGATCACCCACCTGAAAGGTACATGGCTTTACTTTGTGGTTATAGCTGTGAGACATCATCTGTTGATAAGCTTTCAAATGATCAGCTACTCTTTGTCTCTTCTCATCTAGAAGTTCAAGCTCTTGGAGTCGGGAAACTCTGTATTCATCATTTGTTGTAAGGCCTTTCAATGATACTCTGAGTGAGGGAATCTCCACTTCTAAGGGAAATATGGTTTCTGCTCCATAAACAAGGGTGAATGGTGTTGCTCCTGTTGGTGTGCGGACATTGGTTCTATAGGGCCACAAGGCGGGATTGAGTTGAACGTGCCAATCCTTCTCTAAATCATTCACAGTCTTTTTCAAGATTTTCAATATTGTTTTATTTGAGGCCTCTACTTGGCCATTCCCTTGTGGATATTAAGGTGTTGAATATCTATGCTGTATGTGAAATCTCTCATAAAGTTCATCAACATCTTAATTTTTGAATGGACGTCCATTATCTATAATAATGGAGTTGGGAATGCCATACCGACAAATAATATAGTTAAGTATGAATGATGATATTTGTTTGTCGGTAACTTTGGTAAGAGGGACTGCCTCAATCCACTTAGTAAAATACTCTATTGCTGTGATGATAAATTTATGCCCATTTGATGAAGAAGGATGAATCTTGCCCACTAGATCTAACCCCCATTGAGAAAATGGTTAGGTTGGTGTAAATGGTTGAAGTTCTTGTGCAGGAGCATGAATGAGATTCCCATGAATCTGACATTTTGAGCATTTTTTCACAAAAGTGAATGATTCTCTCTCCATTGTAGGCCAGTAGTAACTCATTCTAATCAATTTTTTGGATAAGGTCAGTCCACTCGAATGAGTACCACAGATGCCACCATGAACTTCTTGTAAATCTTTGTCAGATTCCTCATGTTCAAGACATCAGAGTAAAGTACCATCAAGACCATGGCGATAAAGGGTGTCAGAGATAAGAGTGTAGCGGGCGGATTGGCGGATAAAATTGTGTTTTTGGTTACGGGATAAATCAAGTGGTAAGATGTCATCTTTGAGATAGTCATAATTTTTTTCGTACCAAGGTGAATCGGATCCTACTAAATGAAAAATGATTTGGCTTTCAGGGGTATCATATGCAGGTGTAAATGATTGTTCCACCAGAAATTCATAACAATTTTGAGTTTCTAGGAGCTATAACAATGATACGATCGTAGCCATGGCATCGGTTGCTTTATTATCAAGCCTTATAATTTGTGTAAATTTGATGTCTACAAAGTATTTCTTGAAGTTATCCACCATCTTTTTATAAGGTAGCAGTTTTTCATCTTTGGTTTGATAATCATCATTGATCTGATTGATGACCAGCTGTGAATCACCATACACCTGTAGTTCTATAATTCTCCATTCCAGTGCTATTTTGAGTCCAGTGATTAGTGCTTCATATTCAGCTATGTTGTTGGTGCATGGAAACATTAGCCGATATAATCTTGGAATGGTGTGTCCTTGAGGGGTGATGAAAATTATGCCTGCCCCGATCCATGTTGAGTGAAAGAACCATCAAAATATAGAGACCATGTTTTTTTAGATTATGTAGTAAAGACATTAGCATCTGAAAATTCAATGTGCAGGGGATGATCTATTTGTAATGGTGCTTCAGCTAATTGATCGGCGATAACTTGTCCTTTGATGGCCTTGCGATCGACATAATGTATTTCAAACTCACTTAGAATCATTACCCACTTGGCTAACCTTCCTGTCAATGATGCCTTGTTCAACAAATACTTGAGTGGATCGATCTTCGAAACCAAATTGACTGTATGGGTCAGCATGTAATGTCAAAACTTTTGTGAAGTAAAGACTACTGCCAGACAAGCCTTCTCAATAGAAGTGTAGTTGATTTCATGACTTTTCAATGTTCTACTGATGTAGTAGATTGCACGTTCCTTTCTTGTAGAGTCCTCTTGTGCTAGCAGTGCCCCTAGAGATGTTTTTGTTGCGGCAATATATAAGATGAGTGGTTTGTCTAGATTCGGTGGTATGAGAACTGGTGGAGTCATCAGATATTGTTTGATTTGTTGAAATGCTAATTCACATTTTTCATCCCACTTGAAAGGAACATTTTTATGTAGTAGATGTGTGAAAGGTAAACTTTTATCAGCCAATTGTGCAATGAACCTCTGTATAGATTGTAGTCGTCCTTGCAGTGATCTTAACTGACTAATGTTCTTTGGTGGAGTTATTTCCATGATTGCTTGTACTTTTGCAGGATCTGCTTCAATTCCTTTTTCTGAAACAGTGTACCCCAAGAGTTTTCCCGATTTGACCCCAAAAAAACATTTCTTAGGGTTGAGATGAACTTTGAATTTCTTTAATCTTGCAAATATTTTGGATAATACTTCAAGATGTCCTTCTTTGGTGTATGATTTTGCCAATATGTCATCCACATAATCTTCCATGAAGACATGCATCATGTCATGAAAGATTGTAGTCATGGCTCTTAGGTAGGTAGCCCTAGCGTTCTTCAGACCGAAAGGCATGACGTTCCAACAATAAGTTCCCCATCGACACGTGAAAGTTGTTTTCTCTTGATCTTCAAGTGCAATCTTGATTTGATTATAACCAGAAAAACCATCCATTAATGAATACATGGCATGGCCAGATGTTAGATCAACTATGGTGTCAATATTTGGCAGTGGAAAATCATCCTTAGGACATGCTTTATTAAGATCTCTAAAATTTGTACATATTCTGACAGTTTTATCTGGCTTGGATAGAGGAACAATGTTAGAAATCCATTCTGCATAGTCGAGTGATCTGATGAAGCCCACATCAAGGAGTTTTCTTAGTTCTTCCTTAACCAATAATGCAACATGAGGATGCATCTTTCTGAGTTTTTGTTTCACTAGCTTGGTCCCTGGTTTGATGGTCAAGTGATGCATGATAAGATTAGGATCAAGACCAAGCATGTCGGCATAAGACCATGCAAAATTGACCTGATTTGCTTTTAGGAATTCCATGAACTCTGGTATTTCTTTCTCTGTCATTGATGCGGCTAACTGTAAAATTCTTGGTTTGTCAGAAGTTTCAAGATCAACAGCTTTTGTAGGCTCAATCAGAATAGGTGATCGCTCATGGTAGTGCTCTGGGAGAGTGTCAAGATTCCCATCATCTGGTGCCTCAAAGAGGTTTTCACCATCTAATACATTCTTTATTTTATCTTTTGTTTGATCTAATACTGCCAGATTCTAGTTTTCACCATTAGATCTTTCTTTTTTGCTTTTACTTTTGCAGTTGGGAGACTTGACACAAGTTCCTGATCAAAAACTTTATGTCGAAAATCATTGGTGGAACAATCATTTGTATCATCTGCGGAAAGGAAGTTTACAATAGCTTCATCACTTGGAAACATAGGTATATTGATAGGTTCGGATGAATTCCAATCAATGAGATCTAGATAAATCAAGGGTATAGGATCGTTAGGTTGTGTGAAATCAGCTATAGTCATGGTCATAATAGAGTGGTTGGTAGGATCCAAGGTATGAGGTGAGTCAATGATGATAATATCCTTATGATAGTCTTGTTCGTTTAGATCTGACTCAGTATCACTAGAATCATAGTCGATTTGTGGTTCAGATTCTTGTGGTTGGGACCCTGACCCTTCACCTTTAATTAGAGTTGGGGCATACTGGTGTATTACATAACCTCTTTATCTCTCCAAAATTCATCACTGTAAATGGTGTCCCATTCATATTCAACTCAGTCTGTGTTAGAATTGTTATCCATGAAATTCTGAACTGTTGTCAAACATGCTTCTTGTGAATCTGAGCCTTCTTGCAAGGCAAAGACAGTGCTATGAAGTTGTTTTTCTTTGGAGTGAGTATCATAACCTAATCTAGTTTTCTCTTTTGCAGCAAGTCCACGAAGCTGAATAGGTTCAACTACTCCTTCCTTCCTTTTTTCGATAGGACCTTCATCATAGCCCATCTTCTGTATGATTGAATATCCTTTTCCATATTTGTCCATGGGTGATTTGATATTAGAGACTGCTTCATCTTCATCTCTATAGAGCCAATTTAAAATTTCCATATCCTCAGGATTTTCCATGGGGAATTTTTCTTTGATGAATTGTCCATTAAATTTTGTAATTGGCTCTATTGGCATTTGCTTTGATGTTGATGTTGTTGATATTTGATGTTCCTTGATAGATAGTTGTCCATGTGATCAAGGTGATGTAGGTAAATTGGCAAGACAAAGAGAGTATTCTCCAACTCCATGATCCTTGAATTTCATCTTTTTGTCAAAACTATTGGTCAATTTACTGATTTGTGTGTCAATCTTTAGGGAAGTCCTAGCATGAGCTTCTTGATTGTTAGGGACCAAAGTACCTTGACTGGCTTTCATGTTGGCACAAGTTTGGATATTGGAATTATTAGCTGATATTGTGATTTCTTGTCCATCATAAGGAAACTTTAGACATTGATGATAGGTTGATGGGATAGCTTGCATTTCATGGATCCAAGGATGACCCAACAAGATGTTATATGCAAGATCATGGTCCAGTACTTGACAAAAAGTATTCTTTATAACAGGGCCCACTCTGATTGGCAGCATGATTAGACCTTTGGATGCTCTTTCTTCATCATCATAAGCTTTTATAGTAATCTTTATTCTGAAATCAATGGAGTCCTCAGAAAATCCTAAGGCTTTAACCAATTTCATGGTACAGATGTTCAAACCAGCACCTCCATCTATTAGAACTCGTCTGATATGAAACTTGTGAATCATGACTTCTAAGTTCAATGATGATTTATGGGGATGAGTTATGGAAACGTCATCTTTATCAGAGAATGAGAGACAAGTAGGTGAGGACAAGTGTCCTACCATGGCTTGAAATTGATTCACATCCAAATCAGTAGATATATTGGTTTCAATGAGGGATTTTTCAAGAATTTCTTTATGGGATGGAGAAATCTTCAATAGTTCCAAAATAGAAATTTGAGCAGGAGTTTTTTGAAGTTGATTGACCAAATCATATTGATGTTGAGGTGGGGGTTCAGTGGATTTTGAGGAAGCGCCTTTCAAGACAAGTTTTGCTTGCACTCTTGTTGTTGCATTGACTTCTCTATATTCCACCTTCTGGTTGACTTTTATGACATTCACCCGCTCGTCGTCTGCATAAAGATGATTAATTATATGATCATCATTGATGTGATTCACCTTTTTTTCAAAAGACTCACCCTTTTGATAATTAGGCAAAGGACTGCGGAATGCTTGGTTGTCTGCGTTTGTTTGGTGATTTCCTTCTATTGTGATAATGTCATTGTCGATCAAGTCTTGAATGGCATTTTTCAAGGCTTGGCAGTTGTTGGTGTGATGACCTTTACATCGATGATAATCACAATAGTATGCCTCATTCCATGATGGAGGCTTTACACTGGGTTCATAATTCCGTTGAGGCAGCAAAGTAATGACATTTTTGGCCATCAACTCTTTGAATGCGGATTCTACAGATTGACCCAATGGAGTGAAAGTTCTTCTATTCAAGAAGAATGAAAATCTTGGTGGATTTGAATTAGAGGTGTTCCCTAAAGAATTGGGATTTTCATTTGTTCCTTGGTAATCTTGGTTGTTGGAAATTCCTTGATGGGAAGTAGAGTTTTGATTTGTATTGTTCCCCTAAAGAGGAGGATTATTTATGTGATTTGCAATTGAGTTGACATGTTGTTGCGAGTGTTTGGAGTGCTTAGGACAAAGGGATTGGTTGAGGCATGATTTGCATCAACAACACCATCGTTCACCATATTTTTGTTGCGAGTCCAGAATTTATATTTGTCCTGATTATTGTGCTGGTTGGATAAGCTGGGATTTTCTTTGTCATGCTTTATTATCCCTGTTTTGACCAAAGCATTTTCAATGGTTAAGGCATCTTCAATAATTTTCTCAAAAGAAGGACAATGTAAGTTCCAATGATAGCTCATCTCTGAATTTAAACTGTTAATGAAAGTAACTATCTTTTCCTTGCTAGAAAAGCATTGGGATCAATCAACGCCTGTGAATATTCCTACAGCGCCTTTGATGTCTGTTATAGCGCACTTTTGAAAAAGGCTGCAAATTGTAATTTGTAATTTCATTTGACTAAATCTGACAAGACCGTGAATAGTAATAACTTTAAAAGAATGAAGCAATCCTAGGGTAGTCACATAATTCAAAATCAACCAATCCTAGGATAGTCACTTCACTTTTATTTTGGGACTAAAAAGAACTCCATGTTTTTGTGAAGCAATATCTTCACCTAGCATAGAAAACTATTTATTTGGCCTTAAAAATGAACTCTTGGTTGCTTTGATTTAAATGGTGATAGGCCTATGCTCTCCCCTTAACTGGGTGATCAAAATGCCAAACTCATCTATTCTATTTTATGCATTTTTAAGCTTTGATAAAACCTTTTAGAGAGCCTGCTCTTGTGGGAAAAAGTAATCACCCAAGAGGAACGACTCAAGTGGGTTCAAGCCAAAGCTAGGCTATTCCACTCCACTATAAAATTTAAAGCAAATTTGGGGAAACCCTCTTTTGCCAGTAGTGTGCAAGATAACCATCCCCAAAGCCTTTATTCTAAAGGTTGGGAGATCTCTTGAGGGAGTTTATTATTGCCGCACCGAACGAAAAATCCTTACTACGAACCTACTATAGTGGCTAGCTGAGTCAGTTGCCAAACATTCTGATAATCACAGTGCAAGGGGAGGGAAGAATTTTCCCCCAAGATACTCACCATCTAACTGCCAAGGACTGTTTCCTCAGGAGATCCGATATCCACTTCCATAACTCTGAGTACGCACCTGGAAAAGACAAAAACATGGGTGCCCCTTCAGGGGTGACATGGCTATGTGAGTCAACGCAGTTCTAAGACATGGGCTGTTGATTACTAGAATGACCTACTTGACCATTAAGAGTGAGTTTCTCTAAATTTTCTTTCATGTGGAAAACCTGTGAAAACACTTGATGAAAAATGTTTCTTGATCAAACAATTCATGTTAGTATAGGGCTCTAAGAACAACTGTTTTCAAAAATGTTTGTTGTGTCTTTCATTACATTAATTCAGATAAAGAGATCATCCCAAAGCAACATGAAGAACAACAACTAAAAGCCACTTAAGAGTTTTTCATATCATTGCTTCAAGAACATTCCCAATACCTTTTTCCATGCATAGGGATTGGAAGTCAACAAATTTTACCAAGAAATCAGTTTCCAAGAGAATAAAAAAACCTAAGAAACCGTTAGGATACAAGAAAACACTGCAAAAAAGAAAATTCTTGTACAAAAGTCGACAAGTTTTGCTTCACTATCGAGGATTCTTTCATAGATATCAGGATTTTGTTAGAGGATTCACTGATGAATATGTTGTAGATCCCTTAGATTCCCAAGCTTATTATCAAAGAAGAGCTTTATCACAACGGCATAATCATAACCAACCTCTTGAATTTGACAACATACCCCAACCTTCCATAGAATATCGTTCACACCCAAGCCATATTCTTCAAAGATCTTGAGAGAATCTCTTTGAAAACGAAGATCAAAATCTTTTAGAGTGCACTTTTAAAAATAAGCTTTTTAATTTTTTGGTTCAAGCTTCCTCAACAGGATTCTGAAATCCTTTATCATCTTGGAACCCACAACCAATAGGTTAGGAGCATCCTTGATCATATCATAAGATTCCACATCTTAATAGATCAAGATATCACCATCACCACTTGTCAAAATGGTCAGAATCACAAACAAGCCCAATCCTAATCATAAGCCAAAAATCATAATCCAAGGGGGCTATCCCTCGAGGCCAAATCATGAGACAAAACCTAAGCCTAAGATCATAATTCAAGGAGTCCCTTTCTATAGTTCAAATCATGAAACAAAACCAAAACCTAAAATCAGACTTCGAGGAGCTTCTCCTTCCACCTCATACCAATCTTATCCATCCACTTCTTTGTATGTCAATGCCACATCAACCTATCAAGCTACATCACAACAAACACGTGTGAACTTAATTTCTACCTTGCAACAAGGCCAAACTTCCTCAATTCTTAATGCCACCTTTGACAAGGGGAACACCAATCTAGTTCATGCACCCTCTAACTTTATCATACCATCATCCAATCAAAATCAAAATCCTAAGCCAACACCTTCCACCCATACACCTATAAAGGATGTGACCCAAGGGCTACAAGCAAGGAATCAATTGTCACCATGTCATTCAACACATATACTTGAACATGCAAAAGAATCCTCAAACATCATGCCAAGTCCTTCAAGTCAATCATGTCATCCACAACCCCTTGATCCAATTCAAGAATATCCCCTTATAAGTCCAGGTCACCCTTTGTCATGCTCCTATGTTTTTGACCATCAAGAACATGACAAGTATCTCCATGAGAAATCCCCTTCCACCTCCATTCCAATAAGTCATGAGGTATTTCAAGAGAACAATCCTAAACATGCGGAAACATTACCCCCTCGTCCACATAAAGATCAACACCCTCCTAATGATTCCATTCATAACATGCCTAATACTATTCATGATCAATCTTCCATCTTTGATCAAGACCCCTTTTATGATCAAGAAGACCATGATGATCCCCTTAGCCAACTTTATGCATTCCATGGTCAAGAGATCTCCACCTCATCCATCCATGATGCACAAACATCCACTTCCCTTGATGAGACATATGCCTCCCAAGCCAGTATAGAAGATCAAACAAATATCTTGCATCTAAGTGAACACAAGGCTAATCAAGATCCTAATGATCGCCCATCATGCACTATCGACCCCTTTGCAAGTCCTCCATCATATCCTATTGGTTTTTCCACCCTCATTCATGAATATTCCTCCTTCGAACAACAAACATTATCTTCCCTTGCTTCATTTTCTCCATCCAATAAGAAACTCGTGTCTATTGTTCCACCTACACCTAATCCCATTGTCCATTGCACACTCCAAAACACGACACACCAAGGTAAAGTTCTAGACCTTCATGAAAAAAATATTTTGGAGCCTATACATGTCAAATTCCCTCCACACTCTTATGGCCTTGGACCTACACCCCAAGGACAACAACCTAAAGATGTTGGTACTTCCTCCATGCATCCTAAGTCCACTTTCCATCATAAAGCCTATCATATCCCTAAAACATATGTTGCCATTCCACCTCCATCATCCTACAAATGTCAAAAGCATGTGACCATACACCTTCCATCATCAAATCTACCACCATTGCTTCCAACTCCCAATATTCCTCCATCTAATCTACCTCAAATTCTCCCAACACCTAATATCCTCATTTTCCAATCCCCTTATCCCTCCATCCATAAATACCCTAACATTCCTAATCATGACCAATCAATGCACACATTGTCTAAACATAAAGCTTCCACCCATTCCACCATACCCATGGGATTCAAAATCAAAAATTTCAATGCCTCTACACATAAAGGTCCTAATGCCTTAGCATACAATTGCAAAATATCAAACCCATGTACATCTAAAATGTTATATAAGCCCATACCTCCAAAAGTAAAGGCCAAAACTAAAATGGTTTGGGTACCTAAGAAAAAAGAAATCAAGTCAAATGAGGCATCCACATCACAAAAATACCAACCATCCACTTCCATCCCACATTCTCATTCCATTCAAAAGTATCAAATTCCTAAAACCCACAAGAAAAATAAAAATCATAAAAATGCTAAGTGTATGTGGGTACCAAAAGCACTACACCCTCCACCTCCTAAGAAAACATCCCCATTGCTTCCTACACCCCATCCACATCAAAAGCTTCAATGTTTATCACAATGTGTGCAACCATTGGTCATGGTTCCCTTCCATTTCACTCATTATCCTACCTATCTTCCCAATCACCTTCCTATGGTCCATGCTTTTGCATAAACCTTCCATTCATGTTTTTCATAAGTCCCATATAATACCTATCATCTTCCTTACATAATCAATATCATAATACATTATTGTCTACCTACTCCATCTCCCTTTCATGCCATCCCTTACCAACATCTATGAGCATAATGACACTTGACATGGTCCATGCAATGACATTCATCCCTAGCAGTACTACCAACTTTCATGCAACTAGACACTTGAGTCCCTCCTATCCAAAACACTAAAAAAAAAAAATTAAAAAAAAAAAAATTAAAGAGAAATCCCTTCATGCAACGGTGAAAACCTGGTAAACAGGTGTCGTGGATAAGTACCATGATGAAAACCTAGCAAATAGGCGTCATGTGTAGATTGATCTTCTATGTCGATTACACTAGGGGGCACAATGTCTTATCTATTCAACCTGTCATTTTTATATCATATCATTTCCATCCTACCTACCATCTTTAGCCATCATACATACCTATCATATTGAGTCCATCCATCCACCCTTATCCTTTTGATCTTAATGAAGAAATAGGGGAAAAATGTTGAAACATGTCCTGGGTATCTCTTGACATACCTCATCCTTCCAAACAATCATATCATTATCCTATTGTCATAAGTTTTGTCATGAAAAATCCTAAGTCTTGTACCTAGAATGGGGCATGTTATTCCTATGCGACATAGTATTTGGATATCACATCCTTGCTCTCTTATGATGGATACATCCATACCATCCATCCATCTATCATGAGCATTTTATCCCTTATCCCATCACCCACCCTTGCACCTAGACTTGGTTCTCCCCTTGTCATTTGGTATCTAGCACAAAGGCTACTCAAATTTTGACACCTCAAAACATAAAAAAAGTCCAAAAAATTCAGATAAAGTCCTGAAAAAAAAAGTCCAAATAGTGAAAATCTGGAAAACAAACGCTATTTGTAGCTCTCCATCTATTAGTTCATGTTCTGCACTTAACTTTTCAGTTTGCATTTTCATGCATCTTTTCCATCATCTTAGGGTTACGCCGGCACCATGCTATCATCATTTGCCTCGAGCGATAACGTCTTACCATGGCTTGACTATTGTATATATTCATTTCAGCAAGTTATTTCAATACCTAGGGCAAACGTGGGGCATACTGGGGGCAAATAAACTTTCAATAGTAAGACAATGACATCAAAGCCAATCACGCACAAAACAAAACAACCAACTCAGACCAAAATATCCAACCATTGATCCATATCGCAGTGGCTTTTAGTTGTGTACCTTATCATGACTCATATCTGGATGATCTCTAATCTAAATAATGTTTGGAATCACAGTATTTCATTTTTGAAAAATGGTTGTTTAATTTTTCGATATCATTTCTTTGGAGCACACTCGATGATGTATTGAACTAGAGTGGCAAGGAAAGAGGATGATTTTTCTTTGTCTATTTTCTGGAGGTTAGTCATTTATCAGTTGCAAATATGTCGCAAGACGTGATGATTTGTCATTGATGAAAGTTCCAAATTTGCAACTGATGGTGGTTATTCTTTGTCTGTTTATGCAAGAAATGCTCAGGTCATCTCGGTTCAATTATACCTAGATGCTTGTGTTCAATTGCTATATTAAAAATCATGAAAGTTGTACTCAGGTCATCATTGGTGCTAATTTCCCCTCTGATGCTTGTACATACTTCCAACATTTCAAAAGTGCTCTATGATAATTCCAAAAAATATACCAACAAGCTCAACAAAATGGTCGATTTCATTTAGTTGCATTTCATTTTAGATCATTTGTACATACCTGCATAGTGGACTTGCACCCGAGTTTTGAAAGGATAATAATCACATCAATGGATGTTATGTCTCTTTGGACTACTTGTGGAGGACATTTCAACATTTGTTTCATCATCACCTTTCACCTACATTATCATTTCAGCTAGGTCCTATCATTTATCATTTATCATTCATTTGCATATCACTTAGATTCTCTATCATCTTCATCTCATTAACACTTTATCATTTTCATATTCATTTCATACATTTGCATCATTTCATATCTTATCATATCATTTTCCTTCATTATCATATCATTTCATTTATTATTCATTTCATTTATCATTTTAAATATCATAAAGTTCATTTCATATCACTTATCATTTTCATACATATCATTATCATTGAATTTCATTTTATCATTTCACTTAATCATCATTACAGAATATTGCATTCATATCATATCATTAATCATCCTATCATTTTCCATATCAATTCATTTTCAAATTCATATTGCATATCATAAACACTCATTTGTCATCCTTTATCTACATTGAAAAATCCAAAAACAAACTTTCCATATATACATTTCCATATATGCATAAGTCATTCACCTGCATGACATCATCAGTACGCATCATCATAATATAAAACATCATCCTGCATATCATGTTAGTCATCAAATCATTAAAATGCATATCAAAATCCTTAACATATAGAAATAAATGCACATCATATCATAAAAAAAAAATCATCACTGCCTCTTGCACCTCCTGCCCTAAGATCTCCATGTGGTCCCAACACACCTCGACTCTGAAATGATCAATCAAAATCTCTCTATTTATCAATGCCTCACATCATGCAATCGCAAACCATATCAAAGTGACCCATATCAAGTGAACTATATCAGTGACTCATACCAGTGCATCATATCACAGACCCATATCACCCAATCAATCCTATCAGGGAAACCAATACACAAATTTATCTAGCTTGTTACCATATCAATCTGGTCTACCATCAATCACTATTTGTTTTCTATCGCAGAAAGCACATTTATCACACTTTATCAATCATTTACTCTTTGTTTTTTAATTTTCGGGAAGCAAAGTTATCAGTTCATCATCATATCATCATTTCCATCAAAAAGGGGCATCATTTCAACAGGGGCATCTTTTACATCATTTGTCGAGAGCTAAATCACTCTCTCCTCTGCAAAATATCATTATTTGATATTGATTTTTTAACAAAATTTTTGCAATCCATATCCTCATCCGTGATTTAACTCCCGGGGGGGCATCATCAGCAGCAACATCGAGAATATATCAGGGGCAAAAATCTTATTTTCTTTGAAGCAATGTGTTTTACACATCACTTCAAAGAGGGGCAAAATGTATATGTCCAAAAATGGTCATGATTAAGCTTGTTAATTAATTAAATATGATTTATTTAATTAATTCCCCTAAAGTCATCTACATATAAATAAATTTAATTATTTATTTATATCGTTCATTTTTCTAATTCTTCTACCTTTAATTAAATTAAGTACTAACATTTTCATCTTTTTGCTTAATTAAATTAAATAAATTTTTATAATTTATTTATATTTAATTATCATAGTATTCTAGAGTTTAAATATTTTGAATATTTAAATAATAGAATATCTTCTTCATCTCATCTTTTACCTTTTGCTCGATTAAATTAAATAATTTTTTATAATTTATTTACATTTAATTATCATTCTATCCTAAAGATCAAATATTTTTAATATTTGAATAATGGAATATTCTTCATCCTCAAATTAAATATTAAATATTTTATTTTCCACCTCACCCTAATTTCATTTTAAAAACATAATTAAATAATTTATTTAATTATGTGGGTTTCCATTTTCATCTCCACTTCCCAAATTTCTAACTCATGCTAACTCGCCCTTCTAAATTCGCATCTCATCCTTCGAAATGGAAGTTTCCCTTCGAAACTCAATGATGAAATTGAAAGAAAATTTGAAACCTTCCATTCTCCTCTTCTACTTTTGAAGATCTCCTGCCATCCGTTCGAAACAAGCTTAATCAGGACCGTTGATTGATTCAACCAATCAAACCCGTTCGAAAATTCTATAAAAGCCTGTGCAAATCCAAGCCTTGTTTACTCACCCACATTCACACGCATGCACTTACATACGCATACTCACGTTAAGGCAATCAACTTATGCATTCACATCATTTTCAGCATCACATTCATACTTTCATATTAGCATAGATTTTCATTTAGCATAATATGCATTTTATCTCTCGTTCTTCATGCTGTATTTTTGTTGAGTTGGATCTGCTGGTCTGAGAGCCATTCGAAAACAACAAAATGCTGAAGTTAGAGGAGGATAAGACAGTTTCGAGAAGCTGTGATTACAGTTTGCACATTCTGTTTCCTTTTCAGCTTTTTTGATTTAATGTCTTATTAACATGTGTTTGATTTTTATTTAATTGATCCAATATATCATACACACACTCACTATGTTGTGGCCAACTTTGGGTTGTGTGCATTGAAATTACTTGTGGATAGAGCTAACAATTTGCAAATATTTTCTATTTTATTAAAGCCAACTTGTAGCGATTAAATCGTTAGTAGAAGATATATATATAATTGATCATTTTTATCATTTTTATGTATGTATGAAGTGTGTTGATGTGAGTTGTAAATATCAAAAAGGTTGTAGAGGGATTATGCATAGTTTCACTTGTGCATAAAAGGATTTGTGATGTGAATGTAAGTAGAACAAAGTAGAAGAGAAGAGTCTAATAGAAGGTCAAGAAAGTGATTAATGTGCTTAACCATAACTATTCTCAGGAATTTCTAGATGTTATTTCATGGTTCACCATTTTAGTTTCCTTTTGACATTGATTGTAAGGTAGTAAGCCTTTCTATTTTTTAGTAGTGAGCTCTAGGCAGTGCGCCTAAATGCAAGTGGATTTCCATTTTGTAAAACATCTTTAAATGCAAGTGGATTCCCATTTTGTAAAATATCGTTTTGAGTATACTTAGATAATATTATGGATTTACCTCCATCGTGGTTTTTCCCCTAATAGGGTTTCCACATAAAAATAATTGTGTTATGGTACTTAGATAATATTATGGATTTACCTCCATCGTGGTTTTTCCCCTAATAGGGTTTCCACATAAAAATAATTGTCTTATGTTCATGCTTATATCTTTTGGTTGAATGTTATAAGTGTTTTGAAGATCAGATTAATAAAGCTAAAACTTATAGAACAGTGATTCACCCCCCTCTTAGTGTTCCTTGATTCCAGCATGGAGAATGTTGTATCACCTATTGTCTGAAATTAGACCTTATTGAGATCATGGCTACCAAATGTCTTCTTCTACTAAGAGCATCATCCACTCTATTCTCTTTTCCCACTATATACTCTGTAACGCCCCGACGTGGAAACCCCAAAGGAACAAATAAAACCACAACAATTTTTTTTTTAAGAACATAATAAATCTACTTAAGTATTCCAAGATAACAATGTTCTAAGTTGTACAACAAAATCTCTTAGGGTACACGAGGTGACATTACTAAAAAATTCCATAACAAAGTAACAAATGAAATATTAAATAACCAATATTGTAATTCCAATCATTCATGACATCATTTACACATTCATTAATGACATCAAGAAAGATGTGAATATACCAATTAAAACCATACATACATATGACAATAAATGAAATTATAAAGATATAAAGTATATATATTTCAACGGATACAACACAACTTAACAATGTTTACAAATGGTAGTACAAGAGAGAATCACATGGTGTGATAGTAAAATACATCCGACTGAAAATACACCCTAATAATCACTTATACAAAGTACATCATAATCTTCCCAACACACGTGGGAGTCGATACATCAATAAATAAATTACATCTAAAGTATGAACATACATCTAGTACATAAGAACACCGGATCAACAGCATCTGCCAAAACCCTACAATGAAAGAAACAACTGCATCCAAAGGGAACCCAATGAGGTGTGTAGCACATTCCACCCAACCACCCCTGTGTTGGGAGTAGACAAGGAAGGATTCCCAACCAATCACATCAACAGTAACACAAGACTAACTCTATAAAAGATAACATAACATCAAATGACCACATAGAAACTAAACAACGATAAATCACCAAAGGTCATAACAATAAACCACTTTTGCAAACATAACAATAAATCACTTTCCAAATATTACAACAATAAGTTACGAAATACATCATCAATAATTCTCAAGCCATAATATCAAAGGACTACTTCTAGAGGACTTCAATAAAACAACACAAATGGAATGTTAGAGGAGTGTCATCGCATGGCTTAACATGGATTATCCAGACAACCTATCACAAGGTGTTGCCTCCATCTATACATGGATTATCCAGACAACCTAGTTCAAGGTTCCGCCTCCATCTATGGTTCTCCTGACAGCCTATCTCAAGGCATCGCTCCATAGGGTTACCCATTCGGAATTGTTAACCTTTCATTAAGAGAAGGCAATGATCCTTCCAACCACAACCTTCTTGGTCCCCTTTAGTTTGTGATAGTACTAACAGGTGGATGAGGCATCATAATTATCTTATTAATGTTTAATCCCCACCCATAATTAATTGCTTAGATTATCACTAATTACACTAACTCTACGTGGGTTACCTTGACAGCCTCTTTGTGCACCAGCCCCCACTTAGAGCTACTCTCTCTAAACACTCAACACAAAAGATCCAACACAAAAGGATTGTATCAACAAGAAACACTAAACCAATCAAATGGATCCTCCGCGAGGCATAACCATCTTGCCAAACATATGAAACACATCCATAGTCAAAACATAGGCCAATCATCAAAATACGAAATCACAATTACACATTAGTATCCCCGCCTCTAGAAGTCCTAAACGACAACTTAAGTTCCTATAACAAGATAAGCTAACTCTAGGGTTTTCCCGCAAGACATAAACCCGAACAAAAGAAAACCAAAATAGACTCAATGAATAGTCTCAAGAAAAAGAAATTTACACTATAAAACACCACACAACTCATTTCAAAACATAATAAATTTTTCCAATAAAGAATCAATTACTTGAGAAAATACAGTTAGACTTAAAGCACATAATGTATCCCTAGTTTCCTCGATTACATTATAACTTTGCAACTTGTTAAATTATCAATTTATTTCTTTATCCATAGCAATGTAAATAGCTATCCAACATATATATATACATGTATATACACCTTTATACATATATACAATATATATAAAAAATAAGATATATATATTAAAATTGAATATTTAAAACTCATTATAAAAAATTTAACAAATAATTCATATATATATATTAAAAGTATATATGTATATATATATATATACATATATATATACACATATAATAAATCACATTATGAAAATTAACAATATATATAAGGGCATGTGCAGGATCATGGTATGCCAAAAAGTGGCAATGGAGAAAAAAATACGTGTTTCTATGACCCAAAAACGCGAAAATGGTGAGTTGACTTTTTGGAGCTGGGGTGACTACCGAGGCAGAGGGAAAACTTAGTTTTAGGAATCAGATATCCTATCCAAATCGGATATCCGATTTTGTTGAAGTATATATATATATAAAATTGGCCGACCAAAACTCATTTACATTTGTTTTCGGCTCAACGGCGGCGGGCGCACAGTGGAAAGTGAAATCTGATATCCGATTTGGAGTCCATCTCTAACAAGTAAAGTTCTTTATTTTTTATCAAATTTTCAATTAGATTTGTTTATTTTTAGTTGATTTTTTTCAAAATAGGGTTTTTTGGTAGAAAAACTAGGGTTTTTGTTGGATTTACAAAAAAACATAAAAAATTGAAGAAAAATAGTAAGAAACTACTTTTTTTTAAAATGTAATGGCATTTCCATAGCATACAGACATTAAGAGCAAATAAAATACAGAGTTCAATCCATGAATTATAGAAAATAGATTTTTGTTGGTTATATTCATATCGCTGATTACATTGCACAAAACATACTACAACTGCATAAATATCAAATGGTGACAGTTGTCGATGCTACCACATTTTTCATACATGTCTACCAAAGCATTTTATCAAACAGTTCACTGCCTTGCTGCTATGGCTAAAACCCTAAAATAGGTGCTTAAGGAATGTTGGTGTATGCTGGAAAAGATCTATCAAAGCATAATGGTAAGCAATAGCATAGACAAGGTAGTGGTGACTTTTCCAAAATATGCCTCAAAGAAATGTGGTCTCATGGTGATGGAATACCATGACAATCCATAGCAATTTGCTTGTCATGGAATTAGTTATGGCATTCCATCACCATGAACTCTTTCAAACTTATTTTCAAAATAGTTCACTACCTTTCTATCTTTCACGATCTTCATACATGTCTACCAAAGCATTTTTTATCAAATAGTTCAAAGCGCCTTCATGCTATGGGTAAAAGCCTAAAAGTAAGTGCTTCCAGGCGAGCTATATGGATGCTTGGAAAAAAATCTGCAAAGCATAATAGTAAGCAATAACATAGACAAGGCAATGAATTGTTTGAAAAAATGCCTCAAAGAAATGTAGTCTCCACATTGATGGAATGCCACTTGATCCATAGCAATTTGCTTGTCATGGCATTAGATCATGGCATTCCATCACCATGAGACTACATTTCTTTGAGACGGCCTCAAGCGGAGTTCAACTGCCTTGTCTATCTTACCACATTTTTTCATACATGTCTACCAAAGCATTTTATCAAGCAGTTCATTTCCTTGCTGCTATGGCTAAAAGCCTAAAACAGGTGCTTTCAAACAAGCTATGGATGCTTGGAAAAAATCTATCAAAGCATAATAGTAAGCAACAAGCCATGGTCTCATGGTTTTTCTTGTGCAAAAATCAGCTCGATTTTATTCACATTTTTTTCCAAATTTTAAACACATTTTTTTGGCGAATTTAAAGTTTTAAACAGAAAAAAATCATTGACCAAAAAGTCAATGATTTTTTCAAAAAATCGGGGAAAAAATCGTCGAGCCTGCAGATTTTTTAAAAATCGCGATTAATCGGGATTTTTTGCAGATTTATGCTTCACTGATTACAACAACAAATTTCAAACATAAATCAAAATCAAACCAATAGTAAACATCCAAAATACCTTAAACATAGTTTATTAATGTTCACTATTTTAAATAGACCTATACTACAAAACATTGAAATACCTCGCTTTGGAAAGTACAATGGTAAAAATATCCTAATAACCATTTTGTTAGTTTTTACTACCTTGTGTAGAGACTTTATTTTTGAAGATTCACTCATAGTGAAACTCTTTTCTAGATTATTGAAAGATATGGCCTTGGATTGGTTTTGTTCATTGTCAAACAATCAATTACCTCCTTTACACAACTCATTAGTGATTTCCTCCAACACTCTCAAGTGAACATCAGTCCTCAAGTTACATTAACAAATTTAGTTCATTGTAATCAAGGACCTAAAGAGAAAATAAAAAACTTTATGAAATGATACTAATCCCTTTATTTTAAATTCTCCTATAGTCTTCAAGATGTTGACATTCAAAGGGTGTTTATAGATAACTTACAACCTAATATTCAAGATAAGAAATTGCTAATGAAATATCCATCCTTAACACGTTTTTGTATAACCCTTCATGATTATCGAATATCGATTAGTTGGTATGAAGGTGCCCCTTCATAGGCTCGTATTGGTCAATCATATAAGTCATGCCTCAAAACAACTATCAATCATTTAAAAAGAAAAAGAAAATATTCATTACTTGATAAAAATTCATGTCAAACTGCTCATAATATTGAGACAGAAGTAACTACTGTAAACATAACTCTAGATATAAATTTAGGCCATGAGATAGGAAATTTTCATAGTTGTTTTGATTCTCTCCATGTGATCATGTTGCA
>VDFB02271358.1:435989332-436105310 GCA_007258455.2 Sequoia sempervirens | reverse complement strand
TTATCTCACAATTTTAATTAAAAATTAATTATTTTCTCAAGATATTCTCTACATATTTTTCTAATTTAATATCAGGAAAAAGATAATATATAATTATCATCATCATTATTAATTTAAATTAATTGCTTGCACTTTTGATTAATTAGATAACTTTTTAATTTACGATATATTTAAAACTCAACATTTAATTAACTTACAATTAATTAAAGCAACAAGACAACATTAATTAATCTTATAAAATAAGATTAATTAAATAACCACTAACCATAAATAAAATAAATAATCAACAATCAAACTACACAAAGACAAGGACAAAACCTCAATCATGACACAACAAAACTTGAAACAGGATGATGGACTTGGGATGGGGATGCTTCTTTATCAACTCCCTTTTTCAACATAGTACCCATTAGGTTAATTTAATACTCACCCTGTCCTACCGAAGTAGGTGGAATCGAGACTTTACTCCTGTAATTCTGCATACCAATAAACGTCAACATATATATATATATATATAATCAAAAACATCATATCGTGAGAAGGAATTGCAATGTAGCAGGGCACTCATAAACGAGTGGTGCTACACTGTCCTCTCACCAAAACTATACTAATAATTACAATATCAAATATGAAATAATATTTCTAAACTAACTGATCACATCATACACTAATTACTAAACCACTACATCACAATGTATTACTAAAATCTAATTTAAACATCACCAAACCAAATGTAACCATAATGTCATCAATCAATCTAAACTATCCAATCCACCAATCCAAACAATAAGTAATAATGATCATAGTCTCAAAGTATCAAGCAAAAGCATAGAAGGATAACAAGTCCAAACAATATGAGGGGTATTGCATACTCAATTTTGAAGTCATGCTCACTAAGGAATTCAAACCACCTTCTTTGTTGTGCATTAAGGTTTGGTTGAGTAAAAATGTATCTCAATCCCAAGTGGTTTGTCTTGAGCTCAAATGGCTTACCCAAGAGATAATCCATCCACATTTGTAAGGCATGAACTATTGCGACCAATTCTAAATCATGTAGTGCGTAGTTCACCTCATGTTGGTTAAGCTTCCTTGATTCATATGCTACCACTTGTCCATCTTGCATTATTACTGCTCCCAATCCCTCTCCTGATGCATCTTTGATTACTATGAATATTCCATTAGGGTCAAGGATGGTCAACACTGATGCTATTGTGAGCCTCTCCTTCAAGAGTTAGAATGCCTATTCACATTTATCGATCGGGTATGTGCATGATCATCATGGAAAAAATAGGCCCTTAAGTAGTGAATTTTTTTAGAAAAATCAGAGATAGGAAATTTGACATAAAAATTTCAATAAGTTATCTATATTATTTCAAAAATATGTAAGAATAGAATCTATAAAAAATTGAATGTAGTTTCTAAACTACTAATTTTATTTTTTTTTTAAATCTATTTGGTGAAAATTTGAAATTTCAATGTAGTAGAACATAAATTTCAGGGAAAAAATAAGTAGGAGTTTGTTGACCACCCTAACCACAATTAAATAATAATATTTTTTATAATATTTTAGATATAAGTAGAGGACTCATGTCCCAATGTGATTCATATTTTTTGTAATTTTTTTCCAAGTAAATAATTAATAATTAGTTTTTAACTGAAACTTTTAAAAAAATAAAAACTCACCACCTTAACTTGGTAAAAACTTCATGAAATTCAATTTTATTTTTAATCCTATAGTATGTGAAACATAGAATGTGACACATGTTTTAGATTCCAAAAATGTGATACCATTTGAAAGCTATAGATGTTTTTCAATCAGCCTATCAATTAGGACTTTAGTCATAATTCAAATAGAAAATGGATAATATTTATTTATTAAATTCAAAGAAAAGCATAATTTATATTGGTGGAAATTTGAGAATCTCCTTTAAAAAACCTTTTTTGTTTCATCAATTTTGGGTAAAGATGTTGTTAGCCACATACCCTACACATACCCATCATATCGCCACTTTTTGACCCATCATGATCTTGCACATACTTGATCCATTCAAACCATGTTTCCTTTCTTTGGAGTGATTTAATTAGAGATTCAATCTAGGAGAACCCTTGCACAAACTTTCTATAATATCTTGCAAGGCCCATGAAGCTAATGGAACCTTAATTATCATGTCTCATCTTAAACCCTTGCTTCATTTAGGAAGGTTCTAGGATTTATTTCCCTGAAGTCACTTGAGCGTTCTATTTTGTTGTTGATTCTGCATTTCATCGGTTCCCTCATGATGTGTCCAGAAAGCTTTGTTATGGAGATTTTGGGGTTCTTAAGCCTCTTTCTATCTATCATATCATCCTAGGAAGTCCTCTCCATTAAAAAAACTTATGAACACGTGCCTAAAAGTTTTTAGTTAAGTTCAACTAGCCTTATGTCCTTATCACTCATCACTAATCACTTTTGAAATATATGTTTTAAATCAACGATGAGTGACGATATGATATCTCTTTGATATCACTCATCACAAATTGTTCCTTGAACTCCTAATTGAAAATAGCGATGAGCGAGATTCTTAAGGGATCGCTTATCGCTAATGATTTTTGAATTCTTAAAGTTGTTATAGCGATAAGCAATGATCTCTAAATTGATAATCCTAGTTTAATTGCTCATTGCTAATATGTTATGAAGAGATTGTTTTAAAATAGTGATGAGTGAGAAGATGGGTTCCCAATTGCATCACATCTCACAAATTTATTTTAGGCACTAAGAGTTGATTTAGCGATGAGCTATATGGTCCCTTTCAAGGAGTTTTCTCTCGCTAACTTGATTACATGTATTTGTGATATCTTTTGTCCCATTGATTGTTATGTAGGTGTATATGTCAAACTATGGCTCTTACATCTCTTGTTGCTGATGGAAGTCAAGGTGAAAATCTGAACTAGCAAGGAGTGATGGAGATGAATATGATCAAGAAACTGGCTGTAACTCTAAGGGCTGATATTTATAACATAAATCACTTGCATCATTGATAAAGTTGGATGAGAAAAAATTAAATCAACGATTGGTGACAACCACCACATGAAGAGGCAACGCGGTGAAATCCTAAGGATTTCGTATAAAGCAAAAAGGAAGGTAGTAAGGTGGATTATTAAACATTGATATAGTTTCAAAGATGATGGATCAACGATCAAGGTTTAAAACTGAATGACTAATTGTCAGTTCACTCATGTGAGCTTACTATCAAGTATTAATGGTGACATTCTCCCCACTTGGCCATAAAAAATAGTAGAGATTTGGTTTATCGTGCATCCTAATTCACTGGCTAGTGAAAAGAATACCAGAGCCCGAAGAATTTGCAAGGAAAGACCCATAAATTATCAACAACTAGAGTGACATTGCTTTCATCCAGGTAAGCAAAGTTGATACTTCCTTTTAATTGAGGTAGTAAGATGAATGCCCTAGAAAGCTAATAGGAAGATTGATGGAATGTGCAATTTAGTCTTTTCTAGTGATTTCAATTTGATAATTGAGCACTATCTAAATTATAAAGAAAGGTGTTTTGTTCAATAGTAGTGTTTTGTCCTGTCCTAGTTGTGGAGGGGTTTATTTGGCTGTAAGAAATTATAAACCCTAGTTTTCATTTGTGTTAAAAGAATGAGTGACCTAGAGCCTAGTGAATCTAGTGTTAGACCGGAAAGGAAACCAAAGAAAAAGAGGGTTAAAAGACTTAAAACTTAGCATGCTTGAGTTAAAATTAAGCCTAATCCAATGACTATGTCTAACCCTTTTCCTAGTACCCCTATAGCTTCCATGAGGTCTAGAAGTGCAATTAAGGAAACAAAAAAATTTATAGAAGAAACGTCTAGAGGTATCAAAGAGGGAGGGTCATGAATTGGTAAAAGGCCCACAAGACAAGTTGTTATCACTAGGTTGATTGATAATATTGATGAGATTGGTGAGAAACCCCAGCCCTAGAGTGGATGGAAATTGTTTTGGTATGCTTTCAATAGGTGAAATTATAGTAAGCCTACATGCTATTTATGGGGGTTGAACCTTGGAAAGTTAGTAGTTCCAAATGTGTTTGTGGAAGTTTACTTAATGATGGAGCTAGCAAGGCACTATGACCCTACTAACAAGAAAATCAAAAGTGACAAAGGCGATATAATTTTGGAGGTGACAAAGAATAAAATGTTGGATGTGTTTGGGTTGAATCCCAATTACACTGCAAAGTTTAGGTGTACTGACTTGTATGTTGAATATGTGTTAGTGTAATTAATTAATTATTACACTATCATAAGTTAACTTAGGTCTTGCATTTAATTAATTAAGTCCTAGGTTGCATTATTAGATAAATCATTTAATAAATGGGATAATATTCCCTTCCTTATTTGTAGGAGATAAGATTCCTTCTAGAAGATGAGTTGTCCTTCTAGAACTTATCTCAACATTTAATGATCATCTAGATAGGGTTCACATGTTGTCACATGTTGTTAGATCAAGACACATGGCAACATCTCATGCATATTAGGGTTTACCTCTTGCTTATATAATCAGGCATCTTGTTCATTTGTAACATATCCAATATCCAATATCAATATCATATCATCAATATAGAATCTCTATTGTCCATGCCTAGTTGCAAAACTTTTATTTGTGGTTGATCGTCTTTCCTGGCTCAAAGGTCCTCCATTGAAGACTGTAGCTTCAAGGACTATGCATCCATAATCTCAACATGGTATTAGAGCTTGTCTAGTGAAACATCAACCCTCAATCAAGAAAGTTGGTGTGCAAGATTCTTGCAGGCTGAAGGTTTCCATTGAAGGCTACTTGTTTCCACCTAGGGACCAAGCTGATTTCTGAAGTAGATAGAGTCAGATCCGAGCTCACCATTGTCTTCAGAAGGCCTCAAAACCCTAGGATTTCCTGCCCATTCATCAAAATTGGATACATCAACCCAGGAGCTTCAGAGGTATTTTTAGGGTTTGCAAAATCAATCATACTATCCATACAATTTGCAGTGAAAAATCATCTCGATCAATTGTCCTCTGAGGAAAAAAAAATTTATATGCAGGCCATTTTCTATTTTTAGAAAAAAAAAATCAGGGCATTTATCTTTATTTTTTGGCAAAAAAAAAATACTCTGCAATTTTTCTATAGTTTTCAGAAAAATATTTCGGGCGACCTTCATTTTAAATCACAGTTGGCATTGGGCTTAATATTTTGGACTATAGTCCATCGGCATTTTTGTGGGGTTATATTTTTTGGTCGGCATCTAATGTTTTGCAAATTAAATACAATATTTATCAGCCTTATTAAATTTTGAATTGCATAGTCTGCAATATTCAAAATTTAGATTTTTTGCCTTTTTTGAATTTCAAAGTCTGCAAGAAAAAGGTCTCCGTCAGTGCATTTATCACCTGCAGGGGAGGTACATTTGTCAGGCCTGCCAAAGTCACCGATCAGTTGTTTGTCACTAGCTTTGTCTCTCGCCAACTACAGTCAGCCCATTCATATTCCTGTCGACTGCTTTTTTTCCTCGTCGCCGGCGACCACACCCTCATCCACCGACAGGGATTTGTTGACCGGTCTTATGCCCGCCGTTGACCCCCGGCTCCTCTTTGTTGCCAACTTCTACTAGGTTCTCTATCACTGGTATCTATTGACTGGCATCGACCCCTGGTCCATCCTTACTGCTGACCATCGCCGGTTACCAGCTGCCATGATTTGTTGTCGGCACCAGGGGTTTCGCTACACCGATGGGATCCGCTCATCTAGCAGCACCGCCCCGGCCGCCGCCCGACTACCGCCTTGCCGCCACTTCACCCAATGGCATCTTTTTTTTACCACTATATACACTATGGTCATATCAGTGACCATTTTTTTGCGCCCGGGTGCTTAATCTTTGCACCAATTTCGCCTGCAAAGTGCCTCCTATAGGCATTTTTTTCATTTTATCATAACTTTTCACCAAGGTATCAAAAATCATGAAACAAGATACCATCAGAAAGGTAATTTCACGTACTTTCTAGTGATGAGATCCATTCTACAAAATTTTTCTTTCAAAAATTTTTATAGTCAATTGGGAAGTCCAAACCCTAATTTGGACATAAAGGCTCATAACTTTGCACCCGCTCATTAGATTTTAGTGATTCCAATAGCATCGGGAAGGTGATTCATAGCTCTTTTTCATCAGTCCAACCCCTTCATTAGTTTCAGCTCCAGGTACTCTTGCATGATATTTTTTTCAATTTGGTGCCTTTGATCAATAACCTGTTTATTCTGAAGCTTGGGACAAGATTTTTTGATTTGGTTAGCATCACTTCAATTGTACATCATATTTGGAAGTCTTTATTTGTTGTTGAAGGTCATTTGTCTTTGTGTTTGTGGAAAAATTTCATTATGGGTCTTGCAAATTTTTCTCCTTTGACCATGTTGCACAAGGGTAACTATTCACAATGGCGAGATGAGATCTGCCACCATCTTCATTCACTTGATTTGTTGCCACATCTATTTCGTATAGTTCCTCATCCAAGTGAAGGAATTCAATAACTTTCTTGGAGTTGTTGTAGGTACATTGTTTTGGAGATCATTTAGATGCACATTGATTGTGACGTTCTGAGTACTATTGATCATTGTGATTGTCCTCATATCCTTTGGATTAAGCTTTGGGAGATTTATGGAGATTCAAAAACTCCACCATTCCCTGATGGTCATGATTCAGAATATCTTGCTTCAGATCAAGTTCCCCATGATGATATTTTTGTACAAGAGGTTGATTGCCTTGATCTTTCCAAAGAGGTTGACAAGGTTCCTTTAGGTGCTTCTTCTTCATCAAAGACAATTGGTATCCCTTCACATTTAGTGATTCCTTGTCCAGAATCATTGATTGATGCTTCAACTATCATCATCCATTAGGACACATTCAATTTTCTAGACTTGACATCACAGGATGGCTTTTTTTAAGGAATCATTGACTTGGCTACTTCTACAGGTTTGGAGAACATTCTTGAGGGGATATCACTCCTCTATTCAGAGATTTCATATCTGAGACTTCTTCCCTATCATTCCTTTCAGGACTTGAGGTTTCTTCAGTATCTACCATTAGATTTTCTTCAGACTTCCTTCAGTGGTTTTGAGGACACTTCATTCAGGGGGGGCTATCAAGTCTCCATCACATTCATCATATCACCATCTTTGGCTATTGTTTAGCATCATTATCTGCATCATCCTAGTTTGTCACCCTCTTCATTAATTGTGGCATCATCATCAAGCAAGGAGACATTTGAGCAGAGTTTAGAGACATCATCGACATCCACCTTCATCCTTCCTTCAATTTCTATCTGGAATGGGAAGCATCTCTCCACTTGCAGTTGGATTTGTTTCTTCCAAAAGGGAGACAAATTTTTTGTGGACATTGGATCTTGTTCTGTCTTCAAACACTTCCCTTCTTTACAGGTGATCACATATTTTGGGGGGGCTATCTAGTCTCTCTCTATTGTATCCATATGATGGATCATGTACTTATGGGGTATTTGGGAGTCCTCCATCCTTCCCATCCTATCTCACATTTTCTGCATTTTCATCTCCTTTTTGGAGAGGGGTTTTGTTCCCACTAGGTTTTCCCCTTTTCTCTGGTTGTGGGAGATTTTCTACATCATGTACATGGGTACCTAACATGGCCTCATAGCCAGGACCCATCATCATCTTGCATAGTCATTGCATTTTCCTCCCTAAGTTGCACTTATGGGGGGGTGTTAGTGTAATTAATTAATTATTACACTAGCATAAGTTAACTTAGGTCTTGCATTTAATTAATTAAGTCCTAGGTTGCATTATTAGATAAATCATTTAATAAATGGGATAATATTCCCTTCCTTATTTGTAGGAGATAAGATTCCTTCTAGAAGATGAGTTGTCATTCTATAACTTATCTCAACATTTAATGATCATCTAGATAGGGTTCACATGTTGTCACATGTTGCTAGATCAAGACACATGGCAACATCTCATGCATATTAGGGTTTACCTCTTTCCTATATAATCAGGCATCTTGTTCATTTGTAACATATCCAATATCCGATATCAATATCATATCATCAATATAGAATCTCTATTGTGCATGCCTAGTTGAAACACTTTTCTTTGTGGTTGATCATCTTTCCTGGCTCAAAGGTCCTCCATTAAAGACTCTACCTTCAAGGACTGTGCATCCATAATCTCAACAGAAAGGAGAAAATTTGCATACAGAGAAGCAATACTTGTGTGACATAGAAGGAGAAGGAAAAAATTTACTGTTCAAGATGTTGACCCTTTTGAGTGTGTAGAATTTGAAGATTATTTCAAAAAAACTTACTATTGTTTAAACCAAGTGCTAGCTCAGGATTTTGAGGTTAGAATAGCCCATGACATGTTGGTGATGGTGGTAGATTTACAACAATATAATCAAAACACTAGTTTTGATTATGCTAATTTTGTTTCTCAACAAATGCATGAGGATTTTCTCAATTTGGAAAAGGAAGTGCTCCGTTTTTCTTTCCCCCATTATTCCTTATTGATGCTTATGCTCTTATGGTAGGGATATTATGAGTGGAAAGGGAAATTCAATCTGAAGATTAGGGACAATTAAAATAAGGCTATCCCTATGCAAATGTGGAAATATATTTGGGATTAGGATTGCTCCAATTCTAATTACATATTTTTTTCCAATGTTATAACAAATGGCATCTTAGAGTCATTGGGTGTGGCACCTAAATTCAGACTTCCTCTAGAGATCAGAAGTGTTATGTGCCCAAAGGATGTACCAAGCTCTACAACAACACATAATTGAGCCTATTGGTTTTTACATTCTGAATATACTTTGATCAAGGTTTGTGGAGCTAAGGTGGCACCACATTTTTTACCTTTTTATGTCTTAGATAGATTGGCTTTCATGGAGCTCATGTGGTAAATTGATGTTATGGATTTTTAAATAATTTGAAAGGATAGAAAAGGTTTTGTAGTAAATCCCCAATTTTCTTTTGCTTATTTTAAAGTCACTACCCTTGAGGGGTATGAAAAACTGGGCATTATGGTGAATAATCTCATAATTCCTATCAATGAGATTAGACTTTTTTATCCAAAAAGATTTATAGTAGCAAAAAGAAGAAAAAATAGCATAGGCATCATACATCACTAATTCCTCTATAAAGATGATGTATTAAGGAATCTGAAAAGTGATGAGAGTGTCATGGTTAGGAAAACGGATTCGACAACTATGAAAAATCTTGAGGAAAAGATTATGAAAAGGAATGCCTTCTACATCAGTCCATAAAATGAAAGAGGGCCTTTACCATGATAAATGACTATCAATCTAGTGAGTTTAAGATAAAGGTAAAAGAGGTAGTAGACAAAGCCTAGGTCCTCATAGAGCAACAAGCTATGGATATCCTAAAAGGACATAAAGATGTTCAGGAAGTCAGGGAAGAACAAGTGATAGAACATGTGCTAGGAAATGAGGAAGTTGAGTAGAAATTTCCCAATTCTCATATTGAAGAAACTCATATTTCACATGTTCCTCCCAATAGGATTGTCCAGTAGTAGTATGATAGAGAAAATGATGATCATCCCAAAATTAGGGAGTGTGATGAGTTTTTGGCTGATGATAAATTTGTGGAGACTAAAGAATTTCAGGACTTTATGATTCAAAAGTGGAGTAAGGAAATAAAAGAGAGACTAGAATCAACCCAAGTCAATGTTGAACCTTCTCATCAGGAGGAACCTAAGAAAGGAGAGGAAGAGCAGATTAAGGTTTAAATTGTAGCTATTACTCCCACTAAAGCTCAAAGAATTATTAAAGATAGTGGAATCATGTTATTACTAGGATGTACTATCATAGCTGCCATAACATATGATGTAGTTAGGAGAGATCCTCAAGCTTTGATATCTTAAGATTAATTTGAAAATAAATTATTTGGTTCTAGATATAGTCCAAAGTTGCATACCCTTGCAATTTGGTCTATGGCACCTAATACTAGCAAACATGAGGTTGTCAGGCCTATTCAAGAAGTCATTGGTTCACTCGTTGTCAAAAGAGCTACTAACATGACTCCAATCTAGGCAGCTGAGCTAACTGCATGTGTTGCAATGCTTAGTGTGGACACTACACATATTTGTCAAAAGAAATATGAATCTTTGGTCAAGGAATGTAATAAGGCTTTAAATGAATTGAGTCAAATGAGAACCATCATTCAAGCTACTCAAAGAATAGTGACTCGACCCTCTTCTTTTTATTCATTTGATACTTCTACACAAGATAGGAAGACTTTGGCCCTCATAATTGATGATTTGAAGGAAAAGTTGGCTGCTAAAAAGGAGAATTTCAGATGGGACAAATTGGAGACATTTAGGGTAGCCAATGAAATTTTTGAGGATGCACTTAAGCGTAGGGTGACCAAGTTGGTCCATAGGGCTAATGCTGTATGGGCCATGTATAAAAACATTCATGAGGAAAATACAAAATATCAAAAATTATAGGAGGCCTTTAGGAGTGAATGGAATAATTGGATTGCAAGGGTAAGTGCTTTGAAAGAAATGATGCCAAAAATTAATGAGGATCCTGATGCACCCACAAATATTCCTAACATCTTGAAAACTATTGACTCAATAAATGAGGTAACTACTTTCCATGGAAAGTTTGGTGTAAAACTCTAAAATAAGTTGGATATATTCAAGGAGATGGAGGATCATGGTATGCCTCAAATATTGAATTCAAAAGGTGAATTTCATCCATTTGAAACCTAGAAGAATGATATGGGAGGATTTCTTGAAGCATCTATGATGTATTTTTCTATCACTAATTACATCTTCCTCAATTCAAACATTGATACAATGGTGGAAATTGAATAAAAAATGGATATATTTGTTAAGGAAGCTGGGATTATCATTGATGCAAGGTGCTCCCAATATATTACTAAGGTGTAGGATTTATTGAATGTTAAATGGCCAACTAAAGAAGAATGCAACATTTGGTTGAAGAGATACAAAGAGTGAATAAGGGAAATAATTGATAGGAGAAGAATAATACATAGCCTGAATACAGTACAAATTAGGCTTTTGATATAACATGGTAAAATATTATTCTCTCCTCAAAAATCAAAGTGATTAGCATGTGATTCTAATGTGGATTAACACATTTTGACCTTTTTCTACTTTCTTTTCCTTTCTTTGTAAGTTTTGTAGTTTTTATTTTCTTACAATTGGCATTTTGAACACATGGAGAATATCTTGTAACTTTAGTAACAAACTAATGATGTCTTTTAAGGTGGGACTTATTTTCCACAAGGAGTTGAGGATTATTTTTGTGTGAACCCCAACCTTGGTACCTACAAAACAGCAAGAATAAATGAGTTAGACAAATGATTTCAATCCAAAACAAGGATTCCCCATGAAATCCATTTACAACTTCAAACTAGGAAAGAAAATAACAAAGAACACAATGAAAATGATAAAACAAATATTAGATCCTAATTAGATGTGCAAAATCATGATCCCATGGGGGAATTGGTGCCAATTTGATTTGAAAATTTTCCCTTTCCCAATTCCTATGATGCAAGCTTGATGTGTTGAAGATGATTGATCCACTTTGTTGGTGAAGAATGAAGACTCCAAGCCAAAATCTGCAAAAAACTAGCTATGACTCAATGATAATGGATGAAATTCAAGAGATATTTGAGCATGGTAACTTTGCTTGGATTGTGGATGATCAAATAAGGATATGAGCTCTTTATTTATAGAATTCCAAGATGGATGAATGTCCAAATTTGAGCAATGTGGGACTAACATTCATCCAATGATATGATGCCACTTGTCAAGCTATGAATAGATGGAGGATGTGCAAGATTTGGGGTTTGTGCCAATAAATGCATAATTTTAAATTTCAAATTTGTTGAAATGACATGTAAGAGGGAAGGGAAAATGCAATAAATTCCACTTGGCTCAAGGAAAGGACATGTAAGATGAATTTATTTCCTTGTTGGATGTACATGTTGACTTGGAATTTTTGAATTCAAATTGAGAGAATATTCCAAAAGATGCCTTATGAGGAAAATAGAGATTTAATAAATGAATTAAATATATTTTCATGTGCAACTTGCATTATCTAGAGGATGTGACAGTAGATGAGATTAAATTAATCAAGGGTTAATTAATTTAATGAAAGAGGTTAGATGATCTGACCTATTTGACTCAAATTTATGGATTTATTTAAATCAAATAAGAGAGGAATATGATAAGAGATTAATTAAATAAGTATTTTGATTTATTTAATTAAAAGAGATGGTGTTAGATTAAATCAAATAAGGTTTTAATTTATTTTATTTAATGGATAGACTTGAGAGATTTAATCAAATAAATTGATTATTTAATTAAATAGGGATAATTAGATCAAATGGATTGATTTACTTAACAAAAGGGATTGACTTGATTAGATAAAATGATTTATTTTAATTAAGGGATGAAAGTTGATGAATTTAATCAGATAAGGAGATTTGATTAAATGCTTAGACCGAGGGATGATTTAGGAAGAAACGATGTTAGTAAGTCAGGATCAGATGCACAATGTCAATCAGTATATTTTACGTGTCTACAATTTTACCTCATGTTTATTTGCTCCACCTGAAGACTCAAGCATAACTAAGAAGGGAATATTGTTGAAAAGTTTTCCTATGGGATCATGACAAGTGTGCTATCTGAACCGAATCTTGTTTTGCTCCTTCATCTCTATAAGAATTAATTCAAAACCAGAAGCACAGAGAGTTATAATTTTTTTTGAGTTAGTACTATTAGTTTTGTCAAGACAAATACAAAGCAAGTTTTAGAGTCTTTATTTTAAGTTTCTTTTGGAGTCCATACTTATGAATGTAAGACTGGTAATGATATAGCATTTATAATACAGATTAATATTAGTTTTGTGGTTATTCTCTCTCCTTGTATGTATGTTATGGGTTATGATTGAAAGTAGTTAAAGATCTCTTTCACTTGTCTTTGTCATTATGTGATGGATGTTCAATTTCTTGTTTGCTTATTGATTCAATGAATTGATGTAAATGCTTATATGAGATTGATAACTTATAATTACTATATGCTAGGATATTTGTAAAAATTGATAATTTTGAACAACACAGAGGAATGTTTTAATGCAATATTTCTTGAGGTTATATGTGTTATTATCTGAATTGTTATCAGGTTATGTCAAAAGGTATTAACTCTGTGCTTGGGATAAATACACTAGTTCATGTAGGGTATTAGTGTTACACTTACAATGTTGATTCATTAACTACTCAATCATTTAACCTTAAAATATTAGAGGAACACTATTGTTATTTTTTTTTGGGTGTATTTTCTCTCATATCCAATATATATAACATTGACATAATAAGCTTCCAACTTATTCAATGTTACTATTAAGTGGTATCATGAGAGATAATTGTTATTAATAATGTATTCAATTGTAATTGTGAAAAGTATTTAGGTATACATTTTGGGATCACCCTCCTAGGTTTCACAAAGCCCAAAGAGTGGGAATAGAAGTTTAGAAAACTCTATTTGTTCATTGGCCAATCCATTTAGAATTACTAATAATTGGAAATAGAAAAATCCATAGGTACTTTTGGAGATCAGTTTGGTTCTCAAAAAATAACTAATAGATTGGCAACTCTATTGGGGACTAGTTAATTCCAAAGTCTCTAAGTTTAGATCAGGTATAGGTAGAGTTAGTTGTTCATTGTGAATATTCCTTTTTGTTTAAGGAATAATCATTTTTAAGTCTATTAAATTAGTCCCATCATACTAGGTCTTATGTGTCAGGTATTATTTCATTCTGCCACTTTCTGTCGAGTAATGTTTAACATCTTTTCTGGAGTAACAAGTACAAAATCAAAGTGCAATCACTTTTTTTTCCCTAGTATCCTAGGTGGTGACTCTGAGTTCTCTTGTACTAGTGTGAAGGTTAGTTCTCAAAAAGAAAACCACAAGAAAAATTTTGCAGTACTTGACATTATGAGGAAGACTAGAATTTATTCAAAGAAGCATCCTCAAGAGAAGGAAAATTTTGAACCTACAAAGGAAAAGCAACCTGAATGAATCAGGAAACGTTCTAGGTCAAGTAACTCTATTGATTCCTATCCTGATATATCTCCTACTTTTCATGTTGATATAAGTAGTGCTAGTGTCCATGAAGAAGGGAATAATGATCAAGAGTCTAACATAGACTAGGGAAGTTTTCTAGTAGAACAAGTTTTTGATAGCAAGTTAAATATCTCAAGAGAGGAGGATAGATGGGAGTTTTTGGGAAAGAATAAGAAGTTCTCTAAGTCTTCAACCTCAGGAATTGGTTCCATTTTCAATGGAAAGAATTTTAAGCCACAAGGTAAATCCCTTGATGAGCCAATACACTTTTCTCTTGAGGAAGATCCTATCGACCAACCTTACTTCACTCTTGCCCCAAGTGAACATGGAGATATTCTAGAAAATGAGAAAGATATAGATAATGACATGAAATCCATTGAAGAAGAGGAGTTAAGATTCCAAGAATAAGAAGAAAAAAGAAGGAAATATTTGAGAGAAAAGGAAGATAGGATTAGAGCTAAGCAACTTGAGAGAGATGCTAGAAGAAAAAATTTGGAGAAGATGAGAGAGGAGACCACAAGGTGTAGAACCTTTGAGGAAAATATTTCTAAAATGACTAATGATATTCCTATAGCAATAGTCTCAATGGGAACTTCAGCTACTGATACTTATACAATGTCTATCTCAACCACTAGAGCCTTAGATCCCCCTTTTATTACTAAGAAAACATCATTTTTAGATTATGTGAAGAGACCTATTGACCAACCCAAGAAAACTACATTCAAAACCAATGATAAAATCAATACTTCATCTACTGAAATCCCCACAAATAAAGTCGAAGTTTATCTAACCCCATCTAATGCATCTCCAGATCCTAAGATATTAAGGTTGCAATTGGAAAGTGAAAAGCTGAGAGAAGATATGAAGAAAGCTAAAATAATAGCTTCTAATGTAGAAATGGCAAGGAAGATTACATTCCTTCAAATTTCCACCCCTATTCTAGAGGATTCAAGCTCTGGAAACACTGATAGTGAGTTGCAAAAGGGGAAATCTAATGGAAAAACTCCAGGAAGAAGTGGTGGTGGAGGAAAGAACAAGAATGATAAGTCTTATTTTGAACTTGATGAGGGAGACAAGAATGGAGGAGGTGAAAGTGGAAAGGAAAAGGATGGTAGTCACTTTGATAGCAGGAAAGATGATGAACACAGAGATGATCATAGGGATAGACATACTAGGAGGCCACTCCAAGTAGACAGATACCAACAGTTGTGTTTCACTAGAATACCTGGCTATCCTAACCCATTTCCTAAAGATTTCAAGCTTGCTCTAGTCAAATTCTCTAGAAATAATTCTCTAAGTGGTGAAGACCACCTCAAAGAATTCGCTAATGTTATTGATGATTTTGAGGTAGAAGTAGAAGATGTCATGATGAATTTATTCATGCGCTCTCTTATTGAGGATGCAAGAGAGTGGTACAGATGTTTTCCTGTGGAGAGCATTGGCTCTTGGGAGGATTTCAAAAGGGTTTTTAGAGAACAATATGGTGACAAGACTGATTCAAGTTTTTTTTTTAATCAATTCAATAATATTGTAAAAGGATCTAATGAATCTGTTGTTGAGTTTAATACAAGTTTCCAAAAGGCTAGAAAAAGGTTGCATCCTCATCTACACTTAAATGATCGTGTATGCCTAGTAAATTATTGCAATGCTTTCAATGCAAAAATGAGTTACTGTTTGCTAGCTAAGCATCCTCAATCTTTAATAGATACTTTTAAGATAGCATAACATATTGAAAATATCAACAAAACAATTGGTAAATTTGGTAGACAAGATGATTTGAGACTTTTCAAAAGTTCAAAAAGGGAAGAAAAGAGTTTAGGCACTAAAGGGGGAACTATTGAGGATAAGCTTGATAGCTTCATGAAAACTATCAATGATAAAATTGAAAGGAGAGAGAAGGCCGAACCAAAAATTTACCAAAGGAATGAAAGACCCCCTAGGTTGCAAGACCACCCTTACAATACCAATTGGTATAATGGGAAGCCTATCTCAAATAATCAAAGAAATACCCAGAACAAAGTTCCTCCAGACCTTCTACAAAAGAATTCAGGAAATTTTGTTGAGGATACTCGGTGTATAACTTGCCAAATTCCACATTCCTTATAGAAATGTGTAGTAGCATAGATGGTGGAAGTAGAAGATAGCATGCCTAAAGAGTGTGATCAACAAGATCAAGAGGAGGATGGTGTACTTATGATTATGGGTGATTATGATATTGCTTACAATGAATGCTCTTTTGATGAAGATTCTTATGAAGTAGATGTTTACAATAAAAGTAAAATTGCTAATGCATATCATTAATAAGTTCTTTCTGATGAGGGTGACACTAGCGGTATTGAGGCTTACAATCTAGAGGTGACTGGAGATGGTGTCTAATTAAGAAGACCTTTTGTGGAAGAAATTGCAAAATACACTGCGGTCTTAGCTACTCAAGCTAGGAGTTTTTATCACTTAAGGAATAGAATGGTTGGAGGTGAACAAGGTAATCCTACCGGTTTGTTCATCAAAGAATAGAATGCTAATGGAAAAGAACATGAATCTGATGAAAAAATAAAAGTTGTCAAAGATAAAGAAGACAAGGGAGATAAAATTTGGGCCAAAAGAATAGGGAAGTCAAAAGCTACTCCTAGACACAAATTTTATGTTGAAAAGTCTAAGACATAGAAGCAAGTCCCTAAAGCCATGAGGAAGGATACTAAACACAAGGTTGAAGCAACTAGAAAACAACAAAGGGAGAATAGCAATGAATAAGATATGCCTTCAACCGAATTTCCCAAGTATACTCCTATTGATATGTTTCAGTTACTTAGCCAAGTTAAAGTTTTTGTACCTTTTCTTGAAATGATGCAGATAGAGGAACATAAACAAAAGGTAGTGGCCCTTATCACCGACACTACTATAACCAGTAATGATTTAGTGGAACCCACTCCTTCTAAACTAAGTGATAAGGATAAGAAAGGTAAGGAATTTGAAGGAATAATTGCTAAGATTAACCACATTTTTCTTGGAAACTCTATGAAAACTTGTCTAGATAAGATAGATCCATTTTTTCCTACCTTGATAGTTGGGGGAAATTTCATAAAGAATTGTATTATTGACTTTGGCACATCAAAAAAAATCATGCCAGTTAAAATCATGGATGCATTAGGGTTAAAATTTGATAGCACTCATGGTAAGTGTTATGCCATGGATGCCAGAGAGGTCCCTGTGGTAGGTGTGATAAATGAGCTTCCATATAGATTAGCAACTTTCCCTAATAAATGATCTTCCATATAGATTAGTAGCTTTTCAATGATTCTTAGGAAAACTAAAGTTTTGAGGAAATCTACCACTCATACCTATGACAGTTGAAGCCCCTTTCCAACAATGGGGAATTTATTTCATTGGGGAGATACCAAAAAAATATAGTGGAGGTCACCCATGGATTCTTGTTGCCACCTATTATTTTACAAAGTGGGTGGAAGCAATACCTACAAAAAAGGAAACAAGCAAGGTGGTAGTTGATTTTTTATTGAATATATTCTTATCAGATTTGGAGTCCCTCGGAGAATTATCTCAAACAATGCTATGTGTTTTAGGTCAGCTGAATTCAAGGACTTTTGTGAAAGACATGGCATACAATTTTCTTATCCTTCACCTTACCATCCTCAAGGAAATGGTCAAGTTGAGTCTATTAATAAGATCTTGATGAAGATAATCAAGAGAATTATGGAGAAGAAAAAAAAGGTCTAGGATTCAAAATTAAAACCGGCACTCTAGGAAGATAGAGTGATTGTGAAAAAGGCTACTCGTTATTCACTGTTTGGCTTAGTATATGGTCTGGAGGCAAGATTTCCACAAAATAACCTACTCAAAATGTACTAATTTGTGTAGGAATATGATGAAGAAATCTGTGATGATATGCAACATAGGATAAATAATTTGGTACAGTTGGATGAGTCTAGGAGGGAAGCTCAAGCTAAAAACTTGAAGATGCAATTGTAGGTTAAGCACTTATATGATAGAAAAGCTTCTCCCAAGAAGTTTGGAGTTAATAGCATTGTGTTGGGCTGGAATACAAGAATTCAAGATAACAGCAAACATGCACAATTTGAAGCATTATGGATTGGCCCTTATTTGATAGCCAACACTCATAGAGAAAACCCATATTTTCTTCAGAGCTTGACAAGTGAAATTTTTGAACTACCAATACATGGACAATTTTTAAAGCCATACTTCTCCTAAGTATGTTATTTTCCATGTAAATTTATTTTTTATATATTATGTATATAGTTTTGTTTTGTTTTTTTTTTGTTTTGGGTCTTGCTACCTTGTCTGGGTAGCTACCCAATTTGGGTCCTTTGGTTTTAATCCACATTTTAGTCTGCTTCAACCTAAGATTCTTGAGATCTTTACATGCCTGCAAGAGGCATACGTCCCCAATTGGAGCCGTTGATGGAACCTTAATTCTCATGTCCCATCGTAAACCCTTGTTGCATTTAGGAAGGTTTTAGGATTTGTTTCCTTGAAGTCACTTGAGTGTTCTATTTTTCTATTGACTCCCTATTGCCTACTACCAGTCACCATTTTAAATTTTTTATTAGGCAAACAATTCCCTCATCATGCATTCAGAAAGCTTTGTTATAATGATTTTGGGGTTCTTAAGTCTTTTTCTATTTATTGCATCATCGTAGGAAGTCCCTTCCATTAAAACAACTTATGAGCACGTTCCTAAAAGTTTTTACTTAAGTTCAACCAACCTTATGTCCTTATCACTCATCGCTAATCACTTTTGAAATATATGTTTTAAATCAATGATGAGCAATGAGATGATATCTCTTTGATATCACTCATCGCAAATTGTTCCTTGAACTCCTGATTGCAAATAGCGATGAGCAAGATTCTTAAGGGATCACTTATTGCTAATGATTTTTGAATTCTTAAAGTTGTAATAGCAATAAGAAATGACCTTTGAATTTATGACCCTAGTTTCATCGCTCATCGCTAATATGTTATGAAGAGATTGTTTAAAATAGCGATGAGTGAGAAGATGAGTTCCTAATTGCATCACATCTCGCGGATTTGTTTTAGGAACTAAGAGTTGATTTAGTGATGAGCGATATGGTCCCTTTTAAGGAGTTTTCTCTCACCAACTTGATTATATCCTATTTACAGTATCTTTTGAGCTATTGATTGTTAGGCAAGTGTATGTGTCAAACTATGGTGCTTACATCTCTTGTCCCTGATGGAAATCAAGGTGAAAATTTGAACTAGCAAGGAGTGGTGGAGATGAATATGATTGGGAAATCAGCTATAGCTCTAAGGGCTAAGATTTTATCACATAAAGAACTTGCATCGCTGATAAATTTGGACGAGAACAAATTAAATCAGTGATTGGAGGTGACCACCACATGAAGAGGGAACATGGAAAAATCTTAAGGATTTTGTATAAAGAAAAAAGGAAGATAGCAAGGTGGATTATTAACCACCGATAAAATTTTAAAGATGAAGGATCAATGATCAAGGTTTAAAACTGAATGGCTAATTTTAAATTCACTTGCACGAGCTTACTATCACGTATTAATGGTGACATGCTCCCCTCTCAGTCGTAACAAAAAGTAGATATTTGGTTTATCGTGCATCCTAATTCACTAGCTGGTGGAAAGAATACCAGGGGTTGAATAATTTGCAAGGAAAGCCCTAGAAATTATCAACAACAAAAGTGACATTTCTTTCATCCAGGTAACCAAAATAGATACTTCCTTTTAATTGAGGTAGTAAGATGAATTCCCTAGAAAGCTGATAGGAAAATTGATGGAGTGTGCAATTTAGTCTTTTCTGGTGATTTCAATTTGATAATTGAGCACTATCTACATTGTAAAGAAAGGTGTCCTATTCAATAGTAGTGTTTTATCTTGTCCTAGTTGTGAAGGGTTTTATTTGGCTGTAAGAAATTGTAAACCCTAGTTTCCATTTGTGTTACAAGCATGAGTGACCTAGAGCCTAGTGAATCTAGTGTTAGACCAGAAAGGAAACCAAAGAAAAAGAGGGTTAAAAGACTTAAAACTCAGCATGCTTTAGCTGAAATTAAGCCTAAGCTAGTGACTATGTCTAACCCTCTACCTAGTACCCCCGCATCTTCCATGAAGTCCAAAAGTGGAAAGAAGGAAACAAAAAAGTTTATGGAAGAAAATTTTGGATGTATCAAAGAGGGAGGGTCACAAATTGGTAAAAGTACCACAAGACAAGTTGTTGTTACCACTAGACTGATTGATAACACTAGCGAGGTTGGTGATAAACCCCATCCCTAGAGTGGATGGCAATTGTTTTGGTATTCTTTCAATAGAAAAAATTCTAGTAATCCTACATGCTATTTATGGGGGTTGAACCTTGGAAAGTTAGTAGCTCCAAATGTGTTTGTGGAATTTGATTTAATGATGGAGCTAGCAAGGCACTATGACCCTACTGACAGGTCAATCAAGAGTGAGAAGGGTGATATAATTCTAGAGGTGAAAAAGGATAAAATATTGGATGTGTTTGGGTTGAATCCCAATTACACAACAAAGTTCAGGCATGCTGGCTCATATCCTAAATATGAAGGGAGAAAATTTTCATACAGAGAAGCAATACTTGTGTGACACATAAGGAGCAAGAAAAAATTCACTGTTCAAGATGTTGAGCCTTTTGAGTGTGAAGAATTTGAAGATTATTTCAAAAAAACTTACTATTGGTTAAAGCAAGTGCTAGCTCAAGATTTTGAGGTTGGAATAGCCCCTAACTTGTTGGTGATGGTGTCAGATATACAAGAATATAATTGAAACATTCATTTTCATTATGCTAATTTTGTTGCTCAATGAATGCATGAGGATTTTCTCAATTTGAAAAAGGAAGTTCTCCCTCTATCTTTCACCCATTATTCCTTATTGATGCATATGCTCTTATGGGAGGAAAATTATGAGTGGAAAAGGAAATTAAATATGAAGATTAGGGACAATGAAAATAAGGCTAACCCTGTGCAAATGTGGACATATATTTGGGATCAGGATTGCTCCAATTCTAATTACATCTTGTTTTCCAATGTTATAAGACATGGTATCTTAGATTCATTGGGTGTGGCACCTAAATTTAGACTTTCTCTAGAGATCAAAAGTCTTATGTTCCCAAAGGATGTACTAGGCTCTACAACAACACATAATTGAGTTGATTCTTTTTTATATTTTGAATATACTTTGATAAGGGTTTATGGAGCTAAGGTGGCACCCCATTCTTTACCTTTGTATGTCTCAAATAGATTGGCTTTAATGGAGATCATGTGGAAAATTCATGTTATGGATTTTGAGATGTTTAGAAAGGATAGAATTGGATCTGTAGTAAATCCCCAATGTTCTTTTGCTTAGTTTAAAGTCACTCCCCTTGAGAGGTATGAAAAATTGGGCATTATGGTGAATAATCTTAGAATTCCTATCAATAAGATTAGATTTTTTGATCCAGAATGATGTGTAGCAGGAAAAAGAAGACAAAAGAACTTAGGAATCATACATCATTAATACCTCTATAGATATGGTGTACTAAGGAATCTGATAAGTGATGAGGCTATCATGGTTAGGAAAAGGGATTGGACAACTATGACAAATCTTGAGGAAAATATTATGAGAAGGAATTCCTTCTACATTAGTCTATACAATCAAATTGCAAACCCCTTGGAGAGGGCCTTTACCATGATAAGGGACTATCAATCTGGTGAGTTTAAGATAAAGGTAAAAGAGGCAATAGACAAATCATAGGTCCTCATAGAGAAACAACAACAAAAAAAAACTATGGATATCCTAGAATAGCATAAATATGTTCAGGAAGTCAGGGAAGAGCAAGTGACAGAACATGTATCGAGAAATGAGGAAGTTGAGAAGAAATTTCCCCTTTCTCATATTGAAGAAACTAATAGTTCGATTGTTCCTCCTGACAGGATTTTCAAGTGGTAGTATGATAGAGAAAATGATGGTCATCCCAGAAGTAGGGAGTGTGATGAGGTTTTGGCTAATGATAAATTTGTGCAAAATAAATAATTTTAGGAGTTTATGATTCAATAGTGGAGTAAGGAAATAAAAGAGATACTAGAATCAACCCAAGTCAATGTTGAACCTTCTCATTAGGATGAAGCTGAGAAAGTAGAGGAAGAGATTATTAAGGCTGAAATTGCAGCTATTACTACCACTAAAGCTTGAAGAATTTTTAAAGATAGTGGAATCATGAACATATTACCAAGATGTACTATCATAGTTTCCATAGTATATGATGTAGTTAGGAGAGATCCTCAAGATTTGATATCTAAAGATCAATTTGAAAATAAAGTATTTGGTTTTGGATATGGTCCAAAGTTGCATACACTTGCAATTTGTTTTATGGCACCTAATAATAGCAAACATGAGGTTCTTAGGCCTATTTAAGAATTTGTTGGTTCGGTAGTGGTCAAAAGAGCTACTGACATAACTCCAATCCAAGCAGCTGAGTTAATTGCACCTACTACAATGCTTAGTGTGGACACTACACATATTTTTCAAAAGAAATATGAATCTTTGGTCAAGGAATATAATAAGGCTTTGAATGAATTGAGTCAAATGAGAGCCATCATTCAAGCTACTCAAAGAACAATGACTCATCCCTCTTCTTCTTCTTCATTTGATACTTCTACACAAGATAGGGAGACTTTGTCCCTCAGAATTGATTATTTGAAGGAAAAATTAGTTGTTGAAAAGGATAATGTCAGACAGGCTAAATTGGAGATAGTTACGGTGGCCAATGAAATTTTGGACAATGTGCTTAATTGTAGGGTGACCAAGTTGGTCCACTGGGCTATTGATGTATGGGTCACGCATAAAAGCATTTATGAGGAAAATACAAGGTATCTGCAAGTATAGGAGGCCTTTGGGAGTGAAAGAAATAATTGGATTTCTAGGGTAAGTGCTTTGAAAGAAATGATGCCAAAAATAAATGAGGATCCTAAGGCACCCACAAATATTCCTGACATCTTGAAAACTATTGACTCAATAAATGAGGTAACTACTTTCCATGGAAAGTTGGGTGTACAACTCCAAAATAAGTTGAAGATATTCAAGGAGATGGAGGATCATGATATGCCTCAAATATTGAATTCAAAATGTGAATTGCATATATTTTACACCTGGAAGAAAGATTAGGGAGGATTGCTTGAAGCTACTATGATGCATTTGTCTGTCACTAATTACATCTTGCTCAATTCAAACATTGATACAATGGCGGAAATTAAATAAAAAATGGATATATTTGTTAAGGAAGCCAGAATTTTAATTGATGCAAGGTACTCCCAATATATTACTAAGGTGGAAGATTTATTGAATGTTAAATGGCCCACTAAAGAATAAAACAAAATTTGGTTGGAGAGATACACGGAGTGAATAAGGGAAATGTGTCATAGAAAAATGGCCCTTTGTCATTTTCATGGCCTTTTAGGTCTCACTTCATGGTGTTGAAACTATGTTGCTTTGATTTTATGTTGTATCATGGCTTGAACATGCTTATTTAGGTACTAAAACTCAAAGAGCGACGTCTTGTGAAGGTGTTGTGAAGTGTTGTAAGACATTTCTACAGTCTTCTAGACTCTATTTAATACAATTTACCTAAAAATCACCTTTTCACACATCAACAAGTCCTATAATAAAGTGTTGTAAAGTATTGTTACAAGCATTCATGCTTTTCTAGGCACAATCTCCTTATTTACACCTTTCTCATGCTTTATTTTATCTCTTTATACCCTCATATGCTTAATTAAGTCTATTTTTGGATATTATCCTGACAAACAACATTAAACATAACATTTTTTCTTAACACATGATTTTATGTCCTAGGTGGGACCCATTCTCCATGTGTGGCAAATGAGTCCCCCTTTTCCCAAAATTCAAAATATTTCAAATCTCCTTTTAGGATTTTATTAAAAGTCACTTGATGTCAGCATGTGATGAGGTATCAATGGATAGTAAGGAACAAGAATTGTATAAATAAGTTTGTTTCCCTCATTTTACATCTCCTACATTCTAATTCATCAAATTCACTCATCCACATATACATTCAAGTATTCAAGCATTCTACATCATCAATTGAAGCAACTATTGAAGCACTTCGGAGTAGCCATTGACATTACTTCAGACTTACAAGATCAAGGATTTGGTGAGTTAATAACATTTTCATGTTGTCAGTTTACATTTCCTCTGTATTTCACTTATTTCTATTAGGTTTGATTACCAAAGTGGGGTTTGACCAAGGAAAACCCCTATTTGCTAACCCTCAAACAGTTTTCCCCTTTGCATGTTTCTTTATAGCCTTTGTTTTTCAAATTTGGTAGGTTTAAAGGTCCTAAAAAGTGGAAATCAAGTCAACTAGTCTCTTTAAGTCAACATATCATTATTTCAAGCTTATTAAGTGTTTTCTATCTATTTCTTGCATGGAACTAACTCCGACAACCTGACATTCAGACATTCCCAAATCTGGTGTTGTAGAGTTGATGTCTAATTTTCTAGAAATCTAGGAGTGGAATGATTCACCGCCCTTGGTGAATGAGTCCCACCTGAGACTTGAAAATATGTATTATTTTAGATCTTGGATCCTGACTGTCAGAAATCAGTTCTCGACACTTTTTCATCATTAAGAGGATTGATTTGTCACCCTAGGTGAATGAGTCTCATTGTGAAAATTTAGTAAATTTCATCAAAATTATAGACACTCCATAAAGCTTACACATCATCCAGGTGCACTCATATTTACCCTTGTTCCTTTTGTTCTGCACAATTTCTTGATTTTCATAGTTATTTGCATATCACAATGTGTTTTCAAACATAGTTTAAATTGCACTTTTGCATTCATTTTATTTCATTTAAATCAATCAATTTCATTTATTTAAGTTCATTTATATTATATAGCATACATCCTAATTTGAGTGTTACATAAGCATTTTGGGACCCAAATCTCTCTCTTTCTAGGTGAAAAATCTAAGAGAGAAACCATCTCAGGGTTCCCAAAATCTATGTCACAGTTTGGTGAACCTGACTTTTGAATACTTTAATACTTCTGATTGCATTCATAACTTGGATCCTAGTTTTCATTTGCATTAGCATTCAATTCGGACATTGATTTGTTATTGCATTCTAGGACCTTTCATTTTGCATTAGTGAAGCATCCATTTAGTTTTCATTTTTGCATTCAATTTCATTGAAAAAAGTAAAAATCCGCATTCTTCATTTGTTATTGCATTTTGTAGAACATTTAAATCATTCTTAAAATTCTGAAAAACACAAAAAAACTTGCATCCTGGGACCTATTCACCACCCAGGGTGAATCAGTCCCTCTGCACTTTTTAGGTAGTAGTTTTGTACTTTTTTCTGGCATTTTTCTTGCATTTTTTTTTTTGTATTTGCATTCCTATTACAGTTAGCAGAGTTTCTATTATTTTCATTTCAAATTCTTAGATTAGCTTGCATTTCCATACATCCTTCCTTTGTGGTACTTGTATGACTATTTTGTGCCATTTTGATAATACTTTAGTGAGAAGAAATTCTAGAATCATGGCATCCCATGATAGCACTTTCATTGTGGACCTTGGTATCTCACGAGCTCCTACTCTTGGTATGGACAATGGTGCATTAGGCCCTAACAATACCACTTCCATGCCTTCACCTTTCCATCCTATGCATGTTGACAACCAAAATAAATACCTCCCACAAGAAAAGTTCATTAATATTCATGAGGACTTTGCACATTTACAACAAGATTTGTCACTTGAAAACATTTCCACCACTTCTATACCTTCAATTGAGAACCTTCATCCCTTAATTGAGAGTGATGATGGCTTACAAGTGCTGAAATAGATTGCTAAAATTTATAATAAGAATGCCTCTTCAAATACCCAATCCACAAACATTCCTGTAAGCCAAGGAACATCTCAAGTTCCTCCTCCAACTATAGCTTCTATACCCACTTACACCAATCCGCAATTCAATACAACTATGCATCAACCTGATTATGTGGCTACTTCTTTCCCATTTCCCACTAGAATTTCAACTTATTTCGTGGCATCAAATCCTCCTTCCACTACTTTCACACTCCTTAGTATTCCTTTCACCTCCCCTAACATCACCTACACTCCATCACCATTTTCCCTTCCACCTCAACCCAATTATCCTGATCCTTTTATGACACAACTCCTTAACATTGTTTCATCTATGCAACACCAACTTGCCACCATTAGTCAAGGTCAAGCTACTCCACCCACATATCTTGTTTGTAGCAGCCCCTTATTATTAGACATCTTACGTACCCTGATGCTGCATGGGATAGAAATTTCGAGGTTTTTTAAATATGGAGGAAAAGTGGACCATATCAACCATGTCAATGCTTTTACCACCTTGTGTTGTGATTTTGTCCTTGACAATAAACCTTTAGCAAAGCTTTTTCCAAGGACCTTGAAAGATACTGCTTTAGAATGGCTTTCCAACTTTCCCAATCATTCCATCCATTCATTTAACGAATTGGTGGAAGCTTTCATTAATCACTTTCAAGAACACATGACACCTAAAAAGACAATGGACGACCTTATGAGATGTAGATTAAACATCGATGAAAAAGTGACAGATTTCATTCCCCATTACCAATCCTTATACACTCAAGTTGATGTCAAAATTCCAAATGAGCATCTGTAGAAGATTTTTATTGATAATTTGCACACAAACCTCCAAGATAAACTTACCATGATTTAATTTCCTTCATCTATGCATTTATGCACAACATTATGCAATTATCAAAATTCAGTTTCAAGTCATGAGTCAAAATCCACTTCTAGCTGAGTTGACAAACCTAAACATAACAATCCAAACCACAATAACTCGCTAAAATTTTACAAACCTAACTAAGGCTTTTTACAATTTAACCCACCTCCACCCCAATCGCAACCAACTCAACAAGTTCAAAATTCAATGGTTGTGTCTTATCATTATGGATATCCGAATAGACAGTGCACCCGTTTACCTGACACTCTCCACCATAAAATGAACCAATTACTCCAAAAATGAATGCTCACCATACCACATGTTCACCCACTTGATCCCAATCAACCATTAACACCTACCTTCAAACCTAATGCTGATTTCCATTTCCATCATCAAAATGGCCATGACAATGAACTCTACAAGCATCTTAAACATTTAGTTCAAGGTCTCATTGATTCAAAAGAAATGATCATTATGGGTGTTAATGATCAAGGAAATAAGTCCACCACACCCCCTAACAAAAATTTACAAATCTTCACCAACCCTATGCCTAAACACACCACCTTGTTCATCAAGGCTAGTGAACCTTCAAATCCTGATGTAATGACTATTGATACACACAACGAACAACTTGATACATCTCCTCTTGATGCCCAAGCTCGTCCTATGGATGAACTTGTAGCTATGATAGATGTTATCCCTCGCAAGGGAAAAACCACTAAATCTCTTGATATTACTTTTTCTGCTAAAGACATACTACAAAAGCTTCTTGATGGTCCTCTCTACATAGCTAGCAGAATCTATGATAAACCAACTATGGGATATTAATAGATCCCGCTTGTGGTGAAAATGTGATCACAGAAGAATATCTAGTTTTACATAATTTATATCAAGATGACTATAATACACCAATTGCATGGATTAAAACACATAATGGTTTTGCATGCCCTACGATTGGATCGATCGTGCTACCTTTACAAATAGGACCTAAGACCTTGGAGGTAACATTTTCCATTATCCCATGATCTGACCAATTTTGTTTGTGGCTAGGCCTTCCTTGGCTTCACTCAATGAAAGCAGTCCCATCAGTCGTTCATAAGTGCTTGAAGTTTCCACATGGCAATGAGGTATTCACTGTACACCATAGTGGCTTTAATCCTTTATCTTCCAAAGGTAAATTTCCATTAGAAACTTTTTGGCCTGAACCCATGGAACCTATCACTCCTCATAAGGACTTCTTTTACATTGCTTATCAAAAGTTTAAAGCTAAAAACATCACTAAATTATCTCTTCATATCACATCTTTGTCCACCTCTACTACTCCTATCCTTGATGAAACCATGATTACACCTGAATCTGATATCGAACAAACCATCAAGCCTTCTGAAAAATATCCTCCTGACACTTCCCAGCCATCATTTAAATGACCATGAGAAAATGATATAACTCATGCCTTACCTCCTCGTATTAAAAAAATATATAAAGCGAAAGAGAAAGTGGTTGATCCATCCTCTTCAGTTCGTCCTACTCTTCCCCCTTCAGAAGTAGAAGAACCTATGATGACTCAATTTTCTCTTACACCTCAACAACTTCAATACATAATTAAATGAAACCGCAATGCTTGGGAATGTCGATGTCACCGTTGTCTTCTTTCCTGTCAATCTCGTATGGCAGATGAACAATACAATCAACCTCCCTCCTTAACAGAAGAAATAGATGACCACCTTCCCCCTCCTAACCTACCACATGAAAATTCCACCCGAAAATTGCAACAAAACCAACCTGTTCAACAACCACCACTCTTGATACATCCATCCTTAGAAATCACCCTTCGTCCTCCCATCATTATTAATCTTGATAACTGTAGACACCTAAAAATGGTCTGGAGAATCCAATTAATCAAATACGCCTTATTTGATTAATTAATCTTAAATTCCTCTACTTAGTAAATAAATAGAAATATTTATTTATATTAAGTTCATTTATCAATTCTCCTATTTTTCTCTCCTAATTAAATAAACAAAATTAAAAACTTTGTTTTATTTAATTATTATCATTTTTATCACATTAATTCTCTCTTAAATTAAATAAACAAAATTAAAAACTTTATTTTATTTAATTATTATCATTTTTATCACATTAATTCTCTCTTAAATTAAATAAACAAAATTAAAAACTTTGTTTTATTTAATTATTATCATTTTTATCACATTAATTCTCTCTTAAATTAAATAAACAAAATTAAAAACTTTGTTTTATTTAATTATTATCATTATTTCTTCTATCTTAAAATTGAATACACAATTTAAATAATTCGTGTTATTTAATTTCACATTTCCTCTTAATTAAATAAAGATTGTCAAAAATCTTTTATTTAATTATCACTCTCCTTTAATTTAATAAAACCAAACCCTATAGTTTGATTTATTAAATTATTTATTCCTCATTTTTGCTAAATTTAAATAAATTTAAATTATTTAAATTTATTGCATAAAGTTTGCACTATTCCCTCACCAATAAATATTTATTTCTCACCAATCAAATTAATGGCACTGCCATTCACGGGAAAGCTTCAGGGAAAATCTGCAGGAAGATCTCTCAACAACCTTCCACCCACCTTCCCTCTTATATTGTCTGGTGTTTTCATGGGGAGAAACCATTCCCCATGATCATCTCCTTCTTCTCATCCCAAGCCTTTAGATTCTCCAGAAGAAATCACAGCCCCTCATCCTGGTTTCCTGTACAATTGTGCTGCCGTAAAAGCTATAAATACAACTCTTGGGCTACACAAAAAGGGATCCCAATGAATATAATCTTACTCTGCAGGTTTCCAAAGCACTCAAGCATCCAATTCATCCAACAATCACCTAGCAACCATCCAGCATCCATCCAGCATCAACATTTGCAGTCATGGCTGCCATTAGCATAGAGTTTGCATATTTAGATTAAAATAGAGTAGCATAATCTCATTTCTCATTCTCTAAGTGTCACTTAATAGTTTAATTAGCTTAAGAATCTGAGAGCTAAGTAAATTAGAGAAGTCTTTAGAGTTAGAGAGCAATAAGATCCCCACATTGCAGGAGAGTGGATCCCATGGATAGATATATGAGTCATATGATTCTCTTCCTTCAGTTTTGGCAGGTTTCGTTGGTGGATTCCTTTGTCCTGATAAGAGGTCAAAGGGTCTATCGCTTGGATGGGGTCATGTGCTAGAGGGCCTGGTGGTCCATAGGACGAGATATGCATGGGGCATGTGCATGCTTGCCCAGTTATATCATGATTTGCATTGGATAGTATATCTTGGTGGCAGTAGTTTATCTGCAGGGGCTACCCTTCTCCAGGTATGGGCATGGGAGCATATTGCTGTGACACGTCCCATACCAGTGTTGGCCAGACCAGCGATGAGGCCATATGTATTTTGATATAGAGGCAGGCCTACCCAGCATATGATGGGTAAGCTTGAGTATTGGAGACGGATCGTTGATGATATAGAGGCAGTGACCTGGCGTCCATACCTAGACTATGATGCTTGGGACGTTGATGATATTGAGTTGGGGTTCTTGTCCGATTCTATGTATTTGATCGGGAAGAGCCCCAGGGTCTTGGAGCATTTCCTATTTCGTCGGGTGTACAGACAGTACGGTATTGTGCAGTGCATGCCACAGGGTGTAGCCCACTATGGACGGTGACGGATTGATGTGCCTGATTGGGGTCCTAGCTTGCCTTACGGGGCACTTGTTGAGGGTTACCGTGCCTTGCAGCCATCAGCGTGGGAGGTTCGACGAGACATTGTCGAGGCACCCATTACACCTGAGTATGGAGAGTATCTGGCTCTGCACCCGCCTCCACGGATTACCATTCCAGATGAGCCAACACCTATACCGGCAGCCGTACCGGCAGTAACACCAGCACCAGCACCAGCAGGGGGTATTCAGGTCGGTCAGGGATGGGGGAGAGAGGAGGATGTTGATGTCGATGTGGAGATCAGCTCAGAGGCTGACAGCGATGACAGTTCTGACAGCAATGAGGATAGCAGTGATGATGATGGCGGAGATGGGAGGGGACCGAGCGTAGCAGGTTTATCCGAGCCATCCTCCAGTGCGCCTCGTAAGAGGCAGGCTATTACATCTTCATCAGCAGATCCCTTAGAGATTGCGGGTTTACAGGTGCAGGTGCAGACATTGCAGGGACAGTTAGCACAGGTGCAGGGTTTATTAGCTCAGACCCAGGCTCAAACGCAGGCACAGCTAGCTACTGCTCAGACCCAGATCACATCTCTGATTAGTGAGAGAGATGGGGCTTTATAGGTAGTAGCGACCGCACAGGCTCAGGTGACAGGATTACAAGCGCAGTTGTCCACAGCCCAGGCACAGATCGCAGCCTTGATGTCAGAGCGGGATACCATTAGATGGACAGCTGAGACAGCATAGGCGACTGCAGAGAGGTTACAGAGAGTGGCAGATGGGACTTCTGTAGTGGATTATATGCGAGAGGCCATGTGGGCAGGTGCTGAGATTGAGTTCTACCGGAGCCGTTATCATGAGCTGTGTCCCCCAGAGCAGAGAGTCAACTATGCTCAGTCACACTCAGGGAGGAGTCGGTCTAGGACAGTGAGCAGAGGTGTGACACAGCCTCTTCTGAGAGATCCGAGAGATCCTGGGACGTCTGGTGGTGGTACAGATACTGGTGCGAGACCTGCTCCTTCTGGTGGGAGTACCACCTGATATGTATATGCGTACCCATTGAGAGATTGATACCGCTATTTTTGACATGATGTTATTTTCATTCTTTTCAGACTTCATTGTATACTTGACACTTGATGAGATATATATGTGCAGTTGTTTGATTGATTCACGATATGTTTTGATATGATTTATGTGATGGATGCATTGATTTTATGATGTATTGACATGATGGATGTGTGTATTTTATGATGTATTGATGTGATGGATGAAATGATATTGACGATGTATTTCTTTTCTTATGATATGTATGATAGATAAAATGTGATGGACGATGTATGGAAAATGTAATAAATGAAGATGTGATATGTGAACATGTGAAGTGAATTGTAAAATGTGACATGTGATAAATGGATGATGAATAAATGAAATGTAAAATGTAATGATGTATGTAAATGAAATGTGATAAATGATAAATAATGAGATGTGAAATGAATGATTTACGATGAAATGTGATTTAATTGTAATGATAGATGAGTAGATGATGTTTAATGAATGATGAGATGTAACTATAAATGTAAAGTAAATGTAAATGAAATGTAATGTAAATGGATTTGAATGATGTATGATGAATATGTAATGATGTAAATGTAAATGATGTATGGTTTTAATGAAATGTAATGATGTATGATAGGTGAGATGTAAATGTAAATGATGTATGGACTTAATGAAATGTAATGATGTATGATAGGTGAGATGTAAATGTAAATGATGTATGGATTTAATGAAATGTAATGATGTATGATAGGTGAGATGTAAATGATATGTAATGAGATGGAATGCCATGATGTATGATGAATATGTAATGATAAATGAAATGGTGTAACATAACGTGTATATATGATGTCACGAAATGAGATCTTTATTGTGGATTGATGAGATAAAGATATGATCCCATATGCAGGTGTCAAGTATACTTAGTCTTTAGTAAGAAAAGATAACATCACTTGCGATTGAATCATTGTAACTTGTGCCATCAGTACTCTGCAGATGTATTATTATGAATGCAATCTATGTTAACCATGCAAATGCCTATTTTATCAATGCAAATATAAGTGTCACTTTAATAATTATTTAATCTGCTTTGTATCATCACTGAGCTTTATTTTTAAAATTTTGAAAGCGAATACAAGCATCAATGATATGAGATAGACCAATGATGACCTGAGTATTTCTTTCATGATTTTTGATATTGCAAGCGAACATAAGCATCATGGTATAAGATAGACCAATGATGACCTGAGCATTTCTTGCATAAACAAACAAGAATTAATCATTTTCTTAAGTGAATTTAAATGTCATCCATGATATTTGGTAGAGAATTTCCCACGACAATTCACAAAACAATAATGACTAATTCACAAGCAGCAGACAAAGAAAAGATATCATTCTTCTTCCTTACATCTCTAGTTCAATACATCATTGAGTTGCTCCAAAGAAATGATAATCAAATGATAAAAAGCACAACAATTCAAATTCTACTTAATGTATTTTCAAATCATTATTCAGATTAGATCATCAGTGTCGAGATGTGTGTGCTGATGTGTGTATGATTTTTCCAAATGTTTTGACCAATTGATGCGACTTAAAAGACCTATCCTAGGGGTCTCGGGGACTGATCAAAGATTAGTCTTGCCTACATTATACATGCAGAGACCACGTAGTTCGACTGACACAGACTCCACTTTTGACTGATGCAGACTCTATTTTTGTTTTTTTGATTTTCTGATGTTTTTGGATTTTGAATTTTCTGATGTTTATGGACTTTGAATTTTTTGATGTTTTTGGATTTTGATGGGTTGCCACTTGATGTTGTTATGTTTAACTACCCTTCCATGCAAGCTGAAAGTCTACTTGTACCAGATAACATTAGGATGTTGCCCCCAAGCTAGGGTAAAACATGGTATCCTTGCTATGATATGGATAGTGATAATCTCAAATGATAGATGGAAATGATATGAAAGGAAACAATCGTAACAACACTGTACCCAATAGATAGAGGAGTTTTGGTGAAAATCACAAGTAACGCCTGTTTGCCAGGTTTTCATCACTTGTTTTTTTTATTGTGTCCTCTTTCTTTTTCTTCTTCTTCTTCTTTTTATTTTTTTATTTTATTTTATATATATATATATATTTTTTTATTTTTTTTGTTTGTTTATTTCTCTCTTTTTCTGTCATCATGACACCTGTTTGCCAGGTTTTCATCGAGACAACTTTATTGACCGTGCACTAGATATCCTCAAGTGTAGAATCGCCGGAGATGAATGCTGTTCATGGGCTCCTCCAACATGTCTCCCTCTGGTGTAGACAGTCGATATGCTCCTGATCCATAGACTGATATGATGACATAAGGTCCTATCCAGTTAGGTTCAAACTTTCCCTTCTTTTCTCTGTCTGCTTGATTTCTAGGGTTTTCCCGTAGGACCAAGTCTCCAATCTGGAAGACTCTAGGTTTAACCCTATGATTATAGTTTCTAGACATCCTTTGTTGATAGGTTGTCAAATGATTAACAGCTTGTTGTCGACGTTCATCAAGTAGCTCTAATTCCTGAAGTCTAGAGACCCTATAATCTTCATCTGAAATGAGTCCCTTTAGTGAGACTCGAAGGGATGGAATTTCTACCTCAATAGGTAATATTGCTTCTGATCCATAGACAAGAGCATATGGTGTAGCTCCTGTTGGTGTTCTGATGCTTGTCCTGTAAGCCCAAAGAGCAGGGTTAAGCTGAACATGCCAATCACGTCCTACTTCATTTACAGTCTTCTTGAGAATTTTGAGGATTGTTTTATTTGAAGCTTCTGCCTGTCCATTACCTTGAGGGTAATATGGGGTTGAAAAGCGATGTTGGATGTGGAACTTTTCACATAGTTCTTGGATGTCTTGGTTCTTGAAAGGCCTGCCATTATCTATGATGATTGACTGGGGTATCCCATATCTACAAATGAGATAATTAAGAATGAAAGATGATATTTGCTTTCCAGTGATTGTGGTTAAGGGAACTGCCTCCACCCATTTTGTAAAATATTCGGTTGCTGTGATAATGAATTTGTGTCCATTAGATGAAGATGGGTGAATTTTCCCTACCAAGTTAGTCCCCACTGACAGAAAGGCCATGTAGTTGCAAATGGATGCAGCTCTTGTGCTGGTGCATGTATAAGATTGCCATGGATCTGGCATTTTGAACATCTTTTGACAAACTGATAAGACTCTTGCTCCATATGTGGCCAGTAATACCCCAAACGAAGGAGTTTCTTGGCTAAAGATAATCCACTTGAATGTGTACCACAAATTCCTTCATGGACCTCATGTAAAGCGGAAGCGGATTCGTCATGTTCTAAACAATGTAAAAGAGTACCATCTAGGCCTCGACGGTAAAGGGTATCAGTAATAATGGTATGTTTGGCGGATTGGCGTATGAAGTTGCGCTTTTGGTTGCGAGAAAGATCTAGTGGTAAGATATTATCTTTCAGATAAGTATAAATTTCTCCATAAATGGAGGATTGGGCACTATCCAAAAGGCTTATGGTTTGGGATTTGGGATTTGCGTATGCAGGGTTTAATACTTGTTCTACAATAAATCGATAACGATCTTGCGTTTCAAGTATTTGTAGAAGAGATGCTATTGTGGCCATGGCATCTGCTACTTTGTTCTCTGATCTTGGTATCTGCTCAAATTTGATTTCTATGAAGTACTTTCGTAGGTCATCCACCAGCCTCTTGTACAAAACCAGTGTGTCATCCTTAGTTTGATAATCATTGTTGACTTGATAGATGATTAACTGGGAATCTCCATACACCTGTAGTTCTGTGATTTTCCATTCAATAGCCACTTTAATTCCAAGGATCAAAGCTTCATATTCTGCCACATTGTTAGTGCAATGGAAGGTAAGCCTGTATGATCACGGGATTGTGTGCCCAAGAGGTGTGACAAATAGAATTCCTGCACCTGATCCATGATGTGTGTAGGATCCATCGAAGTAGAGTTGCCATGGTTGTGTTGTTACATTGAGGATATCTGCATCAGGAAATTCCATGGTCATATGATGATTGTCAGATAATGAAGCTTCTACTAATTGATCGGCGATGGCTTGTCCTTTGATAGCTCGCCTTTCCACATACTGAATATCAAACTCACTGAGGAGCATGACCCACTTTGCCAACCTTCCTGTTAAAGCTGCTTTGCTCAGTAAATACTTGAGAGGATCAATTTTTGCAACAAGCTTGATAGTGTGAGTAAACATATAGTGTCACAATTTTTGTGTTGCAAATACTACTGTTAAGCATGATTTTTCAATGAAGGTGTAGTTTACTTCATGTCCATTGAGTGTCCTGCTGATATAGTATATAGCCTGTTCCTTTCCCTCTTTATCCTCTTGTGCTAGCAAGGCTCCTAAAGAAATGTCTGTTGTTGCAATATATAACAATAATGGCTTGTCTTCACTAGGTGGTACCAAGATTGGTGGCGTCATCAGATAATGCTTGATTTGATTGAAGGTACTCTCACACTGTTCATCCCATTTAAAAGGCACATTTTTATGTAAGAGATGGTTGAACGGATGACACCGATCTGCTAGTTGGGAGATGAATCTTTTGATGGACTGTAGTCGGCCTTGTAGAGATCTTAATGTGCTGATATTCTTAGGAGGTGGCATTTCCATAATGGCCTAGACTTTTGCCGGATCTACTTCAATTCCCTTTGTAGAAACTATGTATCCTAGGAGCTTTGCTGATGTAACTCCAAAGACACATTTCTTTGGATTCAATCTGACTTTGAATTTTTCCAACCTGTCAAATATTTTGGCCAATATCTCTAGATGTCCTTCCCTGGTGTAAGATTTGGCTAAGATGTCGTCCACATAGTCCTCCATGAAGGTATGCATCATGTCGTGGAAGATTGTTGTCATAGCCCGCTGGTATGTAGCTCCTGCATTTTTTAACCCAAAAGGCATGACGTTCCAGCAAAAAGTGCCCCATGGACATGTAAAGGCTATCTTTTCTTGGTCTTTAGGAGCTATCTTGATTTGATTGTATCCTGAAAATCCATCCATGAGTGAGAGCATTTTATGGTCGGCTGTGAGATCTACAATCATGTCTATGTTTGGCAAAGGAAAATCATCCTTTGGACATGCTTTATTTAAATCCCAAAAATCAGTACATGTTCTGATGGTGTTATCCGGCTTTGAAACAGGCACAATGTTGGATATCCATTCCGCATAGTCAATAGATCTGATGAATCCAGCATCTAGTAATTTCTTCAAGTCATTTTTCACTAATAATGCAACATGTGGATGCATTTTTCTCAGCTTCTGTTTTACTGGTTTAGTGCCAGCTGGTAAGGATAAGTGATGCATAATGAGATCTGTGTCCAAGCCTGGCATGTCAGAGTATGACCAAGCAAAATTGATACATCATTCTTCAAAGAATTTGATAAAATCTGGCTTTTCTGTATCTATCATGGATGTGGCCAGGTGTAATACTCTTGCTTTTTCCACTGAGCCAATATTAATAGACTGTGTGGGTTCTATTAACACTGATGATCTTTCATGGTAATGTTGCGGGAGAATGTCAAACCTTCCATCCTTTGGTGCCTCAATGAGGTTTTCGCCATCGGATGCGTTCTTTATTTTTACTATTTTAGGATCAAATACTGCCATAGAATGGTTTTCACCATTAGATCCATGTTTTTCTTTCATATTTTTGCAACTGGAAGGTTTGGCATCCTCCTGCCTAAAAGCATCATTAAAAGAAGTATTGGTAGAACAAGCATCGGATTCCTCACAGCAAAGGTAGTTAATAATGGAGGAATCATTGTCAAAAATAGGGAGATTAATAGGATGTTGGGCTTCCCATTCGATAAGTTTGGGATGTAGTAAAGGCAATGAATCATTAGATGGGTTGAGGTCAGCGATTGTGAAAGCTCGGACGAAAATGTCGTCTAGGTTGTCTATGGTTATGTCGAGGCCTACAAAGGTATTTTCTTCCACATCATTTATCTCAATCGATGTCCGTTCATCTTCACTTGAGTCATTGAAATTTTGTGTTTCAAAGACAATAGGATTAAAACTTGAGCTTTGACCCTCCTTGTGATTGAGGCTATACTTTTTGATAATTTCAACCTGAATATCTTCATAGGAAACTTCTGATAAGTTGTCCCACTCATACTCATTTGAATCTGTTTCAGAATTATCTCTTATTTGAAGAATACACTCCACAGTTTTATTGGTGATTTCTGCTCTTGCTTTTTCTATGTATCCTAGTCCAGTTTTATCCTTATGTTGGAGCGTAAGAGGCTGGATTGGTTCTGTTATGCCTTGTTTCCTTAACCCAAGAGGTCCCTATCCTGAATATCCCATCTTCTCAAGAATAGTTTTTCCTTTCCCATATTGAGTTGTTTCTATGATGTTACTTGTGGAAGCCAGGGCTTCCTCATCCTTATAAAGCCAATTTAGTATGGCCTTATCTTTTGATTCTTTGTGTAAGCTCCCAGCTTTTACAAATCTTCCATCTAATGCTGTTGTAGATTGTTCTGAAGTGTGGGTGTTTGTAGATGGTTGTCCATATGTTTGTAAGGAGGGTAACATTTGTGATAGATGAAATGAGTGTCCAACACCATATTCACTTATTCCTTTGTCACTTATCTATACTTCTTTGGTGAATTGATGTGAGAGTGGAGCCAATTGTTCTCCAACATTTGAAGAGTTAGATTGTGCCATCCTTATCTCTTGTGATTTTTGTTGTTTTGGAAGCCACTTTGAAATGAAGCTTTGCTGTTGCTCACTATCTGATGTGCCAACTTCTCTATTGTTAGGTATGAATGTATCCTGAGATGTCTTCAATGTATGACAAGCTTGGGTGTCATTGTAGTCTGCTGTGATTGTTACCTCCTGTCCATTGATGAGAAATTTTAGGCATTGATGATAGGTAGACGGTACTGCTTGCATATCATGGATCCAAGGGCGTCCCAACAGTATGTTGTATGTCAGTTCCCTATCTAAGACTTGGCAAACCACTTTTTGGACAATAGGCCCAACTTGAATGGGTAATATGATCAATCCTGTAGAGGACCTTTCTTCTTCATCATATGCTTTGATTGTGATTTTTCATCTGGTATCAATGGCTTCATCTGAGTATCCTAGTGCACGAATCAGATTTAAGGTACAAATATTTAAACCAGCCCCTCCATCTATCAGGACACGTTTTACACGATGTTTGTGGATAAGGACTTCAATGTGAAGGGCAAAATTATGCGGGTGGTTGAGTGATACATCATCATGTTCAGAAAATGAAAGGCAATGAGGTGCAGATAGATGTCCCACCATAGCTTGGAATTGACACACGTCCAGATTGTTAGGTACTGTAGTTGATATGAGAGCTTGTTCAAGAACCTCTTTGTGTGATGGGGAGATCTTCAAAAGTTCCAAGATTGATATTTGTGCTAGTATTTTCTGCAATTGATCGATGAGATTATATTGATTGGAGGGGGGATCCACTGATGGGGATGATATTGATGCTCCTTTCAATATAACTTTGGATTGTGCCCTTGTTGTGGCATTAACCGGTTGGTACTCTTGTTTCCCTTTGAGTGTGACTACATTGATTTGGTTTTCAGATTTGTCCATATGTTGTACCAATTTGGTAGATGTAATGTCGTTGTTCTGGTTGATTTGATTGCATAACTCTTCATCCTCTTTGGCAGCAGAAAAACAAAGGATTGTTGCGTCATAAACATAACCAACGTTCTTACCTTTGGTGTTTGTGGAAGAAGATTCTCCCTTTTGATAATTGGGTAGAGGATTTTTGAATGTTGTATGATCCTTGTTTGTTTGAGGGCCCTCTACGAATACTTTCTTTTGATCTATGAGGTCTTGTACCACATATTTTAATTGCCAACAATTTTCAGTCATGTGTTCTTTATTTTGATGATAGTGACAGTAATTTAAGTCATTCCACCATGATGGTTTGACTTGAGGGTCCCAATTTCTAGCCTCTTGCACTTGAATGAGTTTTTCATTTAAAATTTCTTTGAGGACTGATTCCAACGATTGTCCTAATGGCGTGAATTTTCGTTTATTGGAGGGTCGTTGGAATGATTGGGTTTTTGTTTCTCCACGGTTTTGATTATTTCCTTGATCACTACTTTGTTTGATATTAAAACCATTGTTTTGTTTGTTTGTAGTAGTTGGTGTCAAGGTGAATACTGGTTTAGATGTATGTGCATCGATCATGGTATCAGTATTCTTGTTCTTTTGCCAAAATCTTGGCTTTTCATTGTTGCTGTTAGAGGAATGGTTATTGTTTGAACCTTCAGTGAAATGTTTGATTGTTCCTCTTTTGATTAAAGCCTCTTCGATTTTAAACCCTTTTTCGATAACTTTTTCAAATGTGGATGGACATTGTAGGTCCAATCTGTAGTTCATGTCATCTATTAAGTTATCAATGAACATCTCTATCTTCTCCTCTTCAGGAATAGATCTAGGGTATTTAGCAAATAGCCTTCTCCATCATTCGAGAAAAGAGAGAAACTTTTTGCCCTTTGCTTGTTTGGTGTTGTAAAGTTCTTTTAAGGTTACCCCATGTTGGATGTTGAATGAGAAGTGTGTTATGAACCTATTGATTAGTTCCTCAAAGGATTGAATTCCAGGTTCTAATTTAGAAAACCACTCCATGCAAGTGTTTCCTAGGCTTCTTGGGAATAACCGTAGTAAGTAAGAGTCCTCGTGTGCAAACTCTATGCTCATAGCTCAAAATTCTCGTACGTGGTCAAATGGATCAGTTCTCCCATTGTATTTGTTGTATGTTGGGTACTCACAATACCTGGGAAATGGTATCATGTTGATGCTTGAGTCAAATGGATAAGGGCAAATGTCTTGTAATAGATACCTCTTTGTTGGCCCTTGTTGGATATTCTGGAATTGTAATTGTAACTGTTGGATTTGTCTTGTCAAAGCATCTATTTGATTTGGATTCTCTATATTAGTTGAGTTAGGTGTGGTTGCTTCCTTGAGTTGATTGACATCAAAGTCTTTAGGAAGCTTAGCACCTTTGTCAGCTAATAAGAGAAGATACTTTTCCATGTCTTGCTCTAGCATCTTTTCCATAAATTTATGGAAATGAGGGTCTTGTTGCACTTTCTCGATTTCTTCTACAGTTATTTCCTTCTCATGTGAGTTAATAAGAGGATCAGTGTTGCTATATCGTCCCCAAGGGTTTTCTTCAGTCATGGCTGCTATTTTTTCGTTTTCTTGTTCTTGTTGTTTTTGATATGCTGCTGGTGTGAAGATAGGCATACAAACGTTAAAGGGTTTACCCTAGACTTTGATCTTGGATTTGATTGGATAAGTGTCAAGTTTGTTGATTTAAAATCTAATTTTTTTTTGTCTAGTTTCGTGATGAAAGGATGATAGAATCCTTGATAGGGAAATTTTGACAGAAAATCTCAGATTTTGGTGATAACGACACTATGCAAGATGCTGCAAGATCTAGGTATAGGGGTAAAGCTTTTCTTTTTGTATGACTATTGTGTTCTGGACTGTAAAAAAATTGTTTTGAACTGATAGAAACCTTGTATTTTATATGGGCAAGTTGACAAAATGCCCTATTAACTCTCTATTTTTCGGGTTTTATGGCGCGCTAAAATAGATACCGGGCGCGCTAAAACTATGACGCGCTACAGAAAATCATGGGCGCGCTACACCGCGTTCACCGCACGCTACAACTCTAAAAACATGCAAAAAAACATCAAAAATAAAGGCGCGAATTACGAGGACGAGTTGAGGTACATACCAGAGGTCCATAGTCGGCTGGACGCTGATGATGGCGCACACGCTCGAGTCGGTGGGTGTGGTATGGGATCGACATCCTAGCTCTGAATGCTCTGGAGGGTCTCTATCTCAAAATTCATAAAAGTCAATGCACAAATGACTTTTGAAAGTGACCTTTGGAGCATTTATAGGCTATTTTTTTGGGGGAATTTTATGGGATTTATTTATTTCTCATTCTGAGGAATAATTCTTGTCAATCACTGGGGCATTTACAATCTTGTTGGGAGATAAATTGTTTCTTCATCAATTCATCATCAAACCATCATAAAAATTCAATTTTTTTGAAAAATTCATAAAATATCCAAAATTCATCAATTTATCTCCCGAGGGGGCATATATCACTATCTTTTCGAAATTCATCATCTAGGACAAGTCTGGGGCATGCTTTAAAACCTTTCGTCAATACTGGCAGTCGAAGCAAAAATATTCTTTGAAACACTGTGTAAACACATCACTTCAAAGAGGGGCAAAATGTAGACACCTAAAAATGGTCTGGAGAATCCAATTAATCGAATACGCCTTATTTGATTAATTAATCTTAAATTCCTCTACTTAGTAAATAAATAGAAATATTTATTTATATTAAGTTCATTTATCAATTCTCCTATTTTTCTCTCCTAATTAAATAAACAAAATTAAAAACTTTGTTTTATTTAATTATTATCATTTTTATCACATTAATTCTCTCTTAAATTAAATAAACAAAATTAAAAACTTTGTTTTATTTAATTATTATCATTTTTATCACATTAATTCTCTCTTAAATTAAATAAACAAAATTAAAAACTTTGTTTTATTTAATTATTATCATTTTTATCACATTAATTCTCTCTTAAATTAAATAAACAAAATTAAAAACTTTGTTTTATTTAATTATTATCATTATTTCTTCTATCTTAAAATTGAATACACAATTTAAATAATTCGTGTTATTTAATTTCACATTTCCTCTTAATTAAATAAAGATTGTCAAAAATCTTTTATTTAATTATCACTCTCCTTTAATTTAATAAAACCAAACCCTATAGTTTGATTTATTAAATTATTTATTCCTCATTTTTGCTAAATTTAAATAAATTAAAATTATTTAAATTTATTGCATAAAGTTTGCACTATTCCCTCACCAATAAATATTTATTTCTCACCAATCAAATTAATGGCACTACCATTCACGGGAAAGCTTCAGGGAAAATCTGTAGGAAGATCTCTCAACAACATTCCACCCACCTTCCCTCTTATATTGCCTGGTGTTTTCATGGGGAGAAACCATTCCCCATGATCAGCTCCTTCTTCTCATCCCAAGCCTTTAGATTCTCCAGAAGAAATCACAGCCCCTCATCCCGGTTTCCTGTACAATTGTGCTGTCGTAAAAGCTATAAATACAGCTCTTGGGCTACACAAAAAGGGATCCCAACGAATGTAATCTTACTCTACAGGTTTCCAAAGCACTCAAGCATCCAATTCATCCAACAATCACCCAACAACCATCCAGCATCCATCCAGCATCAACATTTGCAGTCATGGCTGCCATTAGCATAGAGTTTGCATATTTAGATTAAAATAGAGTAGCATAATCTCATTTCTCATTCTCTAAGTGTCACTTAATAGTTTAATTAGCTTAAGAATCTGAGAGCTAAGTAAATTAGAGAAGTCTTTAGAGTTAGAGAGCAATAGGATAGCATTTTGAAGCTTTTTAGTTTAATTTAGTTTAAATTCATTTTGTTTTAGATACAATTATCCTATTTAGAAGCGTAGAGGCATTTTTTATTTAGTTTTCCCCTTTTACACGCTTACAATAACAATGAGGGTGCAATGATTAATATATCAATGAGGGTGCAATGATTAATAAAATAGATGAAGAAATAAACAATGATTTGAACTCTTTATTTTCATCTACAATGTGCTTAAATGATACAAACTCTCCACCAAGTGAAGAACGTAGAACAACCCCTAGTTCAACATTTGTGATTCCTCCTTTGGAAAGCCACCCACCTTCACATTATAATGAACATGATTGGGAGGCGGATGACTTGATGGATGACTTGCATTTTCCTAGCTAGTCTCTCATCTTTTACTTATTCTTTGTTTTCTTTTTCTTTTTGTGTGCATATCGTGTTCCCCCATATCGTGCATTTGATGTTTCCTTTCCTTGCACACTTATTCTATTTGTATCTTTCTTCTTCTATTCATAGTGCTTTTTTTTTTCCTTTTTGGGATGATGCAAAGCGTAGAGATGCCCTATGTATCTTCTATCTTGACCCAAACGGTCCTTGTCTTTTTCAACTTTTTTTTTGTGTTTTTCTTTTGGGAATGACAAAAGGTGTAGAGATGCCCTATGTCTCTTCCATTTTGACCCAAATGGTCCTTGTCTTTTTCAATTTTTGTTTTTTTTCCTTTTGGGGATGACACAAAGCGTAGAGATGCCTATGTCTCTTCCATGTTGACCCAAATGGTCCTTGTCTTTTTCAATTTTGTTTTTGTTTTCCTTTGGGATGATGCAAAGCATAGAGACACCCTATGTATCTTCCATGTTGACCCAAATGGTCCTTGTCTTTTTCAATTTTTGTTTTTTTTTCCTTTTGGCGATGACGCAAGGCATTGAGATCACAATGTCTCCTTTATTTTGACCCAAAATCTTTTTCCTTTTCATTTTTCCTTCTTTTCGCTTGTGTTTTCCTTTTGGGGATGATGCAAAGCATCAAGACTGCAAATTTCTCTTCCATGTTGACTCAAAATAGACTTTCTTTTTCCTTTGTTTTCTCTCTCTTTGTATCATTCTTCCAGTTCTATGTGTATTTGGGGAATGATGGCAGCTTCGCACTCTTTCATAAAAACATTTCAGCAACAAGAATACTGACCCCAAATCCATAGATCCCTTGTGTTTGGTGTATTTTCTTGTCTAGGGGGAAACTTCCTCCCTTTCTTTGTTTTTCATTTTTCCTTAACATGACACAGCCTACCCTTGAAACATATGACTTGGCATAGAGCTTTCTAGGTTGGCTCTCATGTCTTTTTTGTATTTTTAACTTTTCTTTTCTTCTCTACTTTAAAGTAATTTCCCACAAAATGATGTGTACCAATTCTTTTAAATTGGGGGCATACATTACCATTATTTCATTATGCATTCATGCTTCTTAGTGTAGCCTTGTCATTTATGTGATGTGTTTGTCACTTTGTGGATGACATTGGGTGTGATGTCCTTCATAAGTGTGATCTATCTCAACATATTACATTCCTCTTTGTGGTTTGATGCGATGCACTACATCCCCTAAGTTGCAAATATACTATTCTTTGATTGGTCCTCTCTTGGAGACATTAGAAACAATGTTCCCTAAGTGACTAACCTTGCATAAATTGAACAAGACTCCTTTGAACAATATTTCACATTATTGAATTTGGCCACCTTGCATAACACAACTTGCATGCCTGTGGTGCCATCCTATTTTGATTATCTCATGAACCTTAAACCGAACTTTACATTTCTTTGGCTTTGTGGTGCCTTAAGCCCAACTAGTAGCATGAATTTTCCCCATAGCCACTTTTGTGTTTGTTAGTGCATACTAACTAGCGTATGTATCTTACTACTTTTTCGGCTTTCTCACCCTACAAACAATAGTTCTGTGGCCCCAGAGTGAGTACACAATTTCTTTTTCAATCAATCATCCTAGATCTCTTTTCATAACTAGTTGGATTGATGATTGAAGCTTCATTCAATTCATTTCACCACTTGTGTGTTCCTTTGTCCTTATGTCTAGTTTGCCATGGGATCTTTGTCCTTGGGGCTTGATCATCCCTATTGATTGTTGCATTCCATCTTGCTAGCATAAGTGCATTTGAACCCTCCCTCAATGTTCATGGCTACTTTAGTTTGAGGAAGCAAGTTCATCCTCTCACTAAAGTGGGGGCTAAATGTGCTATAGAAAAATGGACCTTTGTCATTTTCATGGCCTTTTAGGTCTTGTTTCATGGTGTTGAAACTATGTTGCTTTGATTTTATGCTATAACATGGCTTCAATATGCTTATTTAGGTACTAAAAATCAAAGAACTATGTCTTGTGAAGGTGTTGTGAAATGTTGAAAGACATTTCTACAGTCTTCTAGACTCTATTTAATACAATTTACCTAAAATCACCCTTTTCCATATCAACAAGTCCTATATTAAAGTGTTGTAAAGTCTTGTAACAATCCTTCATGCTTTTCTAGGCACAATCTCATTATTTACACCTTTCTCATGCTTTATTTTTTCTCTTTATGCAATCATATGCTTAATTAAGTGTATTTTTGGATATTATCCCAACAAACAACATTAAACATAACATTTTTCCCGACACATGGTTTTAGGTCCTAGGTGGGACCCATTCGCCATGGGTGGTGAATGAGTCCCCCTTGGCCCCAAATTAAAAATATTTCAAATTTCCTTTCAAGATTTATTAAGACACTTGATGTCAACCTGTGATGAGGTATGAACCAATAGTAAGGCACAACAATTGTATAAATAAGTTTTTTTCACCTCATTTTATATCTCCTACAATCTAGTTCATCAAATTCACTCATCCACATATACATTCAAGTATTCAAGCATTCTACATCATCAATTGAAGCAACTATTGAAGCACTTTGGAGCAACCATTGACATTACTTCAGACTTACAAGATCAAGGATTTGCTAAGTTAATAACATTTGCATGTTGTTATTTTACATTTCCTTTGTATTTCACTTATTTCTATTGGGTTTGATTACCAAAGTGGGGTTTGACCAAGGAAAACCCCCATTTGCTAACCCTCCATTTTTCCCCTTTGCATGTGTCTTTGTAGCCTTTGTTTTGCAAATTTGACAAGTTTTAAAGGTGTTGAAAAGTGGAAATCAAGTCAACTAGGCTCTTCAAGTCAACATATCATTATTTCAAGCTTATTAAGTGTTTTTTGTCTATTTCCTATAGAACTAACTCTAACAACCTGACATTCAAACATTCCCAAATTTGGTGTTGCAGAGTTGTCTAATTTTCCAAAAATCTAGGAGTGGACTAATTTGCCACCCTTGGTGAATGAGTCCCATCTAAGACCTGAAAATCTATATTTTTTCAAATCTCGGATCCCAACTATCATAAATCAGTTCTTGACACTTTTTCATTAGTAGTATTGATTCGCCACCCTGGGCGAATGAGTCCCATTGTGAAAAATCAATAAATTTCATTAGCATTCCAAACACTCCATAAATCTTACACATCATCCAGGAGCACTCAAATTTACCCATGTTCAGGTTCTGTTCTGCATAATTTTGTCATTTTCATAGTTATTTGCAAGTTAGAATGTGTTTTCAAACATAGTGTAAATTGCACTTTTGCATTCATTTTAGTTCATTTCAATCAATCAATTATATTTAGTTAAGTTCATTTACATAATATTATATAGCATACATCCTGATTTGAGTGTTACATAAGTATTTTGGGACCCAAATCTCTCTCTTTCTAGGTGAAAAATCTTAGGAAGAGAGCAACCATCTCAGGGTTCCCAAAATCTATGTCACAGGAAATAATGGACAGGAGAAGAATAATACATAGCTTGAATACAATAAGAATTAGGCTTTTGATATAACATGGTAAAATATTATTCCCTCCTCAAAACTCATAGTGACTAGAATGTGATGTTAATGTGGATTAACACATTTTGACCTTTTCTTGCTTTCTTTTCCTTGCTTCATAAGTTTTGTTATTTTTATTTTCTTACAGTTGGCATTTTGAGCACATTAAGAATATCTTGTAACTAATGTAACAAACTAATGATGTCTTTTAAGGTCAAACTTATTTCCCACAAGGAGTTAAGGATAATTATGCCTCATGTTTATATGCTCCACCTGAAGACTCAAGTGTAACTAAGAAGGTTATATTGTTGCAAAGCAGTCCTACGGGATCATGACATTTGTGTTATCTAGTCTACTACTTGTTTTGCTCCTTCATCTCTATAAGAAGTAATTTAGAACTAGAAGAACAGAGAGTTAGAAATTTTTTGAGTTGATACTATTAGTTTTGTCAAGACAATATAGAGCAAGTTTTAGAGTCTTTGTTTTAAGTTTCTTTTGGAGTTCATACTTATGCATGCAAGACTGATAATGATATAGCATTTATAATATAGATTAAAATCAATTTCATGGTTATTCTCTCTCCTAGTATGTATGTTATTGGTTATGATTGAAATTAGTCAAGGATTTCTTTCACTTGTCTCTATCATTATCTAATGGATGTTCAATTTCATGTTTGCTTATTGATTCAATGAACTAATGTAAATGCTTATATGTGATTGATAACTAATAATTACTGTGTTAGGATATTTGTAAGAAGTGATAATCTTGAACATCACAAAGGAATATTTTAATGTAAGATTTCTTAGGGTTATGTGTGTTATTATATGAATTTTTATCAGGTTATGTCAAAAGGTATTGACTTTATGCTTGGGATAAAGACACTGGTTCATTCAGGGTATTAGTGTTACACTTACAGTGTTGATTCATTAACTACTTAATCTTTTAACCATAAAATCTCAAAGGAAAATTGTTGTTATTTGTTTTTTTTGGTGTTTTTTCTCTCATATATGATATATATAACATTGACATAATTATCTTCCAACTTATTCAATGTTACTATTAGGTAGTATCATGAGAGATATATGTTATTAACAATGTATTCGATTGTAATTTTGAAAAGTATTTAGGTATACATTGTGGGATCACCCTCCCAGGTTTCACAGAGCCCAAAGAGTAGGAATATAAGTTTAGCAACCTCTATTTATTCATTGGCCAATCCCTTTAGAATTACTGATAATTGGAAATGGAAAAATCCATAGGTACTATTCAAACCAAAAGGTACCATAGTGAACTTGTAAGGTCCATATCGATTTTGAAAGTTAGTCTTTGGAATATCTTCTTCCTTTATTCTCAATAATGGTACCCTGAATTGAGATTGATTTTGGAGAACATTGTCGCTCCCTTCATTTGTTCAAACAACTCATCAATCCTTGGGAGTGGATATCAGTTCTTGATGGTTGCCTTGTTCAACATCTGATAGTCTATACACAGATGCAAGGTTGCATCCTTCTTTTTCACAAAGATTATTGGTGCTCCCAAAGGAGACACACTTGGTCTTATGAGCCCTTTGATCAACAATTACATTAACGAGGCTTTCAACTCATAGAGTTTAGTGGTGATCATATGATAAGGTGCTTTAGATTGAGGATCAACTCCTAGTACAAGGTCAATAGAAAATTCAAATTCCCATTCCGAAGGTAACTATGTAAGTTCATTAGGGAATACATCTTGGAACTCCTTGAGAATAGGGTAGTCATCTAGATACGGTTTTTGGTTGTTAGGGTTACTAATATGTACAAAATAGATAGCACATCCCTTTCAATGATCCTTTTCAAGTTGCATAGTAGAAACTTGTCTAAGCTCTAAGGGTCTTTTTATCCCACAAATCTTGACTGGGTTCCCATAATCATCTAGACAATTAACTACCTTATCCTCATAGTTCATTATAGCCTTATGCGCAATTAACCAGTTTATTCCCAAAATTACATCATATGACCCTAAAGGTGCCACATATAGGTTGACCTAGGTTTGGAAGGTTAGAAGCTCTAACTCACTACAAAATGAACAAGTATCTACCCTCCACTTTTCCTGATTACCATATTATATTGTCCATGATTTTTCCATGTATCTAGGTATAATAGGTATTTTGGATATTACTTTAGGATCTATGAAACATTTAGTGGCTTTGATAGCAATTAAAATAGAGATAGTTTGGCCATAGAGCTTACCCATCAACTGTATTAGCAAAGCTTGATACTCTACCTATTTATTATCCACTCTAGCATGGATCTAATGCTATTGAGATTGTTGAAAGTTCCCTTCCCTTTGCAACTTTGATTGTTGTGGATAATTTGAAGCATAATGGTCACCTCCACAAGTGCAACACCTATCACAAGGCCCTTTGCGACCTCCTAGCTTGTCCTCCCTGAATCCCTTTTGCTTTTGGTCATCTTTACCTTTGTTCCTATTTTCCTTCTTATTCTTTCCACCATTACCATCTTCACCTTTCTGGGTATGTGCAGGATCATGGTATGCCAAAAAGTGGCAATATTTGTAGGGTATGTGGCTGACGACTTTTTTTTCACCCAAAATTAATGAAACGAAAAGGGTTTTTAGAGGAGATTCTCAGATTTCCAAAAATATAAATTATGATTTAATTTGAATTTAATAAATTATTATTATTCATTTTCTATTAGAATTACGACTAAAGTCCCATTGATAGGCTGATTGAAAAACATCTATAACTTTCAAACGGTATCATATTTTTTGAATCCAAAACATGCTCACATTCTATGCTTTACATACTAGGATTAAAAAAGAAAAATTAAATTTCATGAATTTTTGACCAAGTTAAGGTGGTCGATAGACGAGTTTTATATTTTCTAAAAGTTGTAATAAAAATTCATAATTAATTATTTACTTGGAAAAAAATTACAAAATATGCATCACATCCGACATGAGTCCTCTACTTATATATAAAATCTTACAAAAAAATATTATCATTTTATTATGGTTAGGGTGGTCGAGAGACACCTACTTCTTATTTTTCTGAAATTTAAGTACTGCATTGAAATTTCAAATTTTCACCAAATAGATTTTATTTATTTTTAAATAAACCTAGTATTTTAGAAACTACATTCAATTTTCTACAAATTCTATTCTTACATATTTTTGAAATAATGTAGATAACTTATTCAAATATTTACGTCAAGTTGCCTAACACTGATTTTTCTGAATTTTTTGCCACTTAAGGGCCTATTTGGCATACCATGATCCTGCACATGCCCTTCTCCTACAACTCACTTCCCCTCTTAAAATTACAAATCTAATCGTTATTGTCTCCTTTATGAAATTTCTTGTTCTGAAACTACAACATAGGATTTGCATTATTGTGGTAGTTGGATAATTGCTACAATTTATGCTCCTATTTGGTGGCCTTTAGGAATACTCCATTCATGGTAAGAAGATCATGCATGTCCACTTCTACTCCGATAGGGTTCCTAAGTCCCAATATGAACTTCTGGATATGGAACTATTCATCTCCCTAATATTGGGGCACATAGCTCACTAGATTGGTGAAATTTTCCCAATATTGGGTCACAGTCATGCTCCTTGAGTTAGGTTTTGAAATTTTGTCACCTTCTTCATGAAGAAGAGCTTTGATAACCATCTCTTATAAAAATATTGGAGTAATATTTCCCACGTAATCTCAATAGGCTAAATATTCCTTTCTAAATTTTTGTTGTCCCACCAAGTAGTTGCTTCTTCTAAAAGCTGATATGTAGCCCATGTCACTTTAGTCTAGTTAGATAGGTTACAAATTCCAAAATATTTTTCCATCTCAATGATCCATGCATATGCTACTACTCTGATATCCTTACCATCAATCTTAGGCAGTGCTACTCTTTTGAGATCATTTCCAAGTTCTTCCTTAATTCAACCTTGAGGACCTTCTCCTAGTCTACTATTCCCTTGATTGAATTTTTCATTCTTGTGAACCTGGTCCTCACATGCCACTCGAATATTATGTTCTATGTGCTCCATATGAACCTTTTTTCTATTCAAAACCTATAAAATCTATTTCGGCCTCTTGTTTGGTCCATTTTCTAACCCACTACCACTCGTCTCTTGCTTGGTGGTCACCATGTTGACTCACATGTGACCTGCATCACATTTCACATCTATCACATCTTAACACTGGGTTCTATGAATAAGCATTCTTATTCTACATCACATTACATACACATGCATCTATCCTTTATTCATGGAAGACATACACATTCATGCACAATAAATATATTTTGAAGTTCTTCATTTGAATACACCAAAAATAACATCTTTTTTTATTTATATTAAGTGTGGGTCAATAGACCCTTATTTACAAAGTATTCTTGTTACATTAACTATTTTTCTCATTATGAGACTGAAGACACTCCTTTGGGTCTTCATTAGAATTTACATCAAGTTTTTCAAAAGAGGATAGTTGAGCACGCAAGCTCTCCATTTCCTCCTTAGTTAGCAAAGGTGCATTTGTTCCACACCCTAGAGGCCAATCTCTTATTTTGGAAAGCTTCTTAATATTGGGTGTTCACTTCTCAATCTTCTTTCCTCTCTCTAGCTTAAGTCATGTGAGGGCTTGCGCTAGAGTCTTATCATTAGGAATATCAGGTTGAACCTCAACATTTTCTTCCATTACAACTTTCTTGTTTGAGGTCCTAATGTTTTTCCCTTTCTTTCATCCTACCTTATACCTTCATTCAATCCAGGTTTGGTCAATTCTCAAGACAACTAAATTTTGTCAAGGTTCAACTCTTCCCTAGTCAAGGCTATGGAAAACTCAAAAAGCCTAGAGTTGAACCCTAATCTCTAATACCAAATGTAATAACCCATTATAAAATATTGCGTAATTATATTACTGCAGTGACATAATGAATATTTAATTTTAAAAAGGCATAAGTATCTATTGTCAATCATAGCAATGTATGACTAATTAAAATGATTCAAGATATATATATTCAATTTCATTTTCATTTACAATATCCAAGTTGACTTGGCTCATAAGGCCACATAGTCAATACAATGTATAAATTTACATCAAGGTTACATCATAGACCAAGGTTTCCTCTTGATGCTTGGATCCACTAGTGGATGAGAACATGGTTGAAGTGATTTACCACCCAACCATGAAGCTTATGCTTCCCCAAAATTCTCACAACCTAAAGAATACCTAACCCTGGAAGGAAATTTTAGCAAGAGAACAATCTACAAGGTGGAATATAGTGCATGCCCAAATATCAACATGCATGATCTCTATCTACAAGTTAGAAAAATGCAAGATCTATGCTAGGAATGGTCAAGAGTGTTATCACAAAGTCCATACATACATAATGAATGAATTGCTTGGCCAAGCATAAGAATAATTTTGCAACAACAAACAATAGGTTTTACTAAAAGAAAAAACCTATACTCTCTGAACTTCATTTTGACACCCATCCCAAAAGGTAACTTTCTACAACACAATTATTCCATAACAACTATCTACCCTCTAGAAACATCTACCATGAGGTTCTCTAGTCTACTTAGGTGTAATTTTTCTACTCAGTTAAGAGAATATTCTTTACACACATATCTATGTAAAAGTAATTCACTCTACTTATTTTTTCATTACAAAATTAATTAGAAAATGTTTTAAATGGAACTGATGAATACATTATCAAGTCATATCATACACATGACATATGATTGCATTCAACATAAATCATTATTCATTTAAGAATGAATTAAATAAGTAACAAAATAAGGTATGTCACAAGTATGTGTATGTACATATATTAAGGTCTATGTGCATACACATATATGTTCCTACTTAAGTTATAAATTTGTGCATACATTCTAAAATAAAAACCAATAAACCAGATTGTTATCATTCAACTAATGTTTCAGATTTACATATTGTTGTCAGATTACAAGAAGTAAATGGATCTTTAAGAATATGTTTGTTTGAATAGTTTTCCCACATATTGTTATGTCATTTGTTTCAAACCAAGCTATGATAGAAACTATGTTGTTGCAGCTAAACAAGTATTTTTTATACATAATGATGTTGTTTATAGCTAAAAAATTACAATTTATGGAAAAATGATGTCATTTACAACTAAACATGCAAATGTTTATAATAGAACGATTTTTTTTTCAGCTAATCAATTACATTTTATGACAAAACGATGTCATTTGCAGCTAAACATACAATTTTTATAAAAGAATGATGTTGTTTTCAACTAAAAAATTATAGTTTATTACAAAATGATGTCATTTATAGCTAAACTTACAATGTTTATAATAGAACAATGTTGTTTTTAGCTAAAAAATTACAATTTATGACAAAACGATGTCGTTTATAGCTAAACATTCAATTTTTATAACATAATGATGTTGTTTATAGCTAAAAAAAATAGTTTATATCCAAACAATTTTGTTTATAGAAGTTTACATTTATAGCTCCAAGTTACCATTGCTTCGGTATTTCAACCTCTATCATCATGAGAATAGTTGTACATAAAATACATATAAGAAAATAACCAAATAATGTTGTTTTGATTATAAAAAGGTAATTAAAAGAACTCAAATGACATGCTAACTATTTATCAACAATAATATTTTGATCATAATCATGGAATCAATCTTAACAAGGCTTGGGTTTGAAGAACCCTCGTTCAATGTTTTAACAAATTAAACCTCTGTCACTTTATCAAATGACCAATAGTGATTTGACTATTGCTATGTAATATGGTGGTTGAGGCTGAAGCCATTTATGCTAACCCTTGGCTTGGATATATTCGGCCAAAGGACGATATGGGTGTCATTCGTGGAGAACAATTATTTACATTACCATACATGCAAGCACATAGATGGATATAACTTAATGTTTTGCAATCATCCTCTATGGACTAGGTGACATGATACAATATTACCACTATGATATAAAGATTATAACACAACTACAAGAATATCAAAGAAATCATATTACAACAATGGGTGATATAAGCCCACCATCACTCATAGTGATGGGGCAACATAATGTAGCTACAATACCCATCAATCCAGGATCGAAAGGGTGATGGTTCTCACACCATATGGGTGGCCATCAAATTTATTTCGTTTATACAAAATAAATTAGAACATAAAATCTATGTGAAAGATTTGTTGCCTACCCTTAAAGAGTGATATCAATTTAAAAATCAATTCATTCTAATCATAGGCTTATTAGTTCACTCGATAGCCATGTGATGAGCTAAATAAAAGCACATGCAATAGATGCACAAGGGATGGTGACATAATGAACTTATAGAGTAAGACATGATTGGCTTTAAAGCCTTTGGTGAAGCATGCACAATGCATAACTAAGCAAAGAAAGGCCATCATGGCCATGCTCACAACATTAAACATATATCAAATTCAATCAAATGATTTTCATAAAGAAAATTGACATCAAATTTCATATGATTCTATAGAATTGTTGATATAATCAATCAGACTGTGCATTGAGAATAGAAAAATTGTAAATGAAAATATAAACATTTCAATGTAAAAACATCAAATACCTTTGATTTTGAGAATTTTTCCATTGGATTTTTCCACAATGCTCGACAAACAGCCCATTCTCTCCTTGTTGGTGTTTAATATGTCTCTCAAAAATGGAAACTTTTTTTTTTCCTTGTGCCTCCACTAAAGGGGCCATTTCAAATCTTGATTGGCATTAATGTTTAGCCACCCCATTCATAGAATTTGAATATTTTCCTTAATTTTGATGGTAGGCCATGACATCATGATATTTTCTCATGATGTTGTTTAAATTCTATCAATTTGATAGTTAATATCGATTTCAAATTTAATTGTTAAGATATATATATATATATTATGTATGTATTTATGTATGTATACATGTGTTTACACATTATTGTCTTTATATATAGATTTTTTCATGTCAATATTCATCATTTAAACAAGAATGAACTTTTATTTTCATTTTGAACAAAAATGTTTAAATGCAGTGACTTTTCTTATTGTCCTTTAAATAAGTCTTTGTGTAATACATACATTCATTTACATGTTAAGTCACACTTTCATTTTTCTTAAAATTCTCAAAACACAAGCTCAAGATAGACAATTAAATAATAATTTCACATATACTACATTTCTCAAGTACATCTTTTTAATCATCAAGTCATTTCAAGTTAGATTAATATACTTCTCCTATATGAATTTTAGATGTAGTTATCATGCCATTTTGTGGTGTGTGCACATAGATTCCATCAAGCTTACCATTCAATCTAGCTAAACAATCCTACTTCAACTATGTTCTCATCCTTCAACCTGTCATCCTGCAATTACACACAATTGTAGTTACATCTTGTTCATCAATAACGTTCAATCATGATAAAATATAAGATAGTTTTAGAAGATCACATAGTCAACAACTGTCAACTTCTTTCAAAATTTTCATAAATTTCTAAATTTTGATTCAACATCTTGAATTTCCTCAATAATTTAATTTATCATATTATAATTTAAATGCAATAAAAATTGGGTTATGACAGTTCACACCTTGGTTGTGTAGCCATTTTTTTCTTTTATCTTTTTTTAGGTTGTGAGTTGTTTAAGGATCTAGTGAGTCCTACCAATGAGTCCTATAATATCTTATAACCTATTATAATATATTATGATTTAATCCTCACTGTGGTTTTTTCACCTTTTGAGTTTTCAACATAAAAATCTTGGTGTTCATGTGTTATGTGGTGTTTTGATTTCCTTCATGTACTCATTCATTGTTGCAATTAAATATGTTTTGATAATTGGTTGGATTATGACTAAATATTTTAATAGAATACTAATTCAACCCCCCTCTTAGTATTTTTAGTATTCAAAAATTGGTATCAGAGCCTAGTTCCTTTTGAAAAGTTTCACAACTTGAGGAAGATCTTGGAGTTTGAACACATGGCTGAATAAAAGTATCCTATTCATCTAGAATAAATTTCTGCAATTGAATATGACGAAGATGACTGCATGTTTGAAAAAGAAGAACTTAAAGCTTCTCTTGAAGATCTTGACAAAGTTGAAAGTGAGAACAAAAAATTGAAGGAAAGCTTCAGAGAAGAAAATTAATCAATCAAAAAGCTGAGAGAAAAAATCAAGAAGTTCAAAGAAAGACAAAGAGAAGTTAATGAATAGTTGAAGAAGGAAAATGAAGACATCACCAAACGGAAAGCACAAGTGGAAGAAAAAAAGAGAATCGAGGAGTTTATGAATGATAAGATACAAAGCAAGGCTAATGAATGCACAAATCTTGAACAAGAAGTGGTAAACCTAAGATCAGATCTGGAGAAAGCAAGAGCTCATGAGGAAAAATTCCAAACAAATACTACAATGCTTGATGAATTGATTGCAATTCAAAAACCTTCTAATGTAGAGCAAGGACATATTTAGTCACACAAACACAATCCAAACTCAATTGACCACTTTTCCAATTCTTTGAACCCTACCTCAAAGGGTTTTCACTATTTCTTCACAATTCTCTTGTAGGTGTCCAATCAATGGTAATGGAGCATATGTCTCCAAAATGAACTCAAATCTAAAAATAAAAAGGTTTTTCAGAAACCCATTTTGACATACTCAAACATACCTCAAATTCAACCTAGGTCACTTTGGACCAACCTCTTCAAAACTCAACTAGTTCTCTGTTCTACAAGGCCAATTAGGCTTGTTTTACAAAAGAAGTACCCTCCTAACTTTCTTCCCTCCACAAAACTCAATATAAAATCTCTTAATAGGTCTCAAAACATCCAATTCAACAAATTTTGGCTCCCAAAACTCATATCTAAACACCAAACAAAGAAACCCTTATTCTAGGGTTGCCTATGCACAAACACATGAGGGTTTTATGGAAATATACTCTCCAAACCTATTCTCTCTATAAAAAATCCTCCAACACATAATTTTATGCCTTCCTAGGCTTACCAAACCTTCACCAAACTTTGGAGACAAATATTTCAAAAAAACACTAGCTCAAACCTCCATTTTCACTGACTAATTCATTCAAAACACCTAGGGACAACACCAATAACTTACCCAATTCATTATCCCTAATCAATACTCAAAAAATACCATCTTAACATAGCCTAATAGACTCATTACACTGATCCACAGAGTAAAAAATAGGTCAAATGAGTTAAAAACACATATTACACCCTCAAAACCCTTGAAATTGTCTCCTTAGACCCGTATACAACAAAACCCTTCTAAAAACCACCAACCTTGATGAAATTCCCTCAAAATTAAATCAAATCAAATATATTTCAATCCACTAAATAATCCAATGCATATTTGGAATAAACTCTAATTGTACGGGTCGTACAAGTTAGAAGAATAATGAAATTTCTAGAAAATGCATAGAAAAAATTAGTTTTCAATGTTTTCTTTGATAAAAAATGAGCAACCAATCATTACATCGAGTTTTTCTAGAACTATTTAACCTTGAAACAAAAATAAAAAACCTATTCAACTACCTAAATTGACCAACTAACCTTCAAATCCTAATTGACCATTGGGCTCCCTCAAAAGTTGCAATTTTACAGCTTTTCAACTTTTGTAACATTACAATTTTTGCACCTTTTACATAATTTTGCAACTTTGACCTAGTGACACTAAAAAAATCATTAATGGCCTTAACATGGCCTTATTACATCAAGGTGACCCTTAAACTACTAAAACCCACTGAACCTATAACCTAATTGCATTCTTCAAATGTGATGCTCCTGCACCATACACCCAGCCAAGAAAAGGACTCATGTCCCATGAGATCTTGTGATGTCCTACTCCTTGCTTCTTCTCATATTCTCCTTGCTTTTTTCTTTCTCTCTAGACTATAAATCCTCTGCACCGCATCATATACTATGCTCTTTCATCATACCTTCCATCATTGAACTTGAATCTACCTTGCCATTGTTCATCTCTTGCAAACAAACTTGCTCCTTGTTATTTGTCCTTCCTTACATTTAAAACTTGTGTTACCCTTTCTTGTACACCTAAAATCAAAAATTTAACAAATACAACTTGTACAACTTGTAAAATCATTACCTCTTATGTTTTCTTGAATCTGCTCCTTAGCTCTTTCCAAACACACTTGTACTCTTGTTATTTTACCCTCGTTTCATGTTGCAGGTTCTCTACCCCAGTTTCATTAGTCTCATCAAGTCTACCACCCTTTATCATAGAAAAACATGTCTTCCCTCTAAACTCTCCTACAACTAGGGGACAAGATAATTCCCCAACCTGGATTGCTTCATGCTCTTTTATTCCAACTAATGGCTGCTTATTTAGTTGCTCTTTAACCTTCTCTTGGTCTGCTTTGGGCATCAACACTTTTCCTTTATCCTTCAACTTTTTAGCACTCTTCAAATTAATTTTTTTGTTGTCTTCAAACATAGAAGTGGCTGAAAAATCCTTATACTTACCTCCCTTTGTCTTGAAAAACTCTTGCCTACCAAATACTATTACCTTTGTTGCCTTAAAGTGGTCCTCAACACCTCCTTGCAATGAAGTTAATGTAAAACAATTCCCTTCACTCCTAATCTAATAAAGATTGCTTCTAAAGTCATATATTTCATGCTTTTCATATTGCCATGGTCTCCCAAGAAAAAAATGACAACAATCCATTGGTACAACATCACAAAATACTTGATCCTTATAACCACCAATATTGAATTCAATGAAAACTTGTTCACTAACCAAGATGGGTTGTTTATCATTCAACCATGATATCTTATATGGATTTTCATGAGGAAATTTTTGTAACTTCAACTTATCTATCATATCATTAGAGACCATATTCTCAATGCTACCTAAATCTATGACTACCTTTCATACCTTATCCTTGCATTTGCATGTAGCATTGAATAAAGCTCTCCTTTGCATTGGTTCTTTCTCCTTTGTTTCCTTGAGGATTTTTCTTCTAACCATCCAAGAGTCCCCAACTTCTGGAGTAGCAACTAAATTTGGTGAATTTGTACTTTCACATTCTTCTTCTTCCACTAGTTAGATCCTCCTTTCACTTCTTCTCTCACCACCACTTGATGTAGCACCAAACTTCTCAGGGAACTTGTATGAATAATGCCCAAAATCATTATAGTTATAGCATCTACCTAAAAATTGGTTTGAACCTCTTCCTCCTCCAAATCTTCCTCATGTGCCTCTAAATCCACCTCTAAAATATGTAGCTTTTTCTTCTCTTTTATTTGCCTCTCCTTGCCTCTCACTTTTTTGTCTTTAAGTAGAGAAATATCCTCTACCCCTCGAAGTGCTACCTCTAATTGTTTTTTCTTTCCTTCTTTTCACTTTTTCTTCTACCTTTAGAGCCATCTGGGAACATTCTTCAACACTCCTTGGATTTGTAAAAGCTAGTTCACCCTAGATATTAAACCTCAATCCACCCAAGTACCTAGCTATCTTTTCATCCTCATTCTCATTATGGTTAGATCTCATGCTTAACTTATAAAACTCTTCAATGTCTATTTTCACATCCATTTATTTCTTCCTTAAACTTTGAAGCTTCCTAAACATTTGAATAGCATAATCAAAAGGGAGAAATTTACCTTTCATCTTTGCTAACATCTTGTCCCAAGAAACAATCTTGGATTTTCCCCTCTTTCTTCTCTTGGACTACTCATATTCCCACCACAAAAGTGCATGACCGTTTAGTTTTATCTTTGCAATTTTGACTCTTTGTTCTTCAAGAACATCTTGACACTCAAAGTAGTTATCCAAAGATGTTATCCAATATAATAACTCTTCCTCATTTAGATTCCCACTATACTTTGAAAAATCAATCTTTATCTTGAACTTATCACTTTTAACTTTCCTTAACAACTTTTCCATTCTTTGGTCTTGAAGATGGAATTCTTCACCCACATTCAAACTCTTCTTCCTCTTCCTCATCAGAATCATTTTCTTCACTCAGGTTCACTTCTCTTCTCTTGCTTGTTTCTAGTGCTTCCAATCTTTCCTTCAACTCCCTAATATCCCTCGCCTTCTTATCCTTCAAATCACTCATTTCCTTAGCCATATTTTTCCCATTTGGAGGCATTTTGACACTTTTTCTTTTCAACTTCCAAGTTTCCTTTCTTTAATAAACAACCTTCCACTCTCAAGAGATCTAATCCCCATGCTCTGATACCAATTGATGTAGAGAAGGGAGATCTTTAGTCACACAAACACAATCCAAACTTAGTTGACCACTTTTCCAATTCTCTGAACCCTGCCTCAATAGGTTTTCACTATTTCTTCACAATTCTCTTGTAGGTGTCCAATTAGTGGTAATGGAGCATATCTCTCCAAAATAAACTCAAATCCACAAATAAAAATGTGTTTTAGGCACCCATTTTGACATACTCAAACATACCTCAAATTTAACCTAGGTCACTTTGGACCAACGTCTTCAAAACTCAATTGGTTCGCTATCCTACAAGGCCAATTAGGCCTCTTTTACAAAGGAAGTACCCTCCTAACTTTCTTCCCTCCACAAAACTCAATGGGAAGTCTCTTAACAGTTCTCAAAACATCCAATTCAACAAATTTTGGCTCCCAAACCTTAGATCTAAACATCAAACAAAGAAACCCTTATTTTGTGATTGCCTATGCACAAACACATGAGGGTTTTATGGAAATATAATCTCCAAACTTCTTCTCTCTATACCAAAGCCTCTAACAAATCATTTTATTCCTTCCTATGCTTCCCAAACCTTCACCAAACTTTGGACACCCAAATTTCAACAAAACACCACCTCAAACCTCCATTTTCGCTCACTAATTCACTCAAAACACCCAGGGACAATACCAATAACTCACCCAATTAATTCTCCCTTCTCAAGACTCACAACATACCATATTAACATAGCCTAATAGACTCATCCCACTAATCCATAGGGTACACAATATGTGGAATGAGTTAAAAACACATATTAGACCATCAAAACCCTTGAAATTGTCTACTTAGACCCGTATGCAACCAAAACCTTCTAAAAACCACCAACCTTGATGAAATTCCCTCAAACTTGAATAAAATAAAATCTATTTCAATCATCCAAAGAATAAAATGAAAATTTGGAACAAACTCTAATTGTATGGGTTGTACAAGTCGGAAGAACAATGAAATTTCTAGAAAATGCACAGAAAAATGTAGTTTTCAATGTTTTCTTTGATAAAAAAATGTGCAACCAACCATTACATCAAGCTTCTCCAGACCTATTTAACCTTGACACAACAACAAAAAACCTATTCAACTACCTAAATTGACCAACTATCCTTCAAATCCCAACTGACTGTTGGGCTCCCTCAAAAGGTTCAATTTTGCAAGCTTTCAACTTTTCAACTTTTGGAACATTACAATTTTTGCACCTTTTACATAATTTTGCAACTTTGACCTAGTGACACTAAAACCATCATGAATGGCCTTATTACATCAAGGTGACCCTTAAACTAATAAAATCCACTGAACCTATAACCTAATTGCATTCTTCAAACTTGGTGCTCATGCACTACCTTCTAAGGATAAAGGTGGTTTGGGACTTGAAGAAGGACAAAGTTCAAAGAAAAATCAAACACCTAACAAAGTTGAAAATAAAAATCAGATTCAAGGAAATGGAAAATAGTTCCAGAATTAAAGAATAAATACTAGAAGACCTCCAATCTGACAAGCAAATTCTCAAAGGTACCCATCTTTCAATGGTATTTTTTTTCATGCAATAAATTTGGACATAAGGCTATAGAATGTAGAAGTAGAATGAATCAGAAGGTTGGATCCTTTTCTAGACAATTTTTTACAAGTAAGAAATTTGGACAGAGAGCTACTAAATGCAAAAGTCATATGATGAATAGATTCAATACTAGTAGAATGTTTCAATCCTTCAATGGATACTATTATACATGCAATGTATTTGGAATAAGGCTAAATAATGCAAATCAAGAATGAATAGAAGTTAGTTTGGTCATAAAAATGTTGTACACTATAATTGTAACAAGCCTAGACACATTTCAAGATTGTGTAGAAGTAAGAATGGAAGGCAGACTAATTTGGAACTGAGGAATAATCTAATGAATAAAGTTGATCCTACTGAAGTCAACAAGGAAATGGAGAAGATATGGAAGAAAAAGGAGGAACCTAAGAACAAGGATGAATCAAATGCATTTGTACCTACCTCTTGTGCATATATTTCTTCTAAAAACTAAGCCCATCATAGGCTTAGGGGAAGTAATAATAGAAAAATATAACAACCACCTACAATCATGAGGTGTCAACTAGTGACACAAAGATATATGGTGAAGAATGTTATGCTTAATCTTTTGGAAAATATTTTGGCAGGAAAGATGTAAAAATGAAATATTTTAGAGAATTTTAGGGTTTATAGTTTTTCAATGAAGTACTTACAAATTTTTGGGAATTTGAGGCATTAAATGTGAATTTAGGGCAGATTGATAATGCATAAAGTGAAGTCTCTAGTAAATTCTTAAATTAGTTTTGCACATTTGAAAGAAAGCAAAAAATAAGATCAAAATTGATTCCTTGAACAAGATTGGATCCTCTTTATCTGAGGATGATAAGGCCACCCTACTAGAAGATGCACACAATAGTTCAAGGTAAAGCAGAGAGTTGCCATTCTTATGACTAGAGAGAAGGAAAACACAGAAAAGTTGAAACAAGAAACTATTGATATAGTGAGAGACATGACACTACAATATGGGATGATTTCTTGTCCTTCATTCGATATAGCTCAAGTCAAGGAGATTGTTAAAGGCAAATTTGCTAATGAAGAGGAAACTATTCCTCTTATATATAATTGAACTATTTTTCAAGAAGCAGTAGTAGAAGAGGTAAATTCTTATTCTACATAAGAGACTCCACACTTGGATGTCCTAGGGAACATGCTTGATGATGCACATGCCCTTCTAGAGACATCTTCTCCTCTGGAAGACACTAGAAACACAACTACAGAAAATAATGAAGATCACTAGGACAAACAAAATAAGGATAACTAAAATGAAGGTGATGAAAATAAAGATTGAAAAGGAGAAGAAGGTAAAGATGAAAATAACAATGATAATAAGGATGATAAAGATAAAAAAGAGGATGAAAATAAAGATATACAAAATTAAGGTAAACACCTTTGGAAAAGAAGAAGAAGAAGAAGAAGAAGAAGAAGAAGAGAAAAAAGAATAATTTTTAGCTAAAAGAAATGAAGAATAATCCTAAAGACCATAGAGCCAACAAAGTCACTCAAACAATCCTCTGGAAACACTCTTGAGGGTTGTCTAATAAGAAAAATAAGGATTCAACCAATCATTCCTTCCCAGTTGGTTCAGTTCAAATTCATAGCAAGGCTATGTCAATCTAAATAAAATTGCACCTGTTCAGAGAATGGAGATTGGAGACACTTCTATTACCTTCAAGAGAAAATAAATTATTGAAACCCATCAGAAGGGGACTGAGCTAATCAATGATGCAACAAAGTTTTACAGTATGCAACCCTTAGTAACACTGTTGATGATTCTTTAACACCTATTGAGAATTTGAAATTTTTGGTTGATTCATTCAAGGAATATACTTTTAGGCTAAAGAAGCAAGATACAAAAGAAGGTGAGTCAAGGATTGTGGAGAAAAGATTACTTGATATTCATGAGAGATGTGCAACTACACATAGCAACGTTATGAAATGCTTGGAAGAAGTGAAGGAATGTGAGGATGATGCTCAAACTATTTTTGTATTGCATGAGATGGTCAGATGCTATTCAAGGCATTAAGGACCTAATAGACTCAATAGAGTCATGGTTAACTAATGCCTCTAGAACTTATGACCTCACCAAAGACAAAAACTATGCCTCTTTGACTACAATTTAAGACTTGCAAAACAAGTTTTTCATCCCACAAAGATAGAAAGAGGAAGTTGCAAGGTGATTCGGTCAAATTTGAGACCTAGTCAAGTGCAAGCATATCATTATAGCAAGTTGTCTCACTAAAGTTGACAAACTTGAAAAGATAAATCCTTATCCAACTGTTCTAAAAGAGGGAGATGAGAGTTTGGTGGAGTTGGAATCAATGCATAAGGTGCTTGTTACAGCTAAGAAGAGCTTGGATGAAGTAAAATCCACTTGGGAATCCATTCTCAAGGAACTTGAAGGTGATTCCTCCTTCGGGTGAACATATCTCACCTTGTATACTATTGTTCAATTGCTTTTAGTTTTTCTTTCTTGTACATATAATTGGATGTAACTTTGGGGATAACTCCCTAAGGAGGAGCCAACCATTTAATTTTAATTGTCTTTATGTTCATGTGTCTCATTGGCACACCCTTTGTCCTTGATGTCAAAGGGGCAGAAGTTGAAGAAGTTTAGAGAAGTTTTATTGGAAGAAGTTTTGGTAAACATTTAAAGTGAAGAGTTTGGAGAAGTTTAGATATTGTGTTTGCGGGAGATTTTTTTTGAATAAAGATTTAAAGTTGAATTGTTGAAACTCAGTTTTGGTACATTGTTCCATCAATGAAAAAGGGGGAGATTTCTGAAATAATTAAGAAGGAACCCTTTGATGTGTTTTCATTGATGCTAACAATGGTTGTTGACAGTCTTTTCTAATCTGATAAACAATTTTTATGTCAATTTAATTTGGTAATTTGGTATGGATTCGATCATGGTACAAGAATAACTTATGTGGTTACAATATGTTGTTTGGGACTACTAAACTCATGTATGTTCAAGATTTTAGAAATTTTAGTCACACTGGCTGAAAGTTACAAATGATAGAAGTTCAAAAAATTGTATTCTAGCTCATATAGTACAAGACGATAAGTGTTATTTGGTTTGAATTTGTCCGGTGTTTGGATTCAAATTTTACAATTTTAGGAGATGATTTATAGGTGTCAACACTACATATATTCCTGATGGTGCTTGGTTATATGATTACATGGATGATTGATGTTGGATAGATTGGCTTATTTTATGTTTAGGTCTAATCCCTGGCTAACCTAATACTTGAAGTTGTGCTATGAAGATTAATATGTATTATGGATGTTTAAGGGTCTATTTTAGATCTATTCCAACCTTAATTCAAGCTTTGCATATATTTTTTTAGAAAAAAGAAGTTTGTTTCCATGTATTAAGGCAACAAAGTGTTTTTGAATTAAAATAGGGCTACATCTAATTAGGCCAACTTAATTGATGTATGCAGATGTTATACGATAAATATGTGGAACAGTTTTGAGTTGCATGATGAGATAAAAAAAAGTGAAGTATCTTGTGTGGGAAAGTTGATATTGTGCTAACTTGCAAATTTGTATGTGTTAAATCAGAATAAGGGAAAAATTGTAATGTATGTTGAGTGACTACTAAGTAGAGCAGTATTTTGCATTTAGAACTTTATTGGAACTGAATTCGGCACAAGGAAGGTGAATCTTACATCAATTCACACCTTGCTTGTGTAGCTATTTTTAGTACCAAAGTACTAAAATGGTGCAAAAGTTGAGACTTCTTTAAGGCTACAAAAATAGTGAAGATTGAAGAATCATATCAGGAAAATCTTAATGATGTGGAGACTAACTTTGTGATAAGTATGAGAAGAGGCATTAGTAAGTACAAAGGTAAGCTACCTTTCAAATTTTTTAGGTGTGGAAAGATAGGTTATTATGCTTCAAGATGTCCAAATAGGGTTGTGAATGGAAAAAAAAAAGGAAAACGAAGGTAAGATGATTAAGAAAAGCTATTATGTTAGAGAAGATCCAAGTATTTTTGATGATGAATCTAATTATGGAGATGATGATGATGATGAATACTTGTTTATGGGCTTAAAAAATCAATCTATTTCTATTAACTTTGAAAGATGTGTGAAGGAATGCCCCTCAGGAGAGAAGGGATAAGACTGATGGTATTTTGGTATCTTCTTTTCATGATAGAAAAGATAAGAACTATTGGATCATTGATAGTGGTTTCTCTAATCATATTTCTAAAGACAAGAGTAATTTTTTTAAACTTGAAAAGTATGATAGTGTAAATGTTATTTTTTTGATGATTTAGGTGTTGAGATGTGTGGAATAGGTTCAATTAGTTTTGATGGAAAGAATAATATTGAAGATGTATATTATGTTAAAGGTTTAAGTCATAATCTCTTGAGTGTTGGAAAAAAAATTAGTAAAGGATACAATTTTATGTTTCAAGATGATGGATGTGAGATTAGAAAAGGGTTTGGAATTATGATTGCTACTAGAAGAAGGACAGATGGAATATTTATAAGCTTAAGGGTGTTGATGGTCATTGTTTTATGACTCAAATCAATGAAAGTTGGTTATGAAATAAGATGATATGTCACATTAATTTTGAAAACTTGGTAAGAATCAGTTTAGTTCAAGAAATGAGAGATTTTACAAAGATAACAAAGCTTATCAATGTTATCTGCAAAGATTTTCAGATTCAAAAGAAAAAAAGAAGTTTCAAAGGAAAAGAATAATCTTCTACCAGATTACTTTGAATTGGTGCATATTGATCTTTGCAGTCCTACAAGAACAAGAATCCTTCAAGGTAACAAGTATTTCATGCTTTTTATTAATGATTATTGAAGAATGATATGGGTTACTTTTATTAAAGAAAATTTTGAAGCCCTAGATAAATTCAAAGCTTTTAAAATTATGGTTGAGAATGAAATGGATATGAAGATCAAGTGTTTGAGGTCTAACAAAGGTGGAGAGTTCAACTCCAATGAATTTAACATGTTTTGTGAGAATCATAGCATAAAGAGGCACTTGCCTACCCTAGGACTCCTTGGAAAAATGGAGTGGTTGAAAGGAAAAACAAAAATTTTCAAGAAGTTCCAAGGATTGTGATGAAAGAAGCTAATCTACTCAAAGTCTACTAGAGATAAAAAATTAATACTACTATTTATATACTTAATATAGTTTAACAAAAAGCAAACAACACAAAGTCTCCCTATGAATTGTGGTATGGAAGGATACCTATTGTCAAATACTTTGAAGTGTTTGGAAGCAAGTGTTATATCAAAAGACATAAAGAAAACCTGGGAAGGTTTGATGGAAGGTCTTATGAAGGAATATTCCTTGGATATTCTACTAAAAGCAAAGCATGCTAGTATTACAACAAGAGACTAAGAAAGATTGTTGAGAGTGCAAGTGCTAAGGTTGATGAAGACTTTCAGAAGTCAGTGTTGATAGATGGATATGAATTAGATGAGCCTAATTGTATAGAAAAATAAAAATATAAAGAAAATGAAGTGCAAATTGAAGATGAAGAAGCTTCAAAAAAGACACCTAGTTCACCCCTAACTATGTGCAGAGAAATTATTCTGAAGAATAGAACATTAGAGATAAAAGAAAAGGTGTATTAACACAAGAAGGAAAGTTTTTGAAGTAGAGGTAAATTTTTGTTTACTTTTTGAAGTTGAACCTAAAATGGTGATTGAATCATGCAAAGATGAACAATGGATGAAGGATATGGAAGAAGATGGGCATGTGCAAGATCATCATGGAAAAAATAGGCCCTTAAGTGGCAATGAAATTCAGAAAAATTGGAGTTAGGAAGCTTGACATAAAAAATTGAATAAGTTATCTATATTATTTCAAAAATATGTAAGAATAGAATATGTAGAAAATTGAATGTAGTTTTTAAACTACTAGGTTTAGAAAAAAAAAGTCTATTTGGTGAAAATTTGAAATTTCAATGCAGTAGTACTTAAATTTCAGGGGAAAAATAAGAAGTAGGTGTTTGTATGACCACCCTAACCACAATAAAATGATAATATTTTTTTTATAAGATTTTATATATAAGTAGAGGACTCATGTACCAATGTGATGCATATTTTTTTGTAATTTTTTCCAAGTAAATAATTAATTATGAATTGTTTATTACAACTTTTAAAAAATATAAAAACTCGTATGTCTAACCAGCTTAACTTCGTCAAAACTTCATGAATTTTTTTTTTTAATCCTATAATAAGTGAAGAATAGAATGTGATGCATGTTTCAAATTCAAAAAATGTGATACCATTTGAAAGCTATAGATGTTTTTCAATCAACCTATAAATTAGGACTTTAGTCGTAATTCAAATAAAAAATGAATAATTATTATTTATTAAATTCAAAGTAAAGCATAATTTATATCGGTGGAAAGCTGAGAATCTCCTTTAGAAACCCTTTTTGTTTCATCAAGTTTGGGTAAAAAAAAAAATTTAGACACACCCATCATATCGCCACTTTTTGGTCCATCATGATCCTGCACATACCCAAATCTACTACAAATTGAGAAGAATCAAACTTGGGGACTTGTCCCAAGGCCTACAAACTAAAATATAATTGGATCTAAGTGGGTTTTCCAAAACAAACTGAATGAGAATGGAGAAGTGGTAAGGAAAAAATCAAGGCTTATGTGTAAGGGCTATTCACAAGTTGAAGGAATAGATTTTGAGGAGATATTTTCTCTGGTGGCAAGAATGAAGGGTATCAAAATGTTTTTTGTCTTTTGCAACACACAAGGATTTAAAATTTTATCAAATGGATGTGAAGTCTATTTTCTTGAATGGAGAATTGGAAGAAGTATACATGGAACAACCAAAAGAATTTTAGTTATCAAATAAACCAAATATGGTCTACAGATTGAAGAACGAATTTTATGGATTGAAGCAAGTTACCAGATCTTGGTATTGAAGGTTGGATAAGAATTTGATACAACAAGGATTCGACATAGGTACCATAGATAGTAATATTTACTTTAAAGTTGACAAATATCAAATCTTGTTTGAGGTTGCGTATGTTGATGATATAATTTTTGGAGGGAATTAAGCTATGTAAAAAAAGTTTGTAGAAGAGATGCAGAAATAATTTAAGATGTCTATGTTTAGGGAGATGAAAATTTCTTCCTTGGGCTAAAAATATCTCAATCAAACAAAGGTATATTCATTTCAAAATTAAAGTATGTTAAAGAAATGTTGAAGAAGTTTGGTTCATGGAAGACTCCAAACCTGTATGTACTCCCATGGTTACTGGTTGCAATCTGAGAAAGAATGATGAATCTCCTAAGGTTGATCAAAGTAAGTATAGATTGATGATTGGTGGATTGTTATATCTAACTACTACTAGACTGTATATCATGTATGCAGTTTTTCTTATGGCTAGATTGCAAGAATAACCTAGAGAGTCACACATTGTAACTGTAAAGAGGATATTCAGATACTTGAAGGGCACTTTCGATCATGGCTTGTGGTATCCATAGGATACTAACTTCACTTTGAGTGCTTACATAGATGCAGATTGGGCTAGTTGTGTTGATGACATGAAAAGCACAAGTGATGGTACATTCTTTCTTGGATGTGGATTAGTATCATGGCTAAGTAAGAAACAAGATTCAATTTCTTTATCTATTGTAGAGGCTGAGTAAATTACAATAGAATCTTGTTTCACACAAGTTTTGTGGATGAGACAAACATTGAATGACATTAAGGTAGTATATGATGAGCCTATTTCTATCTTCTATGACAATACAAGTGCAATAAAAATTTCAAAGAATCTAATGATGCATTCAAGGATAAAACATATTTCAATCGTATATCACTTTTTGAGAGATAAGGTTGTGGAGAATGAAGTGAAGCTTGAATATGTGCCTAAAAGGGATCGGATTGCTATTATATTCACTAAGGCTATTCCTAAGGATACTTTTGAGTATCTCCAAGAGAAGTGGGGGGTTATTTTCCCTCATTTGAACTAGATGCATAAGGAGATGGATGATTCTAGTGGATCTCAAGATTCATTCTTTTTTTGGACTGATGTTGGTGGCTACCTCTCAAGGGGAGTAGGTAGTAGCATTGCTAGTTGTTGCAGTAAGAAAAGTGTGTGTTGTCATTGTGTAGTAGTAGCTGATTTGGTACAGTTTGGTGTGTGCTCCTAAGGGGGAGTATTCAAAGTAGTAAAGGAAAGGTGTTGTAGAGGAGTAGTAAGTAGGTTGTTTGATGTCAAATGAAGAGAATAAATAGTAAAAACATTATGTCCTTTTCCATTGATGTCAAAGGGGGAGAGAGAAACATGTGAAAAAGAATAAATAATTAGGGGGAGAGAAATTCATAAGTCATTTAGGAAGATAGAAACAAGTAAAGACAACAAGCTATAAAGGGGGAGAAAAGAGAAAAGGAAATTGGTATGGAGTAGAGTTGTGTCTTTCATGGTTTTTCACATCATGTGTTGCCATCAATGACCAAAGGGGGATATTGTTGCAAGTATGAGTAGATGGTTGAGTAGCTGGTGTTTTCATTGATGTCAAAAGGTTTATGCTTTCATTAATGTCTATTGAGTTTGTTGCAATAGTGTGAACAATTAATGCTTTGATTAGTTGCATTATGTTGTCATTAGTAAAGCTATTAGTGTCAACCTCTTGTGTTTCTTTGATAAGAGTATTTCTATGCTTTTAGAAGTGCTAAAGATGATGAGGATATGTATCAGGTCCTTGTTTTTCAAACTTCCTTTTGAGAAAATTTGATAAAAAGAGGAAACAATGTGTTGTACTGGTGTTCTAGTCTACAGAGGTGTGTTCTTATGTTACTCCACATTTCTTCTAGGTTGAAGATATTATTGTGCAATTTGGATATATTGGTGAGAGATTTTCAAATATGTTATATTCAAGATTTGTTGTGATGGATCATTGTATAGAATGAATTGTGTTCATGCATGTGTGACTATGATTACAGAAGTATCTAGTAGAATTTTTTTGCTTTGCATTTCTCCATAATTATGTTTCAAGTCTTTTGATTCTAAACATGTGTTGATGTTGTTGGTAGTTTACCTTACTCAATATGGTTTGACATTTGGTGCTTCAGATTATGCTTTCCTAAGTTACAATGTATGGCAGAGTTGTTTAAGTGTACTAGGTGTGTACATTCTTCTAGTGGAAGTTGTTACAAAGGAGTTTTTTGGATTTTAGGGTGTTTGAGGAATATTCTAGAGCTTGTTTGAGCATGGTGTGTAGTTCACAATTCATCCTTGGGTTTTAGGAAGTGTGTACTTAAAATTTTAATGGTGTTTGCATGGGTAATGACCAACCCAATGGTGTTTACACTACATTCTAAGGATAAATAATTTTTTTAGAAGTGTTCACATTGAGTGGTGTTGCTGATTTAGGTCCCAACTAAGATTTGATATGGTTTGATTTCACTTTTATCTACTATAGAAGTGTTTTGGCACCTACCTAATTTGAATTTGGATGTTTGGGGTGCATAGTTGACCTTGGAGAGGGTTTCAAGGTTCAGGACAATATAAGTATGAGTTGATTTGTTGAAGGATGAAAAGATAGATGTGTGAGGTGTGAATGATGAAAAGGGTAGAGTGTTAGTGTGAAATTGAGAAGTGCAGTGCAAGATTTCATGTGTTAGCTTACTAGATGCAATGAGAAGAAGGTGGCTAAAATTATTCAATTAGATTGTGAAGGTGTTGGTGTCATTGTAGTGGATTCTCTATTGTATTGAGATTATTTTTTCTATGTAACATTCTTTCTCTATATTCTTTTCTATTTTGGCAGTGTTCCTTTTGGTAGTGAGCTTTTCTTCTTTGGGTAGTGAGCCCTCTAGTAGTGAGCCCTATTGTATTTGTTGTTGATATTACTTATATTGTGAGCTAATTATCACTATGCATTTTCCCCTCTTGGATTTTCCATGTAAATCTTGTGTTCTCTTGTGTATGGTATTAATTTTTTTCAGTTTTTGTTCTTTTCCTTTCATGCTATTTCATCATAACTGAATTAAGGATTTAATGAACATGAATGTGAATTTAAGTATTAATGATGGTTTTTAAGTTTTAAGGTACAATTGATTCACACCCCCTCTTAGTTGTCTTGTGCATTCAACATCAAGAATTCCTACTTTGATACCATTGATGTAAGGGAAAAAAAACCCTCAAACACAAACTCTCATCAAAAAGCTAAGCAACTCAAAAATTCCTTGATAATGACTAAAAAAACTGCAAGAAGATATTTGTGGTAACAAAAAAAGTCTCCCTTTTCCTTGGTTGTTTGGGCCCTCCTTATTAATTAACTGAACCTAATAAATCTCCTTTTAACCTTAATAATGCCTTATTTAAAGTGTTGTAAATTGTTGTAACACACTTTCACACTTTTCTAGGGTTTTCATTAATAATTGGGCTTCTTTATGCTTTAATTGGCCTTGTTTTACATCCACAAGCCTCATTTAATGAATCTTTTTTAGGATAATCCTAACACAAATCAACATCCAATCATAATTTAGGTTTTTTTAGGTTGTGTGGCCCATATTTAGTTATCTGGGACTCATTCGTCACCTTTGGTGAATGATTCCCACCTAGGTTTTTGGGTCTTGAACCTAGTTTCACACCTTTCTAAGTATTTTTTTAAAATGGTCCCGTAAATTATGCCTAATGGGACTCATTCACCACCTTGGGTGAATGAGTCTCGTGTGGCTTAAAATCAAAATTAATTCAAATTTTTGGTGGTATTTTATCCTCCTATATCTGATGTTGGCTTCTAGTGTTGTAATTTCAGGAATTCTTGAATGATTAAGTATAAATACAAGGTTCTTTCACTCATTTTCACCTAAAAATTTTGTGAGAGCATTCATCATAGGAAGTTTGAGTTCACAAAATCATTCAAGCATTCATAAGAGCATTCAAGGGCATTCAAAGGTAGATTATCAATCATTTTAGAGCATTATTCAAGCATCAAATATCATGTCAAATATTTCATGGGTATGTGCAAGAGCATGATGGGCCAAAAAGTGGTGATATGATGGGTATGTGTAGGGTATGTGGCTGGAAACTTTTTTTTTTTAACCCAAAATTGATGAAACAAAGAGGTTTTTTAAAGGATATTCTCAGCTTTCCACCAATATATATTATGCTTTACTTTGAATTTAATTAACAATTATTATTCATTTTCTATTTGAATTATGACTAAAGTCATAATTGATAGGATGATTGAGAAATATCTATAGCTTTCAAACAATATTACATTTTTTTAGTCCAAAATATGTGTCACATTCTATGCTTTGCATACTATAGGATTAAAAAAGAAAAAAAATAATTTCATAAAGTTTTGACCAAGTTATGCTGGTCAAACATACGAGTTTTTATATTTTTAAAATTTGTAATAAAAAAATAATAATTAATTATTTACTTGGAAAAAAATTACAAAAACATATGCATCACCTTCAAACATGAGTCCTCTACTTATATGGGTATGTGCAGAATCATCATGGAAAAAATAGGCCCTTAAGTGGCAAAAAAATTAGAAAAATCAGAGTTCGGCAACTTGATGTAAAAATTTGAATAAGTTATCGATATTATTTCAAAAATATGTAAGAATAGAATCTATAGAAAATTGAATGTAGTTTCTAAACTACTAGGTTTATTTAAAAAATAAAAATCTATTTGTTGAAAATTTGAAATTCCAATGTGAGTACTTAAATTTCAAGGAAAAATAAGTAGGTGTTTTTCTGGCCACCCTAACCACAATAAAATGATCATTTTTTTAATAATATTTTAGACATAAGTAGAGGACTCATGTCCCAATCTGATGCATATTCTTTTGTTATTTTTTTCCAAGTAAATAATTAATTATGATTTTTTTATTACAACTTTTAAAAAATATAAAAACTCATATGTCTGACCACCTTAACTTGGCCAAAACTTCATGAAATTCAATTTTTATTTTTTTAATCCTATAGTATGCAAAGCATAGAATGTGACACATGTTTTAGATTCATAAAATGTGATACTGTTTGAAAGCTATAATTTTTTTCAATCAACCTATCAATGAGGACTTTAGTTGTAATTCAAATAGAAAATGAATAATAATTATTTATTAAATTTAAAGTAAAGAATAATTTATATTTTTAGAAAGTTGAGAATCTCCTTTAAAAACCCTTTTCATTTCATCAATTTTGGGTAAAAAAAAGTTGTTAGCCACATACCCATCATATCGCCACTTTTTGGCCCATCATGATCCTGCACCTACCCATATCTAAAATCTTATAAAAAAATATTATCATTTTCTTGTGGTTAGGGCCGTTAGACAAACACTTCTTATTTTTTCCTTGAAATTTAAGTACTACTATATTAAAATTTCAAATTTTGACCAAATAGATTTTTTTCAAAAATAAACCTAGTAGTTTAGAAACTATATTAATTTGCTACATATTCAATTCTTACATATTTTTTAAATAATATAGATAACTTATTCCAATTTTTGTGTCAAGTTGCTTAACTTTTATTTTTCTAATTTTTTCACCACTTAAGGGCTTTTTTTTCCATGATGATCTTGCACATACCCTCATGCATCATGTTTTTTTTTTGAGCTAACAATTGTGATGTACCTAGTTTTATGATTCAAGCTATCATTTCATTCAAGATCTATCATATTGAAGCAAGAGTCAAGATCTACATCCATTGGAGCCATCTCATACATGCTTGCAACCTCTCATTGTTAGGGCTTGGTGAGTTGCAACATCATATTTTGTTCATTCATCATCCTCCATCCTATTTCAGTGCATTTCAAGGTTTGATTACCAAAAAGGGGTTTAACCAAGGAAAACCCCTATCCACACACAAAACAACATTTTTCCCTCTCTTTCGTGTGTGATTTGTAGGTTTAGATTGAAGAAACATTAAGGACCAAGTTTGGAGAAAGTTGTCAAAGTGCATAAAGTTTTCAAAGTTGTCACCTTGCATTGGAGAAACTTGGAGAACTTCTACAGGTTGCAAATCATGGTTTAAAATCCATAAATCAATTGGGAAGAACAAAGGAGACCTTGAAGACCATATTTAGACCTTAAAGTTTTAGAAAACCCTAAGTGGACTTATTTTCCACTTCTGGTGAATGAGTCCCGATTTAGGTCAAAATTTAGATTTCTACATATTTGGATACCCTTTTTCCAAATTCTTGTTTCTACATAGAAACCTAGATCTATGACTAATTCGCCCAACTTGGCTTATGAGTCCTAGTCAACATTAAAGTTAGAATTTTTTGGAATTTCAAAGCTGCTTCCAGTCATCCTCAAATTTCTAGGCACACACATTTCATCTTACATCTTGTTTTTCTATTTTATATGCATTTCTAGGTCCTTTAGTTAAATATTTCATTGAATTAGGATTAAGCATTTTGATTGTCATTGCATTTGTCTTTCCAAGTTTTAACTTGGTGGTGAACCCATCATTAGTTTTCATTCAGCCCCTAGGATAGCCCTATTGTGAGATTTATTTCTCCTTTGCATTAAGATCTCTAGAATTATCCTTCAATAAAATGATTGAAAAGTGGGTGTGCTCTATCTCCTAAGCCATGCGAAAGCATTCAACCCCATTTTCTTGAAGTTTCAATATTTAAACTTTCATTTAAAATAAACATATCTAAAATTACATTTGTTTGTGAAACTTTAAAAAAAATTGATCTAAGGGTTTAATTTCAAAAACCTAAAGTCAATTCAACCTTTTCCTAGGGTTTCATTAGGATGTAAATCAACAAGGAATTTATAGATTGACTTTCAACCATAAAGGTGAGTAATCTGGCCTAGATCTAATCCTTTTGAGCCTTGAAAATGAACAAGAAATGATTTATTATGATTAACCTAATTAGACTATATGGCCTAATATGAAAAATGAATGATCCTAAAAAATAATAGACTAAAACAATAAACTTCAATATTTGGTATGAGTTTTCACCATATATCAGAGAAACAGAGTGATCCATCAATGCTAGAATCGGAGAGCACTGTGCTAACATCAAACATGAGAGAATCTCTAAATCATCCCTTGTAGAACACTCCCATCACACCAAGCACCACATTTTCCTTGAGAACACACAAGTTGTGGTTAAGGAAGACAATTTTTTCAAGCGCAAACTTCAAGAAGCCATTACCATAAAAAATCTCATCATCAATCTCAATTGGGATGAAGGTTGGCAATTGAGTCCTGCTTGGAACCCTCTTTTAAACTCCCTCTAGTCCACCCCCCCTAGTTTTTCCCCTCTTTCATTCTCCTTCTCCCTTCTTTACCCCGCACCCCACCCCTCGCCGTTGCCCTCGACTGACCCCTTACTTTTTTCTTTTTATCTTTTCCTTTGGGAAACCTTATTTTTATTTGATATTTTTCCTCTATTTTTGCATTTTATTGCTCCTTTCTTTTTGTTATTTTATTAGTTAAAATTTTATTTTTAATCATTAGTTTTTTTCAATTAATAAGTATTTAAATAGTTATTATTAATACCTTAATAGTGACTTATTATTTTCTTATTAATATCCTTTTATCTTTTTGTTTTTTTCCTTCATTTATTTTTTAAGTTTTTCCTTAATTATCTAGTTGTCTCTTATAGCATTTTTTGAATTTTTAGTATTTCTGCTTTATATTACCTCTTCAAGTTTGTTTGTGAATCTTCAATTATTACTATTTTCTTTTATAATTGATTAGGTTGTTTCTTTTTATTGTGTTTTATTGTTACTTTTTGCTTAGCGATACTTTTTGTCTTTTGCTCATTATTAGCAACCGTTTCTTTGTTGTAGGAATTTATAACTTATGTTACATTATTAATACATTATCCTTGTTTTTTTTCTAATTGGTATCTTCTTATTTCTTGCAATATTTTTATTTTAGTTCTCTTTGTTTATTTTCTAGCTTATTAGCCCTTTGTTATTAGTCTAATTTCTTAAATTTTTTATCTTTTTTGTATTTATCTCTTAGTAAATTGATCAATAGGTTCTTTGTAGGATTGTGAATTTTAATTGGTGTTTTCATTTATTTCTTGCAATCTTTTATAATTTTTTCTTTGTTTATTTTCTATTTTAATTGCCATTCAAATTAAGTCTATTTTCTTTAATTTCTTATCTTTTTTAGTATTTATTCTTAGCATTGATCAATAGGTTATTTGTAGGTTTGTGATTTTATAACTTGTGTTGTTTTATTATGTCTTTTTCCTTGTATCTTTCTAATTGGTTTCTTCATTATTTCTTACAATCTTTTTATTTAGTTTTATTTGTTTATTTTCTAGTTTAATAGTCATTTTCTTATTAAGCCTTATTTCTTTAATTTCTTATATTTTTTGTATTTATTACTTTGTTTTGATCTTTTTTTTATTTGTTAATTTCTTATTTTTTCTCCTCTCATCTTCCTCACCCTTTATAAGGCTTGTTCTGCATTCCCATCTCACTTTCTCCTCTTTCTGGTGATGGATCATTGAGTGTGATCTGAAATGTTGACACAAAAATACACATAGTTGAATCCAAAAGGTAAGCATTCTTATAAACTTCAAGCAGATCTGGAAAGTGCAAGAGACTGTGTACTTTACCTTAAAAACTAGTTAAGTTATGCACAGGAGGAGTGGGATGCCTAGGGGAATATGGGTCTATGATAGGGTGTCTTGCTCTACTTTTGAGGTCCTCTAATGATAGATTTGAGCTTCTAATTTTTTATTTCAAAATTTTCAAAATGTTTTCAAATAATTTTGTAGGTGATTTTTTGTATCTTGACAAGATGTAGAGCTTTGAATGCAAGAATAAATAATTTTTCTTCAAGATCTCTTCGATCCTCTTCATACCTAAAACCTACACATTCAAAGAGATGGAAAATGTTGGACCTTTTAGAGGCTTTCGTTAGTCAAACCCCATGCAAGTGTTTTTGCTTCCATAATGGCAATGTCAATAATAAAATGAAAATGAATAGGAAGGAATGATGAAATCACAAAGTGCTACAACTTACCACCCTTCAATGGCTTTCTTGAAGGATTGAAGTCATGCACATCAGATCAAGGTCTTGATCTTGCTTGCTTGATTTTCTTGAATTCTTTGGAGACCTACAAAAGTATTAGCTTTCACAAAATAGTGATAACATGAACACACATAACTCACATAGGATTTTTCATGATGTTAGGATCTTGAATTGCTACAATGATGCTCTAAAATGTTTCTCTTGAATTTCTTGATAGTGATCTTGATCATAAATTTTCCAATATTTTTCTAAATAGCTCTTCTTCCTTCTTTCAAATGATGTAATAACTAGACCATTTATAGGAATTTCTCTAATTTCCCGAGAATTAGATCATGATAGCTTATATTTGAAATTTGAATTTTGAATGTTAAAATGACCACTCCAACATATTAAAAATTGGTCCCCATTAGAATAGGGGGACCCATATGCCCATGGTAGTAGGGGTCCTAGAACTATTTTCTAGGACATAATGTATCGGGGGAAAAGCATAATTGATTTCATTTGTTCAATGCTTGCAATTTATTGGAAGTTGTAAAAATGGACTATAGAAATCATAATTTAGGAAATTAGGGACTCAATTAGGCTCAATAATTTAGGGGGAGAAAAACATAGTGTGAAATTTTCAAGGGTGACAATTTATGATGCTACATTTATCCCCTACTTTAGTGAGACTATGAACTTATGCTTAGATTTACACTAAAGTAGAAAATCTAAGTCAAGAGGGGTCTGATTTTCCAAATGTTGAAGAGATAGGATGACTAAGGATAAAGGGAGGTGATCAAGCCCCCAAGACCCAATATCCCATAGAAAACCAACATAAGCACAAAAGAACACACATATGTGATATGTTGCAAGACAACATACATAAACATACATGTCGACAAATACAAAGCACACATGATGAGAACACATGAAATAATGGAACATAAAGATGATGATGAAATAAAAATAAGTGAATGTAAACATGAATAAAACACACAAAAACATAAGGTTAGTACTAGGAGATTCAAGTCGATAAGGAAAAGAGACCTTAGTCTTCAATTGTCTCAAATACCAAACGTTGCCATTGAATAAATGTTAGCTCCCTTGAGGATTAGCAAGTTGTGTTATTCCACACCACTCATAAACTACATGGATCCAATGGCAAGAAAAGTATATTATGCTAGGTGGCCATGTTAAAATGGGCGCTCTAGTTTAACATCTTGGGGGATGAACAAAACTCACCTCAAGGGTGTATAAGGTTTAACAAGTTAGGGGATAAAAATAATCACCTCAGGGGGTGCACAAGGTTAACCATCTCGATGGACGAACAAAACTGACCTCACAAGGTGCAAAAGTTTTAATGTCCCAAGGGACTAGAAAAAATCACCTTTGGGGGCACACAAGTTTTAACATGTTGGGGACAAACAAAACTCACCTCAAGGGGTGCTCAAGTTTTCACATCTTGGAGGGAAAATAAAACTAACCTCAGAGGGTACACAAGGTTTTACATCTCAAGGGATGAACAAAACTCACCTCAGGAGGCACATGAACAATGATAGGATAGGGCTAAAAAATCAAGGGATGTTATAACTATTTGCAACTCAAGGGCAGACAACTGAGAAGGGGGATGAATTAGTTGTCACTGAATTTCAAACTTATTCAACTTATTAACCTTATTCTTAGATCTGATCATTAATCATGAAACCATAAATGAAAAACACATCAAAAGTACACATAACACCAAGATTTTTATGTGGAAACCTTGTTAGGTGAAAAACCACAGTGGAGGTTAGTCCATAAGATTATACCCTACTAAAAGTATAAGAGAATATGAATGGGGAATGCACATGCATTCAAGCACATTTCCTAGAGCTCACTTCTCAATTACAAAGGAAGACACACTATCTTATAGAAAGGTTTTGATTAAATCCATCAGACTTTGAATTGAAAAAATAGCATTTGTTGATGCCTTGTTACAATTCTAGTTAAGCACATGAACACTTCTTCACTCTTTTCTCTACCTTTGAATGATTTGAACAATATTTTTACATAGAACTTACACACTTCACATAATTTCACTCATGAAAACTTCCAAATGATAAAAAAATTGCTCTTATATATCTACAACAAGAGATTACATCGCTATAAGTTGGCTCCAACAAAATAATAAAATGAATAAAAATAGTCGGCTCAGATCAAATAAAGATCATTGATTCGAATCAACCAAGGTTGGCCACAACATAGTAAATACCACAAATAACATCTCCAAACATGAACCACTTCAATTCATTACTCCTCAACGATCCACAACATGCTTCAACACCTTGTCGGCCAAGAACATGAAAAACATGAACACGCAAGAGAAAATATTTGATCACGAGCACAGCGATCAATCTAGACATGGAATACATATAGAGTATTTAATAGAAACATCCACAAGCATCATGAAACATTAGAGAATCATCCATAGCAACTGGACTTACTAAAAATCACATGATCTCCATTCAGGAACACAAACTGAACTAATAGAAAAACTATCAGAATACAAATCTTCATAACTTGATCAAATATTCATGTGGATCTCCAAAAATTTACGCGGATAAACTAGATACACTCAACAAGAAACCCTTTATTCCACAACCTCTTAACACCAACGTACTAAACACACCAATAGAAATAACTTCACTTCACCACTAACAACTTGTAGCACTTATTACAATTTTCTTGATATCCTGAACATATACAACTTCTAATGCAACAATTCTATTAGTGTTGGCATCAATGACAACCACATATCAAAAATACACCACAACATCTATCAATCTCCCCCTTTGGAATTTATGGCAACACATGATGTGAAAAATGCCATCAACAAATCTACACTTACTCCCCCTTAGGTTTTGACTCTTCTTTCCTCAACTCTTCTCTCCACAAATATTTTTCACATTACTCTTCTCCCCCTTTGACATCAATGACAAAGATATCTTATATGCAAGCTCTGAACCACATATCTAAACACATGAACATTTGAACATTTAAACATCTAACTACTCCCCCTGAGTAGCACCCATCACAACATCAATCTGAATCAAAATATGATCATGAAGTACACATATTGATGCAAATCAATGCATCCTTAGTTTTGATTAGGAGGGGTAATCACCCCTAACTTCCCTCTGAGATACTCAAAAGTATCATTAGGCAACAACTTGGTAAATATTTCTACAATCTACTCCTTAGCAAACACATACTCCAATCTGACTTCCTTTTCACTTACCTTCTCTCTCAAAAAGTGAAACTTGATAGATATATGCTTGGTCTTAGAATGGAGCATTCTTAGAAATTTTAATAGCACTTGAGTTATCACATAATATAACAATAGGATCATCATAAACAACTCTAATATCCTTCAACAACTACTTCCTCCACAGTACTTGAGTACAATTATTAGCAGCAATAATTGATGTATTCTTCCTTTGCAATAGATAAGGGAATAGCATTCTACTTTTTGCTTAACCATGAAATTACCTTCTTTCCCAAGAAAAATTCTCCACCACTAGTACTTTTTTTGTCATTCACATCTCATTCCCAATCAACATCTGTAAAGGAACTCAAAGTAAGATCATCATCTTTAGGATACCATAGACCATAATCAACTATCCCCTTCAAGTATCTAAAAATCCTCGTCACAACAATCACATGAGATTCTTTAGGATCAACTTGAAATCTTACAACAATAGATACAACATTCATGATATCAAGCCTAGTTTGATTCAAATAAAGCAATCCACTAATCATTAATCTTTATCTAGTTTTATTTTCCTTTGGAGAATCATCATCAGTTGTCAACTTTCACCCAATCACCATGGGTGTACCAATAGGCTTTGAATCTTCCATACCAAATTTCTTCAACAATTCCTTCACATACTAGACTGAGATATAAATATCCCTTTATCTAACTAGGTAATTTTAAATCTCAAGAAAAAAATCATCTCTCCAATCATTGACATCTCAAATTCATTATGCATCTCATTAGAAAACTTCATGCACAAGCTATCATCTCCTCCAAATATGATATCATCAACAAAAACTTCCACAATCAAATCTTTATCATCATTCTTGAAATATAGATTACTATCAGCAGTACCTTTGTTAAATCCAAGCTTCACCAAGTACTTATCCAATCTAGCATACCATGCTCTAGGGGCTTGTTTGATTCCATATAATGTTTTCTTCAATCGGCAAGCCATATCTCCCTAATCAATCAACTACAATCCATCAGGCTGCCTCAACATACACCTCTTCTTCCAATTCGACATTTAGAAAAGCAGACTTGACATCCATTTGATAAAATTTGTAGTCTTTGTAAGTAGCATAAGAAAGAAACAATCTCACAACTTCAATTCTAGCAACAAGGGCAAAGGTTTCTTCAAAATCAATACCTTCCATATGTGAATATCCCTTACATACTGGTCTTGCTTTGTTTCTAACCACTTCACCTTGTTCATTCATTTTGTTTCTAAAGACCCATTTAGTTCCAATTGCATTCTTATCCTTAGGTCTGGGAACAAGAATCCATGTATCATTATTTTCAATTTGTTGTAATTCCTCTTTCATTGCTTCAACCCAATGTTCATCTTTGCATGCTTCATTCACATTAGTAGTCCCAGTCTTTGAAATCAAACAATATTATTCTACAATAATTCTCCTAGTCTGGACACCTTTGTTCTTGTCACCAATGATCTAATTCTCTGAATGATTCAATCTTACATACCTCAAAGTCTTCTTGGAATGTTCTTCAACTTTTGGCTCTTCTAATCTCTCTTTTATTCTTCCATTAGTTTATCCTTCGTCTTGATTTTCTTGATTCATCGGAATGATTTGAACTTGACTTGAAGTATGACTTTTCTTTCCTTTGTTTGTACTATCATTTTGATCATCAAAATCATATCCACGTGTTTTGGATAGTGCATCTATGTCTTCATCAACCTTAACATTTTCACTTTCACCCATTTTCTTCAATCTCTTATTGTAACGCTAGTAGGACTTACTTTTAGTAGCGTATCCCAGAAAAATTCCTTCATCACTCCTCATATCAAAATTTCCTATATCTTCATCTCTTTTGATATAACACTTGCCTCCAAAGATCTTGAAATATCTAACAGTAGGTTTTTGACCAGTCCATAGCTCAAAAGGAGTCTTACCAGTACCACCTTTGATTTGTACATGGTTAAGTGTGTACACAATAATACTCACAACTTCTCTCCAGTAGATATGAGGTACATTTCCTTCCAACATCATGGTTCTAGTAGCATCTATAACTATTATGTTCTTCCTTTCCACAACTCCATTTTGTTGAGGGGTCCGCAGTGTAGATAACTGTCTCTTTATTCTATGCTCTTCACAAAAAGAATTAAACTCACCAAAAGTGAATTCACCACCTCTATCTGATCTCAGACACTTAATCTTTAGACTTGTCTCTATCTCAACCATATCCTTAAAGATCTTGAAATTTTTCAGAGCTTCAGATTTCTCCCTTAACAAAGTACCCCACATCATCCTTGAATAATCATCAATAAGCAACATGAAATACTTATAACCTTCTAAACTTCTAGTTCTAGTAGGACCACACAAGTCAGTATGCACAAGATCCAACAATCCATTTGAGTTTTGTTGTTTACTTTGAAATGAAATTCTTGTTTGCTTTCCTAACTGACATTCTTTGCATATGGCATTAGTAGGTTTCATCAACTTAGGAAGATCTCTCACAGCCTTAGTGGAACTTATCTTGACAATATTATCAAAGTTAACATGACACATTCTCCTATGCCACAACCAGCTTTCATCAATTTTAGTAATCAAACAACTTTTACTAGCAGCACTTAGGTGGAAAATATTACTTTTTTTTTGTACTTGATGTAATCACATTTCCAAAATTTCTCAATATTTTGCAATTACCATCCATGAACTGAAGATTGAATCCCTTATCAACCATTTTTCCAAAACTTAAAAGATTATTCTTCAAACCTTCAACATACAAGACATCATCAGTATAATGCTTATCATCAAGAGAAATGCATCCTCTTCCATGGATCACACTAGCTATATTATCCCCAAATCTCTATATTATGACCAAATCTCACAACACCACCATCATACCAAATTCACAAACTTACTTTTATCTCCTATCATATGATAATAACAACCACTACCAATTACCCATTCATCTTTCTCTTCAATTCAAGTAGCTAGGGCTTTCTCCACATTTGTACAACTAGCAGATTCAATAGATACAAGATTATTTTCCTTGATAGCAATAAACACAAATTCATCTTCACTAGCATTTCCTTTATCAAATTCATCATTTGTCACACCTTCATCAGTAGCATAATAACACTTCTTTTCGAATTTAGGCTTGTTAAATCTTGGCTTGGAAACTCTCTTAGGACACCTTGATGCAAAATGACCTATCTTATTGCAAGAGAAACATTTAATAGGAAAATTCCCCTTATACTTACCTTGTCCTCTGGCTTCTCTTTTCACAATCAATGCTTCAAGTTCTTCTAGCTCTCTTTCTTCTTCATCAAGTTGTTTCATTTCATCTTCATACTTGAATGTCTTTCTTGATGAACTTTCACTTGGATCATATCTCTGTCTATCTCTTCTACAAGTAGTGGCCTTGAATGTAGATTCAACCTTAGGAAGGGTATCACCAAATTAACTTAACTCAAAGGCAGTAAGCTAACCAATGAACATATCTCTGGAACATTTGTCATAGTTTGGAGCTCTTCAATAGCACTAGCCTTGACTTTGTAAGAATCAAGCAAGGATCTAAGCACTTCAACAACAATCTCTGATTCATCTATCTGTCCACCAACACATCTGATACCACAAACAAGTTCATTCACTCTTTGCATGAAAGTAGTATAATTTTCATCATCACCCATTTTCAACTTTTCATATTTCCCTTTCAGAATTTGTAGCTTAGCAATCTTCACATTAGCATCAACTTCATACAAGGTCTCCAAATTTTTCCAAATCTCATAAGTAGTCCTCAAATCCATCACATTTGTCATCTCAATATTATTCAAAGCACTCAAAAAATCTTCCTTAGCCTAGATATTATACTCAACATCCCTAATCTCAGCAGAAGTATTAGGACCATTCTGTGGAATAACTTATATATTTTTTGTAGTGCTCTAGTAGGGTTCACAAATGCATCTTAAATGGCACTCCATTTGAGTCTTCCACAAAGAGTAATTTTCTCCATCAAATCTAGGACTATCCTTCTTATAAGTTGTCATCCTAGATCAGCTCAAGCTATTAAACTTCTTTCAAGGAACCACAAGCTCTAATACCAATTGTTGGCAACTCAAGGGAACACAATTGAGAGGGGGGGTGAATCAGTTGTCACCGAATTTCAAACTTATTCAACTTGTTAACCTTATTCTTAGATCTAATCATTAATCATGAAAGCATAAATGAACAACACATCAGAAGCATACATAACACCAAGATATTTATGTGGAAACCTTGTTAGGGGAAAATCCATGGTGGAGGTCAATCCACAAGATTATACCCTGTTAAAAGCATAAGAGAATATGAATGGGGAATGCACATGCATTCAGGCATATTATAGGTAGAGCTCACTACTCAATTACAAAGGAAGAAACACTATCTTATAGAAAGGTTATGATTAAATCCATCAGACTTTGAAATGATAAAATAGCATCTGCTAATGCCTGGTTGCAGTTCTAATTAAGCACATGAACACTTCTTCACTCTTCTTCACCCTCTGCTCTGCCTTTGAATGATTTGAACAATATTCACACACAAGACTTGCACACTTCACAAAATCACACTCCTGCACACTTCCAAATGATAAAACAATCACTCTTATATATCTGCAACAAGAGATTGCATCATTATAAGTAGGCTCCAACAAAATAATAAATTGAATACAAGCAGTCAACTTAGATAAAATAAAGATTATTCATGTGAATTAACCAAGGTTAGCCATAACATAGTAAAGATTGAAAATAAAATGTCCAAACATGAACCACTTTAATTAATTACTCCTCAAAGATCCACAACATGCTTCAACACCTTGTCAGCCAAGAACATGAAAAACATGAACACACAAGAGAAAATCTATAATCACGAGCACAACGATCAATCCAAACATGGAACACATATAGATTATGAAATAGAAACATCCACAAGCATCATGAAACATTAGAGAATCATCCATAGCGACTATACTTACTAAAATCACATGATCTCCATTCAGGAACACAAAATGAAGTAATAGAAAAATTGTTAGAATAAAAATCTTCATAACTTGATCAAATCTTCATGTGGATCTCTGAAACTTGGCATGGATAAACTAGATATACTCAAAAAGAAACCCTTTAGTTCACAACCTCTGAACAGCAATATATTGAACACACCAACAAAAATAACTTCACTTCACCACTGACAACTTGTAGCACTTCTTATTACAATTTTCTCAATATCCTCGACATATACAACTTCTAATGCAACAATGCTAATAGTTTTGACATCAATGACAACCACATATCAGAAATACACCACAACATCCAACAATAACAACACCACCAAAAGAGACAAGAAAGGGGCTTTTCTCAATACTTGCAAGAGTCACACCTTAGGGAATATCACACATGGCATCACCACCAAGAGAGGACTAGCTGAGGAATAGAAGAATCACACCTTAGGGAATACTAGCCATAGCATTACCACTAGGGAATGCCATATGCTAAGAAAGTTCACACTCGTAAGGGCTATAAAACATGATATCACTATGAAAGAGACACTCATGTAGATCAAGAAGGCCACACTTTGATTGACAAGGTCACATTTCCTAGATGTATACTATCATCACTAAGAAGGGACCATTTCATATACAAATAATGAGCAGGCAACTATATTCCCCCCTTTAAATGTTAGTGTACAGGTATGTGCAAGATCATCATGGAAAAAACAAGCCCTTAAGTGGCAAAAAATTTAGAAAAATTAGAGTTAGGAAACTTAACGTGAATATTTGAATAAGTTATCTATATTATTTCAAAAATATGTAAGAATAGAATCTATAGAAAATTGAATGTAGTTTCTAAACTACTAGGTTTGTTTAAAAAAAAAATCTATTTGGTGAAAATTTGAAATTTCAATCCAATAGTACTTAAATTTTAGGGAAAAAATAAGAAGTAGGTGTCTATCTGACCACCCTAACCATAATAAAATAATAATATTTTTTTATAAAATTTTAAACATAAGTAGAGGACTCATGTCCCGATGTGATGCATATTTTTTTCTAATTTTTTTCCAAGTAAATAATTAATTATGAATTTTTTATTACAACTTTTAAAAAATATAAAAAACTCATACCTCTAACCACCTTAACTTGGTCAAAAATTCATGAAATTCAATTTTTCTTTATTTTATCCTATAGTATGCAAAGCATAGAATGTGGCCCATGTTTTGGATTCAAAAAATGTGATATTGTTTGAAAGCTATAGATTTTTTTCAATCAGCCTATCAATCAGGACTTTAGTCATAATTCAAATAGAAAATGAATAATAATTACTTATTAAATTCAAAGTAAAGCATAATTTATATTGGTGGAAAGCTGAGAATCTCTTTTAAAAATCCTTTCTGTTTCATCAATTTTGTTTTAAAAAAAAGTCATCAGCCACATACCCATCATATTGCCACTTTTTCTCCCATCATGATCCTGCACATACCCATACTTGCTACACAAACATTTTAAGGAGATAGAAAGGGGTCCCTTGCTAGAAGGAATGCATCTAACATAAGGTTGTCTAACCCCTTTCCCCCAAGTGTAGGGACAAAGGTGAGCCAAAATGGATGATGACATGTTTCTCCTTGCAAAAGAAAAGATGATTACATAAATATTTTTTATACCCTCATGGATGGTAGTGAGTATTGTGTGATACTAAAATTGCTACATGGAAAGGATAAAAGAAAATGAATGTTAATCTATCATTTGTTCAATTTGATCCCCACAAGTATAAAATTCTCTTAATTTACTCTTTAAAGCATGAAATTTGTTAGTAAGATGTCCAAGTGTTCTATGATATACATAATAAGACATATTTTTACTCTTTACTTGCTTATCCTCTTAGTCATGGAGGGGTGGCAATGTAATATGTCCTAGTTTGAGAAGTGTGTGTAAGGCTCGTTCAATCTTGCTTGGTGGGATAATTTTTTGATGTGAAGGTTGAGGACTTTGGTAACCTATTCCTTTTGTATCTTTACATGGTGTTTGTTCCAAAAGGGAGTGGAGCTCATGTTCATTCATGTCATATCCTTGTTTCCTTAAAATTTGAAAACCTTGACCATAACTTTGTTCCAAGTTAATGGGTGTGTTTGTAAATTTATTCTCAAAAGATGGAGGAGTATTAGGTGGCATGTATTCCTTATGGCTATTATCAATAGAATATTCCATGCATGTTGGTTGAGGTATGCCTTGTGATTCAGTTTCCAGATGTAAAAAAGTGGTTGTTTCAAGTGGCGGTATGGGAGGATATTGTTGGTATGGGGGAGTAGGAAATTTCATTGAGGGATAAAAGGATACATTACTCTCAATGTTACAAAAGTAATTTTTTATGAATTCATGTATTCTCTCATCATCTTGATTGAGGATATCAAGAAGACGTGTATCAGGAGATAAAGTCTCATGAATTTCATTATCAGAATTAGGTTCATTTCCAAACACACAACTTGAAACATCAACCAAGGACTTCAAGGACATCCAAACTTTACCAAAACCAAAAGCCATGATGATGTGATATTTTACAATGTGGTTTATCCTATTATGCAATAGGTAACTAGATAGTAGACAACATAGTCAAATAGAGACTCTTGATAGTATTCTATCACATAAAACTACTCTTGATAGTATTTTATCACATAAAACTAAGTTGTAAACATATAGTACGATAGAAGCACCCAAGGGCATCTAAATCATGGATAGGGGTTCTTAAATTTCAAATTTTGACTATGTGTTATACTTCTTAAGGGTTTTGAGTTTATTTGCAAATAGTTGTAATAGTGAGTAATTTTCTAGAATTTTTTTACATTATTCCAATGCAAGTATGTAACAATATGTGAAAAAGAAATTATAATTTTGAATGCAATTTTCTGATCTAAAATGCACAAATTGAATGATTTTAAGATGTAAACAACTAGAAATGATGTTTTTTAAATGAAAATTTGAAACCCAACAATGGACTTTCTTTCACCATTATGTTCACTATGTGCAAGATGCCTAAAAATATGCAATTATGAATTCCAAAATAGAGAGTTGCAAGCACCGACAAATTGAGCAAGAAGAGTTGAGTGTTTAAATTTTTGTTTAAGAATGTTGTTTCTAGATCTGCAAACTAGTTTGATAGTGACTATTTTTTAAGAATTGCTCAATTTTCTCAAATGCAAATGAATGACAATGCAAATGAAAAATATGAATGCAATTTATAGATCTGATCTAGGTGACTTAAACTAATCCTAATAAAACCTATGATGCCATATGATATGCAAATTTTTGAATTTTTATGTCTTTTATGATGCAAAAGTGAAAACCCTAAATGAAAGATGCAAAAGAATGCAATGCAAAACTTAAATCTAGGATGCAATTTCAGAAGCTATGTAATTTTAACAAGTCAGGTTCATGAAAATGAAACATAGAAAATTTTGGATTTGAGGGTTTAATGTCCAAAACCCAAAGTTAACTCCACCTTTTCCTAAGGTTTCATTAGGATGAAAATCAACAAGTCAAATAGATTGACTTTCAACCATAAAGGTGAGTGAATCATTCCTAGATGTGATCCTTTTGAGTCTTGGAAATGGATTCAAAATTATTTGTTATGATTGACCTAATTAGACTATATGACCTAGTATGAAAAATGTAAGATATCAACAAATAATAGACTAAAATAGTAAATTGCAGGCAGATCTGTAAAGTGTAGGAGACTGTGTACCTATCCTAAAAAATTGGTTATAGTATGCACAGGTGAACTAGAATTCCTAGGGGTGTATGGGTCTTTAATAGGGTGTCCTACTCTACTTTTGGGGTCCTTTGATGACAACTATGAGCTTTTTATTTTTGGTTGTAGAGTTGTCAGAACATTGTCGGATAATTATGTAGGTTAGTTTCCATGTCTTGACAAGATGTAGGGCTTTGAATGCAAGAATAAAAAAAATTGTCTTCAATCTCTATTTGATCCTCTTCAGACCTAAAACCTACACATTCAAAGAGAGGTAAAATGGTCCATTTAAGGGCTTTACTTAGTCAAACCCAATGTAATTTTTTCCACTTCTATAATGACAATATCAATGATGAAATGATAATAAATAGGAATGAATGATGAAATCACAAAATGCTACAACTCACCACCCTGTAATGGCTTCCTTGAAGGATTGACATCATGCACATCACCTCAAGTCCTTGATATTGCTTGCTTTATTTGTTTGAATACTTTGGAGACCTATTAAAGTGTTATCCTTCACAAAACAATGATAACATGAACACACATAAACTCATAGAGGATTTGACATGATGTTAGGACCTTCAAATGCTGATATGATGCTTTGAAATGTTGCTCTTGACTTGCTTGATAGTTCTCTTGATCATAATTTTCCAAATAGTTTTCTAGATAGATCCTGTTCATTCTTTTCAAATGATGCAATAACTAGATATTTATAGGAATTTCTCTAATTTCTCAAGAATTAAATCCTGATATCTGACATTTGAAATTTGAAATTTGAATTTTAAAATGGTCACTCCACCACATTAAAAATTGGTCCCTTGTAGAATAGGGGGACCTATACGCACATGAGCATATGGGTCCTGGCCCTATTTTCTAGGACACAATGTATCAATTGGGAAAGATATTAATTGGTTATATTTTTTCAATGTTTGCAATTTATTGGAAAGTGGTACAAATGGGCTATAGAATGCATAATTTAGGAAATTAGGGACTCAATTAGGCTCAATAATTTAGGGGGAGAAAAACAGTAAGAAATTATTAAGGGGGACAATTTACGATGCTATATTTTGCATCCATGAGGGATAATGAAATCTATTACAAAATGATACAAAACTTATATGAGACAACTAAGAAAAAATACAAAATTATCTCCTTCAAACTATCTTCTTTCTCAAGTTGCTAGCTCCTTCAACCTACAAACTTTACACAATACTGCCATAAACCTCAATAACTCAAATTCATATGTTGTTGCAAATTCATCTTCAAACCTCCAAATTCATGGAGTCTTTGTCTTATCCTTGAAGAGTTGTGCCAAAAAGTCTTCCTCTCTCAATTTTGGCATCATGACCCCCTCAAAATTGTCAAAAATTAAACATTTTCAAGGTAACCACCATCTTCTTTTCTTTAACTCCCAATTTGAAATGCCCAACCTAGAAAAACCCTCATAAATGTATTAAAAATTTATTAAATGCTCCAAAAAATCATCTTTAAACACATTTCTAATAAATTTCCAAAATTGTTTGACAACTTTGATTCCCACTCCTCACAAATAATGTCCCAACTTAGAAAAAGACAATCAATTCCGATTGGGCACACAAATTCTCCATTGCTACATTTTAGGAACATTAATGAGTTTTCTCAAAATGTAACTCCCAAAAATACATGCCTAGTTTAGCCTTTTTTTATTTTTCAAGTTTCAAAATTGCCTCCTAAACTATCTCCCACACAAAAAAAAATCTACATTATAAGAATACCAATTATTTAATAAAATATTTTTGGCCTTTAATATTGTAATTTATTTATCCAACAACACTATTACTCAAACCAAAAATTAAAATACTCCTTTTGGTTGATGCAATATTATTGTTGACCATGGATGCTCCTGCATCAAGTAATTCTAAGGCTTGGAATGTTGGTGTGAATATATGTCTTGTACCTAGTAATTTACCTTGCTAGGGACTTATGGGACTTATTCAAATGTTAATTTTAATTAAGATATAATATTTCTTCTATAAATCTTAGTTGGCATGCCTGGAACTTATCTTTCTAGATTTTAATGCTCAATTCCTAGGTTGTTAGGAGTTAGTTATCTCATGTCATAGGATTAAGACACACATCACAATAATGTTCAATCCTATTCCTCACCTTTCCTAAATAAGGAATTTTATTGTACTCATTTGTACTATATTTCATACCTCATCATCATTTTTATAGGTCTTAATAGCAAGCAAGATCATATTCTTGCATACCCTCTTGTGGAAGGAACCTATTGTTTTTGCAAGTACTCTTGGGTATAGAGTTAATCTTCAACTCTTAAATGGATGTATCAAAGCCATTCCTTGAAAAACCCTTCTTAGATCTAAGGGTTGACCTATTGCTAGTGAGAGATCTGGGTTATTTTTCTTAAGCTTGAGTATACTCTTCCCTACACCATATGGTGAACCAAGGAATCAAAAAAAAAAATTAAAAATACCAAATTTGGATAGTTTCTCTACGTTGGTTTTCATTGTAGGATACTTTTAGCTCATGTTGGAGGAAATATAAGCTCTTATTTGAGTCTAGGGTGGCTGAGAAAGTTAAGATCGACTTTTTTTTGTATAAATCTAACTTTTTGCCAAAGTTATAAGGGTTTGACGATTTCAAGATACAAAGGTAGTAGAGCATTCGACACATTTTTAGCCCAAATTGACCTTTTCCATTGTCTTCAAAAGGCCTAAGAGATAAAGTTTCATATAAAATATGCCCATATTTTTCCTCATGGGTTTTTGAGGAAATTTTTTTTAACCCATGTAGATCGTACAACCTCCCAGGTATAGGATATGTTTTTTATTTTGTAAAAAATAAAAATAAAAAATTATGTGAGGTTTATTTTATTTACAAGCTAAAATATTTGTATCGAGAAAAATATTTTAAATATTGTGCCAGGGTTTTATTTAAATTTGTGGTGGCAATATTTGACTATTTCTTGCAAAAAAAAAATTTAAAAATGCATTCATAGTCTACAAATTTGTACTACACCTTTTGTAGACCCTAAAAAGTTGTTGGTTACCCCTCCCATCCTTGGTTTCTTTGTAAGCCAACCATGTGATTTTATTGGCAAGCAGGGGGCTTAGGCCACCCTCCCGTCGCCCTCCACTACAAGTGGCACCACTTGTGCCTAGCCTCCCCATCGCCTGTCTAGTAGAAAAAAAAAATTTACAACTCTTGCACACTCGGTCACATGGGTGACCACCGGCTAGCCACTAAGGGCTTAATTTTTGTGCCATTTTAGTTGGTCAAGCCCTAATTGGGCTTTTTTTTTTTTGCAGAGCATAACTTTTCACCAAGATATTGAAATTTTGCAAATGAGATATTGACAAAAAGCTAGTTGCAGGTACTTCACAATGGTGTAGACCAATTTTCCATATTTTTCTATAGGTACATTTTATTGGCAACTAAAGTTTGGTTACCCCTTTATGCCTCTAAGATCACAATTTTTTTCCCGTTTATCCAATTTTGGTGATTTCAATGGCAATTGGAAGGTATTTAGGATCTCTTTCATTTGGTTCATGTACTTTTTTTAGATTCATCCCCAAGTGTAATTTATTTAGTTTTTTTCATATTTTCTTTTTGTTTAATAACTTGGACATCCTATCTCCTTGAGAAGTTTTGTTTGTGGGAGGGTTCATTTTAAATTGTATTTTTAATTAGTTTGCTTCATATATGTATCTATTTTTCACTCTTGGTACTTGTTGTCCTAATGGCTAAACCATGGTTTGAAGTTTTAACTCCTCGTAATTATCATACACGGAAGGAGAGAATACAAAGATTTTTTTGGTCTAGGGGTTTGTGATCCACATTGAATGATGAACAACCTAATTTTTCTAAAGAATATGATATATTTTCTCATAGGAAAAAATGTTATGAGGCTACAAGTTTTATTGCTATGCATGTTTCTAATACATTCTTCTTCCATATTGAGGATTGTACTACTCGTAAGTAGGTATGGAATAAGTACAAGGATTTATTTGGTTCAATTAGAGGAATAATTGGCATCATTATCCACAAATTATTTTCCTACCATTGAATACTACAAGTGGTAAAATTTAAATCATTAAGGTCACAATTGGAAAGTTGTGGTAAAGATAAAACTGATAAAGAATCCATTTTCTTGATTTTTTCTAAGTTAAAAGGTTCATTTGCATACTTCTCTACTTTTGTTTATGCTACAATGGATGGGTTAGGTGACTCTTTTGTTATGCCATATTTTGAGACATTTTGTGATAGGTTGACTAAGGAACAAGCTAAACTTAGTCAACTTGATACACATTCTAAGAGTCATGTATTGATTGCATCATCATCTAAAGATAAAGCAAAGAAGTTTAAACCTAAGGAAAAATCTAATGCATCTCCCACCTCTCCTAGAGAGGATAAACATAAGAAGGAGAAGACTATGTGTGGTTATTGCAAAAAACCAAGGCATGGTGAGAAAGCTTATTATAAGAAAGAGTTAGATGAAATGAGGCAACTTCTAAAAGAACATAACATTTCTTTTCCTTCAAAATATACATGTTTTCCATCTTCTTCTTCTCAATCATCATCTTCTACACACATAGGTAATGTATGAATTGCTAATGGGATTGATAAGGTAAATTATCATAATATTAAAGGCCATGCTCTTGTTGTAACACATGTTGAATAGTCTATAAATTGGATTATTGACTCTGGAGCTTCATATCATATATCAGGACAACTTGTTAGGTTTTCATCCTTGAAGCATACTTCACTCATGAGGATCTTGATGGCTAATGATATTTATCTAGATGTATTTAGTAAAGGGGTTATTGATGTGTCAAATGTTATTTTTAATAATGTTCTTTGTATACATGACATCAAGAATAATCTTATTTCAGTATATTAGATAGCACAAATTGGTAAATCCATTGAGTTCACTCTAGATTTAGTCTTAATTTGTGATTTAAATACCATACAACCTGTTGTTGTGGGTAGGGCTAATCATGAAGAAAATGTCCATTACTTTTCTCATTTTATTCCTGATGGCGAATATTCTAAGCATCACTCTCCTACCTCGAATGTGGATAGTTCTTCACATGATGGTTTTGGTGGATGGTTGAACCTTTCCACTCATCATCCATGTGATGAGGTTTCATCACCTCTTACTTCTTCAAGATTTGAGTGTTGGCTTGGTTTCCATGACTTCAGATAAGCAGAATACCTTCTTTTTTTAGATTTTCCTTTGTAGAATTGTTTTATGACAAGTATATCAGATTTGGTTTGTCATTCCTCTTCTATATATTTGGAGGACATATTTGAAGGGGTTTCTCTCCTCTTTGATCATTCATCTTGGAGGTTTCTCTTGATTCTTCACATTATTTTTCTTCTTCCTTGATTGGGGTCACAACTAAGTTTGTTTAAACATCTTGGGAGACTCTTGATACATCTTTAGAGATTTCATTCTTGAGGCTTCTTCCCTCTTGATTCTTTATGGAGACGACGTTTCTTTAGCATTGACCATTGGATCCTTTTCTTCCCAAAGAAAAAATGTTTGTAGAATTTTTCCTTTAGACATTCTTCAATGGTTTTGGACATACTTAATTATGGGGGGCTATGTGGTCTCTTTCTTTCCCTCTTGTGGGGTGGAATTTGTAATGTATATATATGTGATGGATGGTGTACTTTGGAGGTATCATGGAGTCCTCCATCTTTCATCACTTTATTGTTTATTTTCTCTCTTTTGGGGATGAGTTTTTTCTTATTTGGTTTTCTCCATTGCTCCATTTATGAGAGATTTATTTTGCATTTGTACATGGGTACCTAAAATCTCCTTGTATCCAAGACCCATGTTTGCATTTTTTGCATCATTTTTATAATATTATTCTCCCTAAGTTGCACTTAAGGGGGCGTGTTGTGAATATATGTCTTGTACCTAGTAATTTACCTTTCTAGGGACTGAGGTAACTTATTCACATGCAAAGTTTACTTGGGATATAAGATTTTTTCTAGAAGTATTATTTGGCATGGCTAGAACTTATCTTTCTATCTTTTAATGCTTGATTTGTAGTTTGTTAGGAATGTTAGTTATCTCATGTCATAGGATTAAGACACATGTCACAATCATGTTCAATCATATTCCTCACCTTTCCTATATAAGCAAGGTCATTCTACTCATTTGTAATATACTTCATACCTCATCATCATTATGATAGGTTTTAATATTAGGAAAACTCATATTCTTGCATACCCTCTTTTGGAAGGAATATATTATTTTTGTAGGTAGTCTTGGGTATAGAGCCAATCTTCAGCTCTTACATGGAATTTTCACAATGGTGTGTGGTTTCCTTTCATAGGTTTTTAATTAGTGTGATGTGAGATACTATTGATTTATTTGATTTTTGAGGATCAATGGTCTAGTTTTAACATTCATTAAAAATTTAACCACTATAAATTTATTGGAAAATTATCAACCTTGCACATGGATAGATCCAACAAGGAGCACCATATGATTCTATGTGTAATTTATTCATAAAATTACACTATTGTAGATAATATCTCTCATTTATTTGAATTTATCGACATGGTTTGAATAAATAAGTCATACATTATCCAAGAAATAAAATATGATATCACTAGTAAAATAATTCATCCCAAGTTCAGGTGGCCACAATTTTTAAAAATTGTTTAAATCAATATAACACCAATAGAGTAATTCATGATGGAATCATTATGAATATTACATTTAATAACTATATCTTATTGAATAATATTTATCATATGTATGTGTACACTCTAGGTTCATATATTCGGGTATGTGTAGGATCATGATGGGCCAAAAAGTGGTGATATGATGGGTATGTGTAGGGTATGTGGCTAACGATGTTTTTTTTACCCAAAATTGATGAAACAAAAAGGGTTTTTAAAGGGAGATTCTCATCTTTCCACCAATATAAATTATGCTTTACTTTTGAATTTAATAAATTATTATTATTCATTTTCTATTCAAATTATGACTAAAGTCCTTATTGATAGGCTGATTGAAAAACATCTATAGCTTTCAAAAATATCACATTTTTTGAATCGGAAACATGCATCACATTCTATGCTTCACATACTATAGGATTAAAAAAGAAAATTTGAATTTCATGAAGATTTGTCCAAGATAAGGTGGTTAAACATACGAGTTTTTTATATATTTTTAAATTTGTAATAAGAAAATCATAATTAATTATTTACTTGGGAAAAATTACAAAAAATGCATCACATCAAGACATGAGTCCTCTACTTATATCAAAAATATTATAAAAAAATATTATCATTTTTTTGTGGTTAGGGTGGTCAGACAGACACCTACTTATTTTTTCCCTGAAATTCAAGTACTACTGCATTGAAATTTCAAATTTTCACCAAATCTAGATTTAAAAAAAAAAAACCTAGTAGTTTAGAAACTACATTCAATTTTCTATAGATTCTATTCTAACATATTTTTGAAATAATATAAATAACTTATTCAAATTTTTACGTCAAGTTGCCTAACTTTGATTTTTCTAAATTTTTCACCACTTAAGGGCCTATTTTTTCCATGATGATCTTGCACATACCCATTCCATCTATTTCTATGGGCTTTGTGTTTTATGTTTCCTATTTATCTAGTTAGGATTTTGTTTCTATATCCATTAGGAGTTATATTATTCTCTAAAAAATTATTGTGTCCACTATTTTTATGTCAAATATTTAGAATTTTGGTTTTAACCTACATTCCCTATCACACAAAAAACCCCTATCTCAACCTAGTTGACACCTTCTTACATGATGAACTTTCCTATATACTCATGTTGACATTTATCTTATTATATAACTAGCTAGGATCAATCAGCTATTTGTCTCTACTAATATAAGCCAAAGCTACTATTTGGTTGTAGTGAAAGATGAGATGTACATGGATCATTAAATTTCAATTAATAGCCATTTATTAATGGTGAGGGGTGGTGGTATTTCATATTTCAAGTATTTATTTATTATTAAACTAAGCTAATAGCTTCTCGTTAATAGTTCAAATGACTAGATGTAAGATACACTTGTCAAATTTATAGTTGTGTACATGCACATACAAAGAATCAGAACTAGTTGAAAACATGTCTAGTTCAAGGTATCAAGTTAGTGTGATATAGGTTGAATATTGATTTTTAATATTAAGAACAACTCAATTTATCAACTAGAGGTTGTAACCTAGGTCTAGTCAAGTTCTAATAAACTTCATCCTAAGTATGGATATTAAAGTAACCTAAAATAAACCCTTATTTCAAACTATAAATGTTAAATATTAGCAAAAATTTAAATCCTAATTTTAAAATATAAATGTTAAATATATAGTAAAAAGAACACCAAAAAAATCCTAAATCCTAACCTAAAGGTCACTAAAACTCACAAAATTGATGGGAGGAGCTAGCAAGAACTATTTCGTAATTTAAATAACTTAAAAAATAGGTACCCATTTCACCCTAGTCATTGTCCAGTCACAAAAGTTTGGAAAAAATGACTTGGCAGTCAATTTTTAAAAAAATAGCTTTAAAAATTGATTACCCATTGCTAACATTTCCATAATGGGTACACATTTTGGAATGGGATTCTGAAGCATAAAGTGTACCCATTTTTATTTTAGGCTTAGGATCCTATTTCTAAATGGTTACGTGTTCCTATCAGTATTTATCTTTTTCCTAAAACTTCCCCTCTTTGTGGACCCATCTTCTTGTGAGTAACCACCTGGTAGTTCAAATTATTGTATGCCTTTTCAATTATTGATTTTTTCTAGGAATTAGTTTCTAATTATCATATTGTATGTTCTTACTAGTATGATTTAAGCAATTAATAGAAATAAATAATGCTTAATTGTGTTACATTGTATCAACATTTTTCAATCTCATAAACTAAAATTCACTTGATTTGATCGATGAAGATGAAAATTAAATTATTAAATTAGTTAAAGTAGTTGAAATATGTTATTTCTAAGTCTTTGATAACATTTAAATCAATATATAAAATTAAAATGATTTTTAAAATGATAAAATATATTTAACATATATTTGATTTAAAGAGAAAATTATAGGTTAATATTGACATATGAAATATGAGTCTGGATAGCTCATGCATTTATTTTATAATCTATTATTCTTGTGTAAGTTAATGAAGAATCTACTTTTTTGATTTGTGATTTTATATGTGAGATAATCAAAATATTTTTTATGGTGAGAATTGAATATCTTAGAATATTTTTTAAATGATATGTATTGTTTATTGCACATATCTATATTAATAAAAAGGTGATCCCACAATAATGGTTTACAATTTTTGGCCAAATTGGACATTGAAATTATTATTTTAACTAAATCTTCATATTCAGGCACCTATAGCGGCTAAACCATGAGGAATTTGAAAATGATACAAACTTGAGTCTCGTCACATTTTGTCTATAGATTCTAAAAATACTTTTTTCAAAAATTTTGGAATCAAATTGCACTTCTTTTTCCATCTCCCATGAAAACTAGTTTTTTTAAGAAAATAACATTTTTAAAAAGTGACGCACACTGTATAACACATAATTTTATTTTCATGAAGGATACAATTCTAATTCTTTTGAATTTAGATTTTTAACACCAATATCTATTGCTTCCACTTGGTTAGATAGTTTGTATTGAATATTTTTTATTTAATCAAGTTTCGAAGTCAAACCAATTATAATTCATACATAGTGTGACTTTATAATGCGTAACTTTTTTTGTATGTATCAAAATTCAATTTTATTTTTTTGGTTGGATCAAGGACATCAATAGCTGGTGCAATCATATTTTTCAAAAAAAACATTTGATAATCTGCTATTCTTCCACATGTGCAAAACATAGACCTTCATTTTCGATGAAAAACCTATGTTCAATAAAACTAAAAAAATAAATACATAATAAAACCAAAACATAGTAAAATTATATTTGTTGGATAGCTTGTTCTGAGGACTAACTGATTCCAATTGGGTTTGTGAAGACTCCTCCATTTTCATCCTCAACCTGAGCTCTGAAGCATAAAATATTATATTTTTTTTGTGTCTTAGGAGAGGGATGAGGGGTAAGGGGGGTTCGAACAAACCCCTAGGGGTTCGAGCAAACCACTAGGGGTTCGAGCAAACCACTAGGGGTTCGCTCAAACTAGGGTTCACTCAAAACCTAGTTCGAGTGAACCCCCCTTCCATAAGGGGTTTTCTTTGATTTTTGGTCGAGAAAGCATCAAAAGGGTTTGCTCAAACCAATAAGTTTGTACGAACCCCTAAAATCAAGTTTTTTGCCATGGGGTCTTTTTTTTTGAGTTTTCCTTCCTCGCTTGAATTGTAAACCACTATTGTGGCTTCACCCAAAAATGGATTTAAAAAAAAACTTCATCTATTGTTAGCTTAGTTTACATTGATATTCATGTACAATAGAATTATTTTGAGCACTATATGTGGTAATAAGGCCACCAACATGATTTTTTTTCTTCTTGATTTTGGTCATGTCATTTTGAGAGTACATCCTAGGTTAGGTTAACATGTTCAATAGTAGGGAATACTATTTTTTATGGTGGTGTTTGTGATGTACATCACCCTTATCCATATTAGACTTGAATACTCACGTAGTACGTGTACATAGTGAAACCCTTGATATTGTAACCTTTCATTTTATGTTATTGATTATCTTTCATTTTCACTATTAGGGCTAGGAGTGATTTTTTAATCTTGGTGTATAGATAGATTAGCTACAATATTTGAATTTTATTATCATATAACTTTTAAGTTTGTATTTTATTTATTGATGATAATTATTTGTAAGTATTTATTATTCATGGAATTGTTTTCATTTATGTATTTATAATACTAATTATGTTTATTTTCTTAAGTGATTGAGTATGTTAGTTTTGTGTTATGCGATGTGATCTTACTACTATATGTGGCAAGGATTTTTAGTAGATTATATAAGGGAGTAGGTTGACTGGATGGACTTAGGTTTAGTCTTTTAAGCATGCTCTATTTTATCTTTCTTTTAGAATTTGAGTCACTTGTATAAATTAGAGAAAATTACTTTGAAAATGTGTGATGGGGTTCTCAAACAACTTTGAGACCATCATGCTAGCTAATTATATGATCTATACTTTTCATTCTTGAGTCCTTAGGTCTACTATATTGGCCAACATTCCCTAAAACCAATGTGTGAAACTTGTGTTATTAATCCTATGATGTTAATGATTGATATAAATGTTTTATGAGAAATGTATACATTATGTATATTAACATATGAATTATTTGATTTAAATATTGTAGAAATAGAAGTTTTAAGTAATTTCATATATGTGAAAATGAATTTTAATGTCATATAAATCAATGATTCTCATTACAATATTTTTAAACATTGTAATAAATTATGAAAAGAGTGTTGCTTCTCTAATTAGTATTCTCCTTTGCTAAATAGATAAAATTTTGTATGAGTGTCTTATAAGTGGTCTACCTTATATTTAATTATTTGGATTGTTTGATTATCATGGTTTGTATAGCAACACTTAAATTTCTAATTCTAGTTATTATGCATCTCTTTCAATTGACTAGTTATTGCATAATTATTTCTTGTGTGAATGTTGTGGTGATAACTCAATCTTGTGGTTTATTTTATATATTTTTATATCTTTTAAGGTATGCAGTAAAGTTTAGTAGATTTTATGTCTCACCTCTTTGATGGATTCTAGGAGTAAGCCCATTATAAGTGGAAGAAAATGTACTACCCATCTTTAGCATTACCAATGTTGTACCACCAGTAGGATGTTATTATTATGTGATGTACATTGATCCATTACATTGGAAGCTTGTACACGTGATATTACAAAAGGAAATTTATGTTATATGATAGTTCTTATGATAGGTGTAAGAAATATGACCTATTTATAATTTGGATTCTTCTTGAAATTTAGTGTTAGAATTTTCATAGATGATTTGGGTGCCACCTTTTGGTGTTGTTAGCTCATAGTTTTACAACTATTGTTTTCTAGTTTCAAGTATTGATTTCTATATTTACTAGGTACTTTGGGATGGAGTTTACATAGTATATTTTGTGGGTATTTTTAAGTTACCAGTCTTACTCTAGATCTAAGTGTTTATGTTGTCTCCTATAAAGGGTTTTACTTATGTTGTATTATAATTAATATTATTTTTTTATCAATACATTGGTTTGGAGGATAGTTTTTCTCTTGAAAGGGTTTTCCTAGGGCACAGTAGTGTGTTATGGTGTGATTTTATTATGTTGTTTCTTTCCTAAAAAATATTTTTAGATCATAATTTATCTATCTCTCATCTTAGATTGGTATAGGAAGCATTACCAAAAATTAGCTTCTTTTCAGTAGCACCCTTAATGGAGCATTGCGATTTTAAATTATTTTAACCTCTTAAAATATTATGTTTAAATAATATCAAGTCTTTTATTAATGTTTTTGATACAATAAGCAACATTTACAAGGTGTTTTACCCTTTACATGGAGAACCACATGGGACGAAAAAGATCAAGTCCAAAAAACATTAACAACTAAGCCAAAAAACACATACACAACGGACCAACAACCAATAGACACAATACACAACAATAATAGATTAACTGACATTTTCCCAGTTCTGAGAAGGAAGATTAACAACATCATCCCCAACCCATTCAAGGCCATCTTTAGTAGTCTTCGTGTCCATTTCATCCTTCATCACAGCATAGAGGGTGCTGGTAACACAATGGACTAACTTGACAGTGAAATGGATCAAGCCACTAAATTTCTTGTCCATCTTTCCCATCCTTTCCTGCAACACATGGAGCTCCTCCCCTTTATCCATGGTCTTCTCAATATTAGCTCACTCCACATCCAAAGGGTCTGAGGACTAGAAAATCGAGTTCTCGTTATACACTTTGCTGAAATTTGAAATGGTGGGGGGCCCTCCAACATACTCCTCCTTGCCATCCCCAGAATCCTCTTCATCCCTACAACCTTTGTTGTCAGACCGCTCCTCATCCCTTTCCATGTCATTTACCTACACTTTCTTGTTATTTTTAGCCAGCCTACCAGACCTCTTGATGATGGGGTTTTTGCCACCAGTCTCCACCGTACCAACAACCATAGTGTCCCCCTTGGAGTCCCTACCTACAACATTCTTTATTAATGTTTCAAATGGTATCATGTTAGTGCAGAAAAATGTTTGAAATAAGTATTGCTTCTACCATTTTTGTATTCTCTTTCTTGAAAGAAATACATGCTTGAGCCATGCTTTATGTGAATATATTTTATCAATGTGGGTGTTAGATCATAAAATTAATTGGTATTTTCTAAGTGTATAAACCCCATGCATTTTACCCTCTTTATATTTAGTGTTTCCATGGATAGATATGTCTTCTTGAAATTTTTAAAGATTGTTTAACATTTTCAAATTCCTTTTCATGAGATGCAATTTATCTTTGATTTGATTTCTATTTGAATGGAAAATTTGTGTCTAAGATAATGGAAATATGTTTGCATCCAATAAACAACTTGATTTATAGAAGTGTTTGTTATCTAATGTATGGATAAAAATAAATAAATGAAAAAAGCATGAAGAATATTGTGATGTATTAATTATTGTGTGAATGCACAAAGAGTAAATAGAGGTCATGGTGAAACGTATTTCCTTATGATAAAGAAATGATTTAATGGATACACTTGAATTTTCAAACACCCTAGAGAGGTACAACTTATAGTAATGCTAGTTAAATTGTAAGGCTACAATTATAAGCCTATAATAGACCATATGTTGGGATGTGAGCTAGGAATCTTCTACCTAAATAAGAATACAAGGGTTGTATTTATTCAATGGTCATCAAATATGAATACTAAATAAAAGGTTGTCAAATTTCATGCACATGTGGTGCGCTTTACATGTGGATAAGTAGGTAATAGACATATAGCCTCTATGTTGCTAATTAAATCATTGTATGATATGATTGTTTGTTACCACATGTTTGAACAATATATTATTGAACTAAGCATGTTGAAGTTGATGTATAAATGTTAGTGTTTATTATAGGTATTGTACCTGAGTTAATTTTTTTTTAAAACCCTTAAGAAATTACATGGTGTGATTGAATAATGTGCATTGGTGCAATACAACTAAAATGTGCATGCACAATTATCTCGTGTTGTCTTTATATGGAGTTTATTAGAAATAATGTGTGTACAATTATGGGTGAATCCATTTTACAAGATTATCAACTATATGGACAATATATATTGGTTCCAATCTATGTGAAAGGGAATAATTTACAATGAGAGTAGTAAAGTAGAATCACTATGTAGAAGTGCTTGTTACACAAAACTATGCATAGATTAGTTTTAATATGTAGGATTTCCATAAGTGTAGGAAACAAAGAGTGCACGATTCATATTCCTTGATGGATACAAACTTGTGAATAGGAGAAATAGTGTGTTATAATGAGATTTTTTGTTTCATTCATATGTGCTTAATTCCATATGGTAGGGCCTTTATTTTTTATTTTTATCGAGGATGTGCCTTTAAGCATGAAGCTTACAAAAAGGAACTCAAATTATATTGCATGTGTTAGATTTCCCTTAGTGCTAAACATGCTTTACCTTGAGTAACAATGGTTATCCCTTCTTATGGTTCATTGTTGTTCCATATTTTGATTTATGAGAAACTAAAATTTGTTTAATGTGCTCTTTCATGTAGCCCCAAATCAATGCTTGAATATTTATGTTTTCGAATCCATATTTTACTTTCTTAAATAATGTGGGTAATTCTTTAGAGTATTACAGTGGTTGGGAGGTATCCTTAAACTTACATTGGATTGGAGCTTTGGAATCCATTAAATTCATAGATATCTCCCTACTTCATGTTGAAGAAAAATGTACATCATATTGTAATTGATACTTTCATGTTTATGTAAGAAACCTTGTAAAAATTATTCAAACATGGTTGAAATATTTCAGCCATGTATTGTTTAGGTTTACTTTGAAAATTGAAACTTATTTTATTTTATTTGGCTTTAGAGAAGATGAATGGTAAAGTAGTTAAATCTATTCGAATGGATTGGTTATTTTTACAAAAAAGCTAGTCTCAACTTGTATATTTTATTATTTTGTTCTTAATGACATGACTATGTTAAATATAGAATTAATGAACAGGTATGGGTAGGTTACAAGTATTTAAAAATTGAAATATATTAAACAAATAGTTTGTTGGTGTAATTAAATGTGTTGTACCTTGTCCTAGGTCATAATTACACCTTAGTTAAGTTTACTTAGGGACCACATAGGAGGTTGTTGGAGAATTTCCACTTTTGGTGGACTTGACATGTCATTACTTTATCACTTCCACCTTTTGTGGACACATCATGTGATTATCTCTCCACCTTAGGTGGAGTGATAGTTTTTCATAGTTGTCTCATGTCATAAGATTATGACACTTGTCATAATCTTATGCCCTTCTATGTTCTCACCTTGGCTATATAACCAAGGGGTCTCTCTCATTGTAAACAATCATAATCATATCATATCATTGACATTGAATACAATTTATTCTTGTCATATTTTTTCTCTCTTTTTGTGCTTTCCATTTGGTCCATAGATCTTGGCATCCATAGCCAATTCTAACATGGTATCAGAGCAGGTTGGGTGCCATTGGAGAGTCTTTTTATGAAGAGAGATCTCAGTTTGGGGAGGTTCCATTTTTGGCTCTTTGTTACAGGTTCATATTGGAGCTTGTTGGAGCAAGTCTAAGCTCACAATTGCATCCGGAAGGTTCGAGAAAGTTCATTTTTCTTTTTGTTTCGTCCAAATCAGACATACGAGGCAAAATCTAGGAGGTTTGAAGCTAAAGTGTGGTTGCTAGATCCAAAAGGTAGCTACAATTTTGGAGCATTTTGGGTCAAATCCAACCTTGCCATTGCATCTAGAAGGGCTAAAAACCCCAAGATCGACTGTCAATTCATCCATTTTGGAGCAAGTCATCCGGTGAGGTAAAATGTTTTTGCCCGAAGAGCTGTACGACCCTCCAGGTTGTCATTCTTGCATTGGTACAATTTTTCAAAAAAATTATTATTAAATTTGTCAGAAATTTTTTTTTTTTTTTTGAAAAATTGAAAAATTACCGATCAAATTCATTTCATTGTAAATTTTTTTTTATTAAAAATCAAAATATCAAAAAAATATCTGTGGATTTTATTGGCCGAAGTACACAGAGTACTGCAGACTAGAAAACTACCCACAAATTTGTAGTACTCGTCCCCTTATAGGCCGACACGTGATGGCTCCTCCCTCACCCACCCATGCAGGCCCCTCTCCCCTACCCACGACATTTTCTAATACCGACAATCAAAAATTTCTCAGTCGGTCCACGTTTATCAAAATCCATCGGTAGTCGAACAAAAACCAATGAATCAGATTCCCTCGGCATGTGGCAGAGTCCAGACGAATATTCAAGGGCATATTCTATCAACCGTCAGTCTGAGGTATATTTCGGCAATTTTGAGAATATTCTGGTAGGGAGGTGCATTTTCTTGTGATGGTCAAATAGCCATCAAATTTAATGTACTATTTTTTCGGCATCAACAATACGTCATCGATGACATCAGCAGAGCCTTTGAAATTTTCTACCCCTCACCATTGAGCTTTTTGTTTTTGCGGTCAAACTTTGAAGCTCCATATCTTGCTCATTATGACTCCTTTTTTCGAGCAATTTTTTTTATTTGTGATAATTTTTTGCGCTCTTCGCATTGGTGCAATCAGTTTTTGGTTTTAGTGTCTAGTTTTTCCAGAATTTCTAGATTCTCATAGGTGTTGCTACATCATCCTCATTTTGGAAACTTCGAGAGCTCATATCTTGCTCCTACGATAACATTTTTTAGTGCAGTTTCTTTTTAAAGTGCATAATTTTTCGTGTACTTCTCAGTGATAAGATCAGATTGATCTCATTTTGTACCAAAAATTGTAGTTGATATTGTGGCCTATTTTGGCATTTGCATGCACCAAGATCAAAGACCAATTTGCTATTTTTGGCAAGTGGCAATTGTAAACACACTAAATATAAAGTGCCAAATCAGATATTGCTTGGGGGGTTTCTTGATTGAGTGATTTGGGGGGGGCTAATCTTGCAGTTATTGTTTGCATTCTTTTGCTTGGTTTGTGTTCTTGCAATGGGGAAATCTCAAATTGAACCCCTAAATCCACATAATTATGCTACATGGAGAAAATTAGTATTGAACTATCTCATGATGAAAGGTCTAATAGGTCATCTAAATGACACAATTCAAAAACCTACTGATGCTAAAGAATTGGCAAGATGGGAGATTGATCGTGAGAAAACACTTGGATGCATATGTTCATTAGTCTCATTTGATTTGCAATTTCATATTGAGTCATGTAATACACCTAAAGAAGCATTGGAGACTTTTGAAAAATTGTATGGTAAAATAGATAAGATTAGAGGTTATCAAATTGATAATGATTTGATGAATCTTGATCCTAAATTTTTTGACCACATCCAAGACTACATCTCCAAAATCAAGCAATTAAGAACATAGTTGAAAGAATGCAGTATTGAAAAAGAGGATTTACAATTGATTCTGAATGTCTTATCCAAGCTTGGTCCTGAGTATTCAGTATTTGTTTCTGGATTTCATACCCATTGACTTTCTATGGGAGCATCATATGTTGATCCTAACTTTGATGACTTTGCAAATCTCCTAATCCAAGAAGAAGCTAAGTTAATGAACATGGGTCTAATCAAGTATTCCAAACCACAAGCATTGGTGGCAAATGAGTCTAAGGTACAGAAAGAATCAGGGAATCTTGATAAGAAGCAAAAGAAGAAAAATAACAAGCCACATAAAGAATTAGAATCCTCGTCTTCAAAAAGAGAAACATCTAAGAAGGAGAGACCTTTTTTAGCATATTGCAAGAAGGATGGACACATGAAGAACATTATTGTTATAAGAAGGATATTGATGAGTTGAAACATCTTCTCAAAAAGAATCACATTGATTTTCCTTCTAGAATGTCTGAATCTTCTTCTCCTTCTACTTCAAAACAGTCTAAATAGGACAAAGGTCAAGCATCTACATCAGGACATAAAGGAAAAGCTCTTTGTGCTCTTTTAGGTCCAAGATCAGGAAGATGGCTTCTAGATTCAGGAGCATCGCATCATATGGGGTGATCCCGCAATAGTGGTCTACAATTTTTGGCCAAACTAGACACTAAAATAATTATTTTTAACTAAATCTTCACTTTCAAACACCTATAGCGACTAAACCATGAGGAATTTGAGGATGATGAAAACTAGAGTTTTGTGACATTTTGTATATAGATTCTAAAAATATTTTTTTTAAAAAAATTGGAATCAGATTGCACTTCATTTTCCATCTCCCTCAAAAACTAGTTTTTTCAGAAAATAACATTTTAAAAAAGTGACGCTCACTGTATAACACATAAATTTTTTTCCATGAAGGATAAAATTCTAATTCTTTCAAATTTAGATTCATAACTCTAATATCTAGTGCTACCACTTGGTTAGATATTTTATATTGAATATTTTTTCTTTAATAAAGTTTCAAATTCAAACCAATTATAATTCAAACATAGCAAGACCGTATAATGCGTAACTTTTTTTTAATGTATCGAAATTCATTTATTTTTTCTTTGTTGGATCAAGGACTTCAATATCTGGTGCACTAATATATATATATATATATATATATATATATATATATATATATATATATATATATATATATATATATATATATATATAATAATTTTCTATTTTTCCACATGTGTAGAACAAAGAGCTTGATTATCGGTGAAAAACCTACATTCACAAGAAATAAAAAATAGATATAATAATAAAATTAAATTTATTTAAAATTATACTTTTTGGGGAGCTTATAATAAGGACTACATACTTGAAAAAAAAAAATTTAAATGAATTCATTTGATCCCCCAAAAGGTAAATCAAAAGTGGTTTTTTATCAGCATTTTGATAGGTGTAAAGGAGACTTTGTTATAGGTATGGTGTAAAACTAGCGGGGTTCTATCCAAGGGGGTTTGATTTAAGGTAGTTTGATCAAACCCTCTTTAATTGGAATTCTTTGAATGGAACCTTTTAAGGCTTAAATCATTATATTTTCTAAAAATATGTGATTTCAACAAAATTTAGTTCCTCCTAGAAATTGTAAACTAGCTTTGTGAGATCAGCCTATGGAATCTTCACAGACTATCTTCTCTTCATTTCAGCGTTGTTCTATGTCTCCTATTTTGATGGGAAATAATACATACATGAGTGTAACAGGGAAGGGATCTATTAGCATTGGGGACAACACTTTTTAGGACATGTCTTATGTGTTCTTCATTTGATGAACAATCATCTTTCCATATACTAGATTACACATGGTGGAGATGGGAGAACTGTGGAGTTCACACCTAATTCAGTCCTCATTCAAGACTTGGAGACTAGAGATATCATTGCTACTAGGGTGGTTGATCATTCATCTCGGTTGTACACCTTTGCATAGTTTGCTTCTGATGGTGACATTGATCCTTCGATTGATGATCATAACTTTGATTTAGAGGAGACATTTGGCTTCTTGAACTTGGGAGTTCTCACATCAGATCCAGTCCTTGATCCATGCATTTCATCTCCTCCATCTATTGTTGTACTTGATGATGCTTGTGTTGCTACAGTTTTGGCTCCTAGTGATTCAATGCAGCAGGACATACATAGTCCTCCAGATATGGCTACTTTGGATGACTTCTTGACAGGTATTTCAGACTTGTTTGTGGAGTCTCATCTTGCAGATTTGGAGGACAACATTGATAGCATTCATCTTCTCTTTGATGAAGATGCACCTTCTTTAGTTGTTGTGAGGGAACACTTTGACCCTCTTGTTCATCCTCTACATGATCATTCTTCACAGATTGGCGTGAGTGTGGATACCTTTGGACAACATTTGGAGGAGGCTTCTTTGCCTTCAGAGGGGATGTCTTTGTCTTTGGATTATGTTCTACATTCATCTCTACTTGATGGGTGATCCCACAATAGTGGTTTACAATTTTTGGCCAAACTGGACACTGAAATTATTTTTTTAAACTAAATCTTCACATTCGGGCACCTATAGTGGCTAAACCGTGAAGAATTTGAAGATGACGCAAACTAGAGTCTCGTCACATTTTGTCTACAGATTCTAAAAATATTTTTTTCAAAATTTTTGGAATCAAATTCCACTTCTTTTTCTATCTCCCATGAAAACTGGTTTTTTTCAAAAAACAACATTTTTAAAAAGTGATGCACACCGTATAACGCATAACTTTTTTTCCATGAAGGATAAAATTCTAATTCTTTCAAATTTAGATTTGTAACTCCGATATCTAGTGCTTCCACTTGGTTAGATAGCCTTTTATTGAATATTTTTTCTTTAATCAAATTTCAAAGTCAAACCAATTACAATTCAGACATAGCGTGACCGTATAACGCATAACTTTTTTTGTATATATCAAAATTCATTTTTTTTCTATTGGATCAAGGAATTCAATATCTGGTGCACTCATATTTTTTTATTTTTATTTTTGATAATCTGCTATTTTTCCACATGTGCAGAACAGAGACCTTCATTTTCGATGAAAAACCCATGTTTAATAAAACTAAAATATCAAATACATAATAAAAACCAAAACATATTAAAATTATATTCGTTGGATAGCTCGTTCTGAGGACTACCTGATTCTAGTTGGGTTTGTAAATATTCCTCCATTTTCATCCTTAAACCAAGCTCTGAAGTGCCAAAATTCAAGGTTTTTTTTGTCTCAGGGGGGATGAGAAATAAAGGGGGTTCGAATTAACCCCTAGTGGTTTGAACCAGGGTTCATTCAAACCCTGGTTCATTCGAACCCCCCTTCTATAAGGGGTTTTGATGAATTTTTTGGCGAAAAAGTATTAAGAGGGTTTGGCCAAACCTAGGTTCTACCGAACCCCTAATTGGTTCGGTCAAACCAATAGGTTCGTACGAACCCCTAAAATCAATTTTTTTTTCATGCATTCATTTTTTGTGAGTTTTGCTTCCTCACTTCAATTGTAAACCACTATTGTGGCTTCACCCTGATGTTGGATTTTCCTCTTCAGCAGTGTGGCCTAGAACACCTATTTGGAGTGTGGTAGCTTTTTGCATCAACATGGAGACACTTGAGCATGCTTCAGAAACATCGTCCATCATCCATCTTCATGATATCCTACATACATCCATGGTTTTGTTTCTTCCTAAGGGGAGGAATGTTGTTCGGCGAGATTAGATCATCTTCAACATTCAATGTCGAGCTTCTACCATCATTGCAAGAGACTCAACATTGAGGGGGGCTACCTTGTCTCTCTTCTACTTCTCTCTTATGGGGGGGTCTTTTTCCTTACATGGGGTTTTTACCTTCTCATTCTTCATTGAGAGCATTTCTATTTTGTATTTCATCTCTCTTTTGGGGAGGAGTTTTTTCCCACTGTGTTTTCTCCTTTTCTCCATTTGTTAGAGATTGCATTACATATGTACATGGGTACCTAACATGGCCTAGTAGCCGGGACCCATATTGCATTGTTTACTTTTGTGTACATTCTCCCTAAGTTTCACTTAAGGAGGGTGTTGGTGTAATTAAATGTGTTGTACCTTGTCCTAGGTCATAATTACACCTTAGTTAAGTTTACTTAGGGACCACATAGGAGGTTGTTGGAGAATTTCCACTTTTGGTGCACTTGACATGTCATTACTTTATCACTTCCACCTTTTGTGGACACATCATGTGATTATCTATCCACCGTAGGTGGAGTGATAGCTTTTCATAGTTGTTTCATGTCATAAGATTGTGACACTTGTCATAATCTTATGCCCTTCTATGTTCTCACCTTGGCTATATAACCAAGGGGTCTCACTCATTGTAAATAATCATAATCATATCATATCATTGACATTGAATACAATTTATTTTTGTCATATTTTTTCTCTTTTTGTGTTTTCCATTTGGTCCATAGATCTTGGCTTCCATAGCCAATTCTAACATAGTCTTTTAGGCCTTTGTTGACATGGAAAATGTAATATATTTTCTAAATAAATTAATATGTTCATTTTATTTCTATTTTATCATGCCAGAAATGTGTATTGTTGAATTCAATTGTGTGTTAGTTCATTAGGAAAATCTACTCATTATGTTCATTTTTTCAAACTTTGTTAAAATTATCAAATTAGTATGATTGATGTCTTTTTAAAAAAACAAATTATTATTTTACCCAAAAATGATCATTGGAGCATATTCATGTATGGAGCAGTGGTTGTAGTCTATTTTATGGGGATCCTAGGATTGGTGAGTTGATGAAGGATCACCAGAGTGATTGAAGCTTTATATTGGGATGAATGATGGATCACTACAAGGAAAATATTTTATTTAAGGGGTGAATGCTTCTCTATTGGGATGAATAATGGTAGAGTAAAAAAAATATAACCATTAATGCTTGAAAAGTAGAATATGCTCTTATAGATTACTTAATGGTTTTCTAATGATATAATATGCCTTAAATGCAAAGTTATGTAGTTTGTATGTTTTAAAGCTTTCTTTCATGGTAGTCTATTTTTCACTTCATTGTAAGTAAGAATGATGTATTTAATAATAAGATGAAATTAGTTTACACCTTTATAATTAAATAAAATCTTATGTATATGAGATTGAATATATAGATGTATTTGAATTAATATTGATTTTATCATCTATATTTAATTGGATAGTTGCTTGTGTGGATAAGAGATCCTTAAATGTGTACCCTCATGTGTATCTTCATATTTGCGTTTACTCTCATGAATAGAAAGAACTGTATTTATACATGTTAGTGAAAGGTAAAAAAAGATGTACTTGCTTCACTTTCTTTTCTTTTCCTTTTTTTTTTCTTCTTCTCTTTCTTAATGTTAATTTTCTTGTGAATGAAAGGAAAAGAGACCAATTAGAATGTGCAATAATTCTCTTTCTTAATGTTAGTTATATTGTGAATGAAAGGAAAATAGACTAATTAGAATGTGCAATAATTGTATGCCTATGTCTTAGTTAATTGTAGTGTTTGAAAAAGATGAAGTGTGCTTTCATTTAGTAAATTATGTGTGTATATCTCTCTTGGATGTTTATGGGAAAGGATAGGTTTAAATCAGTCTTACGAGTATCATATGATGGTCTAATGAATTGATGAATAAAGTTATTAGTGAAAATATAATTGATGCAACCCATAGAAAATGCTTTTTATCTTTAGCCTTATTTAATCTACTTCATCTATTCAATTTTTATTAGAAAATTAAAAAGAATGAATATATTGTGATTTCTTCCATGAGTTGTTTTCTGGTGGTGTGTGTGGTAGTGACACACCACAGTGTGTTCCACACTTTATAGATTGAGATGATGTCATCTCTCTACTTGTGTGTTACCTACACATCTCTTCTACATGTAGAGTTTGTGGGTAGTGTAAATTTGTGCGATGGCCACACTAGTATGTGCATGTGCATTGCAATAATGTTGTGTTTAATGCAAACAAATATTGATTTTTTTTAGATTTTTTTCTTTAGTAAATTCTGGGTATTACACATCTTTTTGTTGCTTTAAAATTGCTATTTTAACCCCACAATTTAGTTTCAAGTGTCTTTGGAATAACTTGATTCAATCCCATGGTGTGAAAAAATGAGCTCAAAATTAAAATATTAAACTCAAATCTTAAGTTCCATGCCACCTTCTACTAGTTGTTTTGATTATGTTAAGACTGGAAGGGCTAGTACTCCTAACAGAGCCTGGCCATAGAGGCAGGGAGAGGTGACTTAAAAAAAGAGAGTCAACAGAACAAAAAAAAAAAGACTCACAAAATCCGAGTCAGGGAAGAACAAACCACAAAATATGCTTTTAAGCAGATCATCGAATCTGAAACAAGTCATGCTTTTGCTTAGAGCATGAAACCAAAAACTAGAGACCAGTTGCAGAGAAACAAAAGTAGCAAAGGAAACAACTCAGAAAACACCACCCAATGCAGATCTTAGGGAGAACAATACACAAAATAAGCTTTAGACCGGAGTAGAGAGCCAGTAATAGAAAATTCTTGCAGCAAAGAGATCGTAGCAGCAAGAAACCCATCAGAAAACATAGTATTTCTGTGACAAGAGTGAGCCAATAGAATCCACCACATAGCAAAACCCAATAGACTCAACCAAAGGGGCAGAACCAAGAGCTCTCCACCTCAATAGGAGCAGAGGAGACTTTGAGCTGAGGGCAGGAAAACAAGAAGAAGAAGCATAACCCAAACCAATACCCCCAGAGGGGTTCCATCTCTAGCAAGAAAGTGGAAGTCAACACCATTTGTAGCAACAACTCCAAACAAGACCAACACCCAGCCAACACCAACCCAACAAGTGTGTAAAACAGGGGTACCCAAGGAGGCATCAAGAAAGCCAACCCAAAACGACTTCAAAAGCCCCTTAACAATAGCTCCTACGAACGACAACACAAAACCTTCTCCACCTCAAGAGGAGAGTTCCCCACCTCAAAAGGGGAAGCTGGAGGGAAATTTGGAGAGAAGAAGCACAACCCAAACAAGAACGCCAACACAACATGAAGTTGAACTGAGATCTCGTCACAAACCAATATTTCCACCTGTAATCAAGGGCAATGAAGTCACCAATGTCGTAAACACTCTTCTTATGCAAGCCAACAAACATTGCATCCATAGAAACAGAGTCCAACTTTGCAGAACTAGAGAACAATAAGGAACAAGGAAGGCACCGCCAAAGAGTCAGAACCCAACCAAACCCCCCATAAGAACCCACATTAGAACCTCCTACCAAGCAATAGAGACAGCCAGGAAAAGAATAGGTCAAAGCCCCAACAAACCCAAACTCCAAACAAGCAAGAACGACCCATCACCAAATTTGGCAATGATAGCAGGAAGGGGCAGAGAAAGCTGTCACTGTAACACTAGGCTCAACAACGATAAACCCAACAACACACTAGTTTTTTCTCGAAAGGACTCTAATCCACAACCAAAAAAAAAATGCAAACGACCAAGGAGAGTTTGAGGTAGGTTGTAGAAAACAAGCCTGCAACCCTCAACCAAACCCCACTTACCCTGCAAAGCATTGCCAAACAAAAGACTCCAGGCACGGATGAAGATGGAGGGTTTGAAAATAAGGTTGTAGAAGGCAAAGTAACCGCAACCCACAATGAAACAACACTTTCCCTACAAAGCATCGCCATTCAAAAGACACCTGGCATGAACAAAGCTCCCATTGAAGCTCTTCACACCCAAAAAAAAAACAACGAAAACCTTAGCAGGCCTGCTAGTGACAACCACCGTCATCAGCCAAGGCAAAAATAGTAGTCCTTGAAACAAAAAAAGTCGTACACACCAAAAGATGCAAGTGAAACTGCAACTAGGGACCTAGCAGTCAAAACCCCAATCCAGGGGGCCAGCAATGCAAAACAAATGGCCAATACACCAAGACCAACCAAAGCCCACGCCAAAAGAGAAGCAACAGAAAAAAACCCCAACGCCATCTGGATCATCATCCCCGTCATTGTTTGAATCGCCATCCACTTTCAAAAAAACTCATTCACTCCCGCCCTCGCCTCTGCGCTCCATAAAAGTGAGTGACTTGTCTCCTTTTACTAGTTGATAAGTAGGAGGTATTTTTCCATAGCGTGTCAAATTATGATATTGCTATCAGGATTCAACCGTGTAGTTTCGAGTCAAACTCATTGACCCATGTTTCATGAGTAGTGGTTCAACAAAAAACCATCTCTCATGATATTGAATGGCCCACTTAGCACTCATTGCATCTAGGTGATGCTTACAGAGGTGAAGCACTAGTCCGTCCCGGGAGGTCACCTATCCCAGTACTGCTCCAGCTCAAGCACGCTTAACCAGGGAGTTTTCTCCAAGGTTAAGCCCGCTTGAGTTGTTACCTCATTTGCAAAACCTTCAGCAAGTGTTGTGCCTTATGAACCATTCATAATAGAGCCC
>VDFB02271358.1:435915886-435988078 GCA_007258455.2 Sequoia sempervirens | reverse complement strand
AGCAGACCATTCGATATCATGAGAGATGGGTTCTTGTTGAACCACTACTCATGAAACATGGGTCAATGAGTTTGACTCGAAACTACACGGTTGAATCCTGATAGCAATATCATAATTTGACACGCTGTGGAAAAATACCTCCTTATCAATTGATGAGCTAAAGGGGCTCTATTATGAATGGTTCATAAGGCACAACACTTGCTGAAGGTTTTGCAAATGGGGTAACAACTCAAGCGGGCTTAACCTTGGAGAAAACTCCCTGGTTAAGCGCGCTTGAGCTGGAGCAGTACTGGGATGGGTGACCTCCCGGGACGGACCAGTGCTTCACCTCTGTGAGCATCACCTAGATGCAATGAGTGCTAAGTGGACCATTCGATATCATGAGAGATGGGTTCTTATTGAACCACTACTCATGAAACATGGGTCAATGAGTTTGACTCGAAACTACACGGTTGAATCCTGATAGCAATATCATAATTTGACACGCTGTGGAAAAATACCTCCTACTTATCAATTGATGAGCTAAAGGGGCTCTATAATGAATGGTTCATAATGCACAACACTTGCTAAAATATTTGCAAATGGGGTTGCAAGCTAAGTGGGTTTAACCTTGGGGAAAACTCAGTGGTTAAGTGCGCTTGAGCTGGAGTAGTATTGGGATGGATGACCTCCTAGGAAGGCCAAGTGCTTCACCTCTGTGAGCATCACCTAGATGCAACGAGTGCTAAGTGGACCATTCATTATCATGAGAGATGGGTTATTGTGAACCACTACTCATTAAACATGGGTCAATGAGTTTGACTTGTAAAACTACACAGTTGAATTCTAATAGCAATATCACAATTTGACACACTGTGGAAAATACCTCCCAGGGATGGGTGACCTCCCGAGAAGGCTCAATGCTTCACCTTTGTGAGCATCACCTAGATGTAATGAGGGCTAACTGGACCATTCATTATCATGGGAGATGGGTAATTGTGAACCACTACTCATGAAACATGGGTCAATGAGTTTGACTCGTAAAACTACAGGGTTGAATCTTGATAGCAATATCACAATTTGACACGCTATGGAAAATACCTCCTACTTACCAAATTTACAATATTTGAAATTGAATTGTGACATTTAAGATTGAACCATAGTATTTTTTGATATATGAATTACTAGACATCGATAATTTTAACTCATCATCAATATTAAAGCTGAATACATAATTAATTGCAATCGCTCATTTGCTGTAATTAAGGTATGTAATTTATAAAAAGTAGTTAGTTTTCTTAGCATAATCATAAGGAGAATGGTATGAATATTTTCAAAAGTTGATGATGCACATGCCATTTGTAGGAGATATTGTGGGGAACGGAGAAAAGGGGGAGACGAAAATCATTCCGGAAAGGGAATAATGGATTTAAGGACAAATACGAAGGGACGTCCCCGTCGCGTGCGTGGAGCACCATCCTTGGCCCCTACAGCGAGTCAAACATACACTCGAAAAACGATTTTACCTGCACCAACCAAATAGAATCTTATTTTGTGATGTGTGTCTTAATTAACTAGGTAATTTTGACCCACACATACATCAACATTCTGCGGCAGCGGCTATCCAGCCCCAGGAATGCACCGGGGCATGGATGGCTGCCTTATCCATGCTACATACCTCATCCATGCTACGGCCGACATTCCTTGATTTTCTCGCCTCGCCGTCAGATTCCGTGCAAACTCTGCAGAGTTTTATTAAAAAACGTAATAGTTAAACGAGATGTAAGCAATGCCATCCAAGCCACTATATAAATATTAAAACTTTATATTATTAATTTAAACGTCGTTCGCCGTTTGTGATGGCGTTTAATAAAAAACAATTAAAACTTTTTAAATATAAAAATTTAGCATTTAATTAAAAAGATAAAAATTTATATTTCTATTTTAATTTTTGTTAAATATATATTATATTTATTTTATTTCTTTCTCTAAAACTTTCAATATTTAATTATAATTTTAAAATTGTATAAAATATTTCAAATATTAATAAAATTTAATAAAAATTTTAAATTTTATTTTAATATAAAATACATAAATATTTAGTATAAAAAATATTTAAATTTTCAAAAAATTATTTCTATTAGATTAATTTAAATATTTAAATTTTGATATCTTTAATATAAATTAATAATAAATTTTTTGATAAAAATAAATCTTGATTATGAATTTAAAAATATCAAATCAATCAATTTAATTATAATTTTAAAATTAAAAAAAAAATTAAATATTAATAAAATTTAATAAAAAATTAAAATTTTATTTTAATGTAAAATACATAAATATTTAGTGAAGATAATTATTTCTTTAATATTAAAATTTTGATATCTTTAATATAAATTAATAATAGAAATTTTGATAAAAATAATTTTTTATTTATAATTTTTAAATTTGATTTTAGATAAATCTTTAAATTTATTAAAGTGAATATAAATTCTAATGTTTGTTTAATTTTTTTAGAATATTAAATTCTAATATATAGTAACATGATTTAATACACACACACACACACACACACACATATATATATATATATATATATATATATATATATATATATATATACATACATACATATATATATGAATATATTATTATTGTATAATGACTTACTCCTCATAGAAAATGGAGGTTTACCATAAAATCATATCTAACTTAAAAATACATTATATGACTAATATAATTTTGTGGATCTCTCTCTCTATTTATCTATCTATATATATATAATTCATTTTGTTAAAAAGATAATTCTATGAAACTTTAAATATACATATATACTAGTTTATCTATCTTATTACATAATCTATATAGGAAACACAGATAGATATCAATTAGTTGTATTCCATTTTGTAATTTTATCTTAACAATATATTATTAAGTGCATGCATAATTGATCTCCCTATATATTTTTTTTCAAAATCTCTACATAATTTAATTACACGAATCTTATAACTTTAACCTATTTTGTTTTGATAATAAAATGATTAATTATTCATAATGCTAAGGATAATACTAATTGAATCCTAATGTCAACTCTAAATCTTACCCCAAGCCCAAATCCTAGTCCCTTGTATAATACTAATTGAATCCTAATGCCAACTCTAATTCTTACTCCAAGAAGAAACCCTAACCCCAACTCAAAATTGTAATCATAATTAATATTATCTGTTTTGTGAATGTTAAGTATAATTTATTCATAAGACTATTTTTTTATTATAATTAATTATAATAATAATTAAACCCTAATCCTCACTATAATAATTAATAATTGATTATTATATTAATAAAAAAAATTAAATTATATATTGACTAACCCTAATAATAAGTTAAGTTTGTTATTAAATTTTATTATTATATTAAAATATAATTATTAATATATATTAATATATTATAAAAATAATTATAAGGGAAAATAATTTTTTAATATAAAATAATATTATTCTTATATGATTATTATCTTAACTGAAGCATATTTGTCATTGAACCTGAACCCAAAGCATAATTGAACTTTTGCAAACCCTAATTGTAATACTTTGAACATTAACAAATGATAATTGTACCTCAAACCATATAAGTAAACTTAAAATTTGGAGAATATGAATGATTTTTTATTTTTGAAATGTTTTCAAATTGAAGATATTTTATTTTCATTAAAAATATTACTTAAATAAATCTATCTAAAAAGCATCAAATGAAATTTCATTTTAAAAATATCTTGAATTTTTTTTTAATTTTAAGTATATTAATTTAGAAACTTAGTTTTATATGAAATAGCAAATTTAGAATATTTATTTTATACTTAATTTTCTAAATTTTAGAAAATATAACTTTTCACTTATTAGAATTTTGGTTTTGATTTTTATAAATATTAGAAACTTTATTTTACTTTTTTATAATTTTAGAAATTCTAGTAATTTCACTTGTTAAAATTTTATTTTATATCAACTATGATTTTGATTTCTATAAATATCATAAATAATATTTCTATGATTTTTTATCTATCTTATTACATAATCTATATAGGAAACTTGATATATATCAACTTGTTTGAATCCATTTTAGAAATTTGATTAATGTGTGTTTGCTGTAATGGATTCTTTAGTTGCATAATAATATGATATCATTGGCTTATCTTCTAGGAATGTACAACACAACCACATGTGTATGATATTGAATATAACTTATTGAATATAACTAAGGAGAATGAATATTGTCTAAACATGAGGAAATTATATTGAATGAATAAGTATATAATTTACATCGGTTGTATTATTAGGCTTGTAGCCTATGATTTTTCTTAGAACCCTAACCCTAACCCTACGCCTATTGAAATTCAATCTTAATTGAACCATATCCCTTATTGTGTAACTCTAACCTATTGAAGTTCAACCCAAATTAAACCTAAACACTAACCCTAACATTAATTCTAACTATAGTTGAATCCCAATCCTAACCTTAGTTGAACCCTGAATCTAATTGAATATGAACAGGCTAACCATTATTCTAATTGTATATCTTAATTATCCTAATTAAAGATGAACCCTAACCATAACCCTAATTAAGTCCTAATTGAAATTTAACTCTTATAGTAATTGTAAGCCTAACCCTAATCCTAGTTGAATTCTAACCGCAATCCTAACCCTAACCCCAAACTTTATCCTACAACCCTTACCCTAATTGAACATCAATTGAACCCTAACCCTAATCTAATTGAATCTTAACCCAAGTTAGGCCCTAGCCCTAACACTAATTAATTCCCAACCCTAACCCTATTCCTTACTCTTGCCCTAACTCTGATCTTATCTTGGAAATCCTAACCCTAACCTTAATTCTAAATGCAACCCTAATTAAACCCTAAACTTAAGCCTAAATAAAGCCTAAACCTAACTTTACTTTAGCCCTAACTATAATTGAATATAATCCCAACCTTAGTTGAACCCTAAACCTAATTGAATATAAATCATAAGCATAACCATAATTAATTCCTAATTGAATCTTAACTATTACCATAATTGTAACTCTAACTATAATCCTAATTGAATTCTAACCCCAACCCTAAGCCTAACCCCAAACTTTATCTTAGAACCCTTACCCTAATTGAACATCAATTGAACCCTAACCCACCCTAATTAAATCCCTAACCCTAACTATAATTGAATTCAAACTTTAACTCTCATTCCAACTCTAATGATAATTCTGGCTCTAATACTAACCATGATTCTAATATCAATATTAATTATAACTATTTTACTAATTGAAACCTAGCCCTAACCATAATTCAAAAAAAAAATATATTATATTTTATAAACTTATACATTAAATTTTAATATTTAAGTTATACTAAAATATGAGATGTTCAATATTGATAATTATTTTTTTTAAAATAAAAATATATAATCAATAATTTATGCTCTTCAAATTGTATTCATTATATTTTGGATAATAGATTTTGGTCAATATATTATATTATAATATTCTATAAATTATTTATTTAGTATTTTGGATAATTGAAACAATTTTGATTGATTTGATATTTTTTAAATTCATAATCAAAATTTATTTTTATCAAAATTTCTATTATTAATTTATATTAAAGATATCAAAATTTTAATATTTAAATTAATTTAATGGAAATAATTTTTTTGAAAATTTAAATATATTTTATACTAAATATTTATGTATTTTACATTAAAATTAAATTTTATTAATATTTTAAAAATTTTTCACAATTTTAAAATTATAATTAAATATTGAAAGTTTAGAGAAAGAAATAAAATAAATATAATATATATTTAACAAAAAAAAACAAAAAATTGAAATATAATCTTATCTTTTTAATTAAATGTTAAAATTTTATATTTAAAAAGTTTTAAATTGTTTTTTTTAAACGCCATCACAAACAGCGAACGATGTTTGTACGGAATCTGACGGCGAGGCGAGAAAATGAAGGAATGTCGGTCGTAGCATGGATGAGATGGATAGCGCAGCCATCCATGCCCCGGTGCATTCCTGGGGCTGGATAGCCGCTGCCCAACTGGGCCCCCCACGATACATAGTCCTGTGTTTGTACGATTTGGTAAAACGCATTGCTTTCGACCGATTGACCACTACAGCGACACTCTAGAAGAATGAGACAGATGTGCCCGTGCCAGCGCAAAATCAGCCGTCAGCCCGAGGCGACGCTTGTGTCGGCAAGCCCTACCTTTCCTCTCCTAAACCCTCCTTTGCCCCCCTGGTTACCCATTGGGCCCCTCTTTTCCTATTATTCCAATGTTAAAACTATTTTACTCTATTCTCTATAAAGTTTTATTAGTAAAAATTAAAAGAGTAAGTATTTAGTTAATGGCGAATAGATAGGTGCTCATTATTTGTATCATGATATTTGGTTTGTAATTCATATTTCTTAACTTTAAGATGTATTAGAAATAAAATTTCAAAATATGTTTTTTTTTTTTACAAATTTTGATTATGGCTATATCTATAAGTACATAAATGAATATTTTTTCCTATAGATCTAAATTTATAATACCTATCAAACTATTCTTTTCTCTTAGATATCCAAATCTTCAATAGATAATCAAGTGATGTGAATAGAAACTAATAAGGAACTTGCTAGTCAAAGTCTTGTTATTGAGCCAACCGTAGAAAACAATGGTTGAAGACACTATATGTAATCATGTAATATGCCTAGACACTTGTAAATTGTCGATCTAATAATGATCTCTTACTCTTATGATGATGCAATGTGTAACAAAGCTATCTAATGGTTTTGCAATATGTAACAATCCAAATCATTTGGATCAGGGGTTAAATTTGACGATTGACCTTGCCTGTCAACAAATTTTTTAATGACGGTTATCTATTCAAAGGTGCCCTTAAAACATTATGATATACCTGAGTGTAAGTAAAATTATATATAAATCAAATATATATATCATTATAATTCTATATAAATTTTGATAGTCTATCCAAAATCTCTTCGTTCATTTGATACAATCTTCTTAAAATTTTGATTGTATTTTACAGCAAAAATCTCTAAATACGGTCATACGACCATCAAATTTAAGCCTTGATTTGGATGTGTGAAGATGGAATTAGGTTAGGAGCAAGTTGTTTTGTCAAATTCGACATATAGATAAGGTAATTTGCACACTAGTCATTACACTACTAACAAACCTATCAAATAAGGCCAAAATACATGAGAAAGGGGTAGGTTATGCATTTTTACCATTATATGTTGTCCTCACTTTGACAAGTGAATGTGTACTATGAAGATGCATATAAAAGTGAAAATTTAAACACACATAAAAGGATACACATATAGATGTTGATTTTATGGAGTCTCCTCACAATGAGTGTTCCATTTCAAAACATACAAGTGTAGAAAAAAAGGTTCCAAAGAATAATGTTTGTCAAGAATCTAAAACTGACCATAAATACAACTATTAAAACTATCTTTAAAGAATCAAACGATAAATTGACCCAACATAGAAATAGAAATAATGACTATGTTTGAAAATAGAATTGTTGTATCTTTCTAGTGCGTAAACAATAAAACATTACTTGGTACAAGAATCTATGTCTCAAAACCAAAATAGGGCACTATTTGGAAGTTTTTTTATCATAATTATGATCCAACCACTACAATCATAGCCATAAAATATGAATTATTGATAGTATATGCCCTTGGGATTTAATTGCTTACATATAAGGAATGCAAGGAATTGAAGAGGGAAAGAAATATATGATCATGTAAAACCCAATATTCACATTATAGGTGTCATAAAAAAAATCATGTCATGAGAAAGTAACATGTCAAAATTTAAATTTTGTAAGCACAAATAGCATGATGTAATCAAGCAAGCACATATAGAAAAGGGGGAAGAAGATGTTCCTAATGTTGCACCAATGGTGAGGATGCATGAGTAAGAAACCTATATAGATAGGTCTTATAAGCATAATAAACATGATAGATAAGATGTGAGTTTATTAGCATGTGTGAATAGGAAGCAAGGTGCCTATTAAATGTTACATCATTAAGCAAAAATAACAAGTCCTAATAGACAATTTCATGGATGCATAGGTATATGTCAGATAGATATTGAAAATAACTTGTATGAGAAGGGAACATGTGCCTACAATGTTTTCCCTAATAAGAAAAAATTAACAATGACCATAGTAAGATAAAATATGCAACCATAGGTAAATATCATGTAAAATAAGCATGCACAAATATTTATTAGGACATAAGATGAAAGACCCAATATGATAGAATAATCCATGAGAGATAAGCATGAAGGAATTTAAATAAAAAAACCTAAATTCAAAGATATGGAAATAATGGCACACAGGAAAAGACAACTAGGATAAGAATAGGGGGCATATAATCATACAAATAATCTAAATATACACCAACAACTATAAAATTAACACTCTATCACTAAAAATTAAAATTATGTCGAATCACAAACTAAAACCATCTAAAAAATTAACCTACAAAAATAGATGTCACTAACATATGTATCTTGTAATAAACTATAGAATCATGCATGTTTCTATCTAAGAATAAGTGATGCAATTATTAGAAATGTCTTACAAATATCAAGTCAAGAAAAAAATGTTGATATACCATCCAAGTGTAAACTCCCAAAAAATTATTACAAAATCATTTTTGTAATAAAAAATCCTATGTGTATGAAGATGATATAATTATATAGTACCACAAAATAGTTACTCAAAATAACTATTATTTTTCTTCTAGTGAAATATTTTACTTTTAAAAATTAACTATTTGTTTGTCATGTTGACAAAAAATGTTTAATTATTTGATTATTGTTGTAGCTAACCATTTATAGGTTTGATTAATATTTATGTAAATGTTCTAACTAAATGTTAGTATGTCTAAAATTAGTTTATTTTGTGATTAGATGCTTTAATTTATTATATTTTGGTGTTTAAGTTTACATAGACTAGACTAATGAATTTGATATCTCCTTATTTTGTGAGGTTGTATTCATAGGGGAGGAAGAATATCAAGGAAGAGGGTGGTTTCATTGATGTGTGTTGACATGTGTTAGCAAGAAAGTGGGGGATCACAAATCAGAGTCCTATGCCCCAAGTATTCTCTATGTGTTGTATTTATATCCCAAACTCAATAGTAGGAGAGGGACCAATGATTAATCTATGTTGAAGAATTAGATAAGATAACTATAGTGTAGGAAAATGTACTCATTTGCATTTTCACACTTTGTTTGGTTCCCCTTAATTAAATTGGAATTTTAATTATTCCTTAATAAGCCCTATTTTACATCTATGAGCCTAATAAATTACATTTTCCGAAGGGGAAACCCGATAACAATTACTGCCAACACATAACACTTTACCTTGAGTAATGTGTGTTCCAGGAATAGGGACCTATGACCCATTCGTCCATGGGTGAATGGGTCCTCCCTAGGACTTTCAACTTAAATTTAATATATGTTTTTAGTGGTATTTTATTGTCCCCAAATTCAAATTTCAATGTCAACTTGTAATGTTTAATTTTTGAGAAATTAAGGATAGATATCTATAAATACAAGGTCATTTTATCAAATCAACATTAAATGTTTTCAATTAGATTTTCAAGAGAGACTTCAAAAGGGCTAATGTTATTGTCAATGGTGTTCAAGAGTAGATTTCTCAATGATATTTTGTAGCATTCAAGATCTCAAGATCATCATGTCAAAGTTATTTGCATTCATGCATGCTTTTGGAGCTAACATTGTGATGTAGGTTTCAAGTTTCAAATCATGATTCAAGCATCAAGTTCGCATCATAAATCAAACCATTTCATGCAAGATGAAGACCTTGGAGAGATCTACTAATTTTTAGTCCCTCAAGGGTTTCAAATAAGTGGTTTGGTGAGTTGCAACATAACACTTGTTCATGTAGTGTCAATAAAAGTAACCCTTTTTCACACTTAGTTTGGGAATGAATAATTAATGATAAAATGGACTTAATTGTGACTTATTTAAGGTGTTGTAAAGTGTTTTCTTCCATTTTCACACTAATATTGGGATTCATTAATTAATTGAGGTTAACTAGAGCTTAATTGGCCCCTTATTTATTCAAATCCAAGCCTTATTTATTACATTTTTTGAAGGATAAATCTTGAAACTCATTAATAATGTTGCATAATACTTAATTTGGCAAGGTTTGAATCCTAGGATAGTGACCTAGGACCCATTTTCCACTTGTCGAATGGGTCCTCACTATGTCCTAGGACCTCCTTTTGGCATATTATTTTACCTCCCCAAAACTTGGTCCTAGAAAATTGTGCTAGGACCCATTTGCCCAAGGTGGCAAATGGGTACCCCTTAGGACAACCATTTTTAAACTTATTTGTGGTGGTATTTTAATGATTTTGAATCCTATATATGATGTCAACTTGTGTTATTTGAATTTCAGGATTAAATCTTAAGTTAAATACATAAATATAAGGCTAATTCACAAAGTTTCATCTAAGAAATCCTAAGAATTATGCAAGCATCCTAAGAGTTCACAAGAGAATTTTAAGAGAATTTCAAAGGCATTTAAAGGTGGATTATCAAGGTTTTATTGCAACATTCAAGATCATGTATCATCATATCAAAGGCATAATGCATCAAGCATGTAGTTGAGCTTATGTGTTGATGTAGTATTGAAGATCCATTTGCAAGCATTGTTTCACATCCAATTCAAAATCAAAATCTACATTCTACATGGCCACTTCATGTTGGATTGTTCATTTACATTCCGAGAATTCATCCAAGGTATCATTGTTTCATGTTTCATGTAATTGGGTGATCCCACAATAGTTGTTTACAATTTTTGGCCAAACTGGACACTAAAATTATGTGTTGAGCTTATGTGTTGATGTAGTATTTAAGATCCATTTGCAAGCATTGTTTCACATCCAATTCAAGATCAAAATATACATTCTACATGGCCACTTCATGTTAGATTTTTCATTTACATTCCAATACTTCATCCAAGGTATCATTGTTTCATGTTTCATGTAATTGGGTGATTCCACAATAGTGGTTTACAATTTTTGGCCAAACTGGACATTGAAATTATTTTTTAAAACTAAATCTTCACATTTGGGCACCTATAGTAGGTAAACCATGAAGAATTTGAAGATGATGAAAACTAGAGTCACATCACATTTTTGTTTGTAGATTCTAAAAATATTTTTTTCAAAGATTTTTGGAATCAGATTGCACTTTGTTTTCCATCTCCCATGAAAATTGGTTTTTTTCAAAAATCAACATTTTTTAAAGTGATGCACCGTATAATGCATAAATTTTTTTCCATGAAGGATAAAATTCTAATTCTTTCAAATTTAGATTTGTAAATTTGATATCTAGTGCTTCCACTTGGTTAGATAATTTTTTATTGAATATTTTTTCTTTAATCAAGTTTCAAATTTAAACCAATTACAATTCAGACATTATTTGTATAATACATAACTTGTTTTGCATATATCAAAATTTGGTTTTCTTTTTGTTGGATCAAGGACTTCAATGTCTGGTGCACTCATATTTTTCAATTTTTTTGATAATTTATGCTATTTTTCCACATGTACAGAACATAGACCTTCATTTTTGATGAAAAACCTATGTTTAATAAAACTAAAAAAAATACATAATAAAACCAAAACATATTAAAATTATATTTGTTGTCTAGCTCGTTTTGAGTACTACCTGATTCAAGTTGGGTTTGTGAAGATTCCTCCATTTTCATCCTCAACCCGAGCTCTGAAGTGACAAAAATTCAAGTTTTTTGTGTGTCTTAGGGAGGGGATGAGGAATAAAGGGAGTTCAAACGAACCCCTAGGGGTTCAAACCCCCCTTCTATAAGGGGTTTTGATGGCTTTTTTGGCAGGAAAGTATTAAGAGGGTTCGACTAAACCTAGGTTCTAGCGAACCCCTAATGGGTTTAGTCGAACCAATAGGTTCGTACAAACCCCTAAAATCAATTTTTTTTCCATGCATTCATTTTCTGTGAGTTTTCCTTCCTCACTTCAATTGTAAACCACTATTGTGGCTTCACCCATTTCATTATTTCATCACAAGGTTTCATCACGGGGTTTGACCAAGGAAAATCCCTATTCCCTAACAATCGACAAGTTTTTCTCCTCTTTGATGTGTGATTGCAGGTTTCTAGGTTGAAGATCAAGTGGTAAACAAAAGTTGCAAAGTTGTTAAGATTGAAAAGTTGCAAAAGTTGTCATTTATCTTTCAAGATCATGTAAAGTTTCCTACAAAATTAATTTTTGACTTGAGAGCTGGTCACCTAGGAGTTGAAAGTGTAGACATTGAAGAACATAATCTAGAAATTAGATTTCATAAACCCTAATAGTGACCCATTCGCTACCTTGGGAAAATGAGTCCTTAGTGACCCCCAAAACAACACTTTTTTAGCAAGGTGCACATTTTTTTAACATCTTAAAACCCTCCTTATTGTTGTTATAACAATTAGGATTGATTCATGACTTTTATTTATGCATTTTATCCCTCATAATTGAATGAAACCTTAGAAGAAAAACATAGTGGTTTATCATCTTGTTAATTCATTTTGTTATAAACCCCATTTTTCTTTGTTTCATTTTGGTGAACCCAACGTGAAGAACATTATAATTTCCTAATCTTAGAGTCTTTCTTCTCATCCTAGGTTAGATATTGCATGCATTTGCATCCATTGGCATTGAATTAGACCTCATTTAGGGTGTCCTAGTTTGCATTAAAGTTTGCATCTCATCTAAGGTTTTAGAATTGCATTGTTTTGCATTCTTTAGATATGAAAAATACAAAAAAATAATCATCTTGCATATCATTTAGCTCACATAAATTTTTATTTCAAAATCAAAACAAAATTGCATATCAAACTAGGTTGTAATTCATCATTTCATCACCTTTTCAAATTACATTTCATAATATATTTGTAGAATTTTGAAATTGAATTTATTGTTACAAACCTAAATATGAAACTCATTGAAAAAGGCTTAAAAATCAGTAAAAAATAGTTCAAAAACCCTAATCTAGGACCCATTTACCCAAGGTGGCAAGTGAATCCCTGATCAGGTGTTGATTTGAATTTTCTAGAATTTGAAATCTCTATTTTATGCTTTTGTTTTTTGTTGTTATAGTTCAATTTCAGTTCTTTGATTTTCTGCTTCATTAAATTAATTGAATTTAGCTTAAAATTTGGTTCATTTGGTGCATTGTCAAAATTTAAAATTGCATTCACAACATTTCATTTTTAGTCTATTGCATAGTGTAATCAGTAAATCACCTCCTTCTAAGTTTGAAAATTTGAAAATGGATAAGTGTTTTAGCAATGTAAGGAAATCTTTGTTCTCTTTGGTTGATGTTTCAAGTTGTGCTTTTGGCAATGATCCTAATGCAATTGAACCTAGTCATGCTAACCCAACTCCTAATGAATTTCCTTGTGAAGTTGACATCATTGGAGAAGATGATGCTAGCATGAATATATTCATAAACAATTGCCTTAACAATCTTGAGAATAATGCATTCTTTTATCCTTCCATGAAACAACCAACACAACTTGAGATGTTTGGTGTTTTACATCTTGAAATTGAGCCTAAAATTCCAACAATGAGTGAACAAACAAAAGGGATAGGATATCAAGATCCTCCTCCTGACATAAGTGCCCTCCTTCCTAAAGAACAACCAATTCCTAGCAAAGATGACAAGGCCATTTCAGGTCCTCCTTCTCTATATCCACCTCTAGAAGTTGGTAAATCTAGCAATCAATGAATTCATTACAAAATAAAGAAATTACAATTCCCTTGTCTTCCATCTAAAAATAAAATAAATTTACACATACTTCTAATTCATGGACTTATTACATTACTACCCATTAGAGAAAATTGTCGTTTAAACCCTAAGAACACAAAAACATCTCATTGTAGATATCATAGATTTTTTGGACATAGTATTGATGAGTGTCATGCTTTGAAACAAATATTTAAAAAGTTTGATATCATAAAGATAGTCCCTTAAAAGGGTGCATCCCACTCCTTGCCATCTAATAGTTGTAGGATCATAACATTCTCACTATTACATGTTATACATCCATTACAAATCATTCTATTTATTGCAAGGAGCTCATTCTCATCACTTATCTCAGCTCATCCTTGTCTTGCACTTAGTGGGGGCAATGGGTTAGTTAGCCTTGTCCTAGTTTTGGTACATGTTGATGTCCCTTTGGCTAGTTGTCCACCTTCTATTTATACTGATTGAGATTGGGATGTAGACGACCTACTATAGGTTGACTCACATGTGCCTTATTAGTATTTTTCTTTATTTTCTTTTTCATGTTCTTGTATGTGATTGCATGTGCGTAATGTGATTCCCTGTGATGTTTCATTTGATACATTTATATCTCTTTTTGTGCATTCCTCTATATGTTTCTACATTCTTCTCTATGTTATAAAAACCTTTAGCTTTTTCCATTTTTCTTGTGTTTTCCTTTTGGGGATGATGCAAGGCATCGAGACATTTAGTTCTCTTGCATGTTTACTTGAAGGATTTTTCTTTGTTTTTTCTCTCTTTGTGTCATTCTTCTAGTTCTATGAGTATTTGGGGAATGATGATAATTCTAAGCTTTTAAATAAAACTATAGAAAAGACATACTAACTCTAAATCCATAGATCCCTTATGTATTTTTGGGGGAAACCCTTCCCTTCTTTTTCATGATGCAACTTTATTTTGAACAGAAACATATGACTTTGCATAGGGTTTTCTAAGGAAAGCTCTCATTTCTTAGGAGAAAAAATTAGCTACTTTAAAGCAGTTACTCATAGTAATAGTGTTAGCAACTGCTTTAAAGTGGGGGGCATACATCGATGACATCTTTTGACATTTTGCATATTCCATAGCATGATTTTCTTTTTTCTTGTGACGTGTCCTTTTCTTGGTGGTGTCATTGGATTTGATATCCTCCAAGTGTACAATATTTATAAGCATACGATTTCCCTTGGTGGCGTGATGCAAACAAGGCATCCCATAAGTGGTGATATGATATTCTTAAATCATCCTCTCTTGGAGACATTAGGCACAATGTTCCCTAAGAAGAAGATCTTACACAAAAAAAGAAAAATCCCATTTAACAAAAACCTATAGACATAACATTCAAAACAATAGCAATGTGGTGCCTTATCGAGGTTGTTAGGAGGACAATTTTTGGTATTTTATGGGAGGTTAATATTATTCTATCATTTTCCACCTCGTTGGGATAACTCACCTAGTGGATGGCCTGAGGTTCCTCTACCCTAGAGTGAGCACATATGTTACGAAAAAACAACATAGATATATGTTCAACATCGTGTTGGACTATCAAAGCTTGATCCCTTTTCATGGAAAAACAACCTAGATGTGTTCAACATTGCATTGGACCATTGAATCTTGATCATTTTTCTTGGACTAACAATCACATTGCACATCGAGTTGGAATTATTGAACCTTGATCCTTTATTTTTCCTTTTTCTTGGTCTTTGATAGGGTATGACTATGTATCTTTGTTACTGTTGCATACTTAAGTGTCTTGAATGTCTACTTTAGTGTGATTTTTTCATGGGGGAAAACTCACACTAAAGTGGGGGAAAAATATAGCATCGATAAAAATAACCCTTTTTCACACTAAGTTTGGGAATGAGTAATTAATGATAAAATGGAATTAAGTATGCCTTATTTAGGGTGTTGTAAAGTGTTTTCTTACACTTTCACACTAATCTATGGATTCATTAATTAATTGAGGCTAATTAGAGCTTAATTGACCCCTTAAATTCAAGCCCAAGCCTTAGTTATTACATTTTTTGAAGTATAAATTCCAACACTCATTAATAATGTTTCATAATATTTAATTTGGAAAAGTTTGATTCCTAGGATAGTGATCTAGGACCCATTTGACACCTAGAAAATGGGTCCCCACTATGTCCTAGGACCCCCTTTTGGCATATTATTTCACCTCCCCGAAACTTGGTCCTAAAAAAATGTGTTAGGACCCATTTGCCCAAGGTGGTGAATGGGTCCTCCTTACTTAGGACACCCTTTTATAAACATATTTGTGGGAGGATTTTAATGATTTTGAATCCTAGATCTGATGTCGGCTTGTGTTATTTGAATTTTGAGATTAAATCTTAAGGTAAGTATAAATATAAGGTTATTTTACATAGTTTCATCTAAAACATCCTAAGAATTATTATGCAAGCAACCTAAGAGTTCACAATAGCATTTCAAGAATATTTCAAAGGAATTGAAAGGCATATTATTAAGGTTTTATTGCCACATTCAAGATACCATCATGTCAAAGGTATAGTGCATCAAGCATGTAGTTGAGCTTATGTGTTGATGTAGTATTGAAGATCCATTTGCAAGCATTGTTTCACATACAATTCAAGATCAAGATCTACATTCTACATGGCCACTTCATGTTGGATTGTTGATTTACATTCCAAGAATTCATCCAAGGTATCATTGTTTGTTGTTTGATGTTTGATGTTCATGTTTCATTATTTCATCACAAGGTTTAATTACCTAAACGAGGTTTGACCAAGGAAAATCTCTATTCCCTAACAATCAACAAGTTTTTCTCCTCTTTGATGTGTGATTGCAGGTTTCTAGGTTGAAGATCAAGTGGAGAACAAAATTTGGAAAGTTGTCAAGATTGAAAAGTTATAAAAGTTTTCATCTATCTTGTAAGATCACAAAAATTTTCCTATAGAATTAATTTATGACTTTTGGGAGCTGGAACTATAGACATTGAAGAACAAAACCTAGAAATCAATTTTTAGAAACCCTAGCATGGACCTATTCACCACCTTGGGCGAATGAGTCCTTAGTGACCCCCAAAACAACACCTTTTTAGCAAGTTACACATTATTTTAGCATATTAAAACCAAACCTTTTTATTGTTATAATAGTTAGGATTAAGTTTTGATTGTTATTTATGCATTTTAGCTCTCATAATTGAATGAAATATTAGAAGAAAAATATATTGGTTTATCATTTTGTTAATTCATTTTGAAATAAACCCCATTTTTCTTCGTTTTAGTTCATTCATCATTCCTTTCATGTTTTACTTTTTCAATTTAAGGTTCAATTACAAAAATGGGGTTTGACCAAAGTATACCCCCATCCACTAGAAAAAAAAAGATTTTACCCTCTTGTGTATGTGTAGGTTCATAAGTTCAAAGAAAGTTGAAGATCTCAAAAGAGGAATTTTGCAAAAATTGCATTTGTTGTCTCCTTTGTTGTGATCAAGCCATGAAAACTTAGGTCCTAAATTTATTTTTGGCTTTCCAACAATTGAATATGGGGAATTGGGAGTGCATACACTATTCCCAAGGACTGTAAAATCAAATTTTAAACCTCTCCACAAGGACCAATTTTCCTATAGGTGAATGAGTCCCTAACCAAAACAAGATTTTGTGACAGGTGCACAGTATTTAGACCTCACATCTTTCAATTTTTTTTTGTTTCTATCTATGTTATGCTTTAAATTGAGCATCCAAGTGTTAGCTTGCATAATTGTGGTGATTTACTATTTTTAGTTTTTCTCCCAAAAAATGTTGTTCAGGCTAATACCCCCATCCTCAATCATAAGGAAACTAGCAGATTCCCCCATTGAGTTGATTCCCCTAAGGGTTGTAAGTCAATTATTTTTGTAGATCTCATTTACTAATGAAAATAGAAAGATAGGTTAATCACCCCCATTTTCCCCATTCCACATTTTGATAAACCTATTTTTCTATGTTTCATTTTAGTGAACTCAACTCTATACAACAAAATTTTGAAAATCAGATTCCATTTCATCCCTATATCTAAGTTTAGCACAAATTTTGCATTAGATGCATTACATTTAGGGTTTTTTAAACTTGCATTAGTGAAAATTGCATTTAGGGTTTAATTTTGCATGTTTGCATCCCTTAAATCTATAGAAAATTTAAAAAATTGCATTAGGTTTGTATTAATCTTGCATTGTACTTGCATGAAGATCATTATTTAGTCATTTAAGTTCATATTTAGGTTCAATTTTCTAAAAATAGCCATCCTATTCATAATTTGACCTTATTTTCACTTGCATTTAGACACCCTAATCTAGAAAAACCCACCATAGAAATATTTGTTTGCAACCAGAAACAAAAATCACATATAGAAGGCCAGAATTTAAAAATTTCAACTTTTAATTTAACCCTGAGCAAGGAACCATTCACCTATGGGAGAATGAGTCACTATACAAACATTATGAACAATTTCTAAGTGCATTTAAATTTATCTTTTAGCTTCATGTTTCTACTGTTCAAACAATATTTTGAAAATTTGAAAAATAGTTAGTATATGTGGAAGAAAAGGTGTTCTTATGTCTAATTTGTTGCAAACTAATAAAAATTCTATAGCATTTTAATATTCAAAATCATCAAACCTATTGGAAAAGTGTTACATTCTAAAGCATTGTATAAGTTGGATAGATTACTTTTCATTTTAGGCACACACTCAAAATTCACAATGTTAGTATTTTTCCTTGCCAAGTATGCCAAGAAAAACCTCAACAAGCATGTTAGTCATTATCCCAATATCTTTCCTAGTTATGAGTGTCTCTTAGTGCAAGAGAGTGATATTGTTGACATATTCCATAATTCCACACTGCCTATCCTTCACTCATCTCCTAATATCTCTCCTATTTGAGGGAATGATGTGATAAAAGAAGATGCAAGAATATGCAATCATGATAATCATAGTTTCTCTTCTCCCAATACCGAGCTCCTACTTGTGACAAAGGTATTTTGGTGTTAGAAGATACACCCATTTAGAGTCATGACATTCTTGAAAGCTCCTCTTCTAAAAACTCTCCTACTTGGGAAGATATTATGGCACATGAGAATGAGATCATTGATACATTTCTTAACATCACTTTACCTAGTCTCCATTTATATCCAACTCATGGGAATGTTTTAGTGAAAGAGGATGCAATCATTGAAAATCATGAAAATAACATTTGTTCTTCTCCTAATATCTCTCCTATTTGTGAAGAAGATATTTTAGTGTTAGAAGATCCACTCATTGAGAGTCATGAGAATCTTGTTTCTCCCTCTCCTAATTATTTTCTCACTTGGGAAGATATAATTGAACAAAAAGATGCAATCATTGGTAAGAAATAAAATCATATTTGTTCTTCTCTTGATACCTCCAATATTTGTGATGAAGTTATCTTACAAAATCTAACCATGGAATGTGATGAACATCTTGTTTTCTTGTCTCCTAAAACCCTTCTATTAGGGAAGATATCATGGTGCAAGAAGATGATAGAATGGATACATTTATTTCAAACAATAGTAATATGAATTCATTAAATGAAGATGATGAGGTGACATTAGAATCCCCTTTACTAAAAGATCATGAAAATTAGGATAAATATTTTGAGGTTCTGAACATTAGATATCCCTTGAGTCCTCCTACAAGTGAACTTTAATCATTAGACCTCCCAAGTCATCTCCTAAGCCACTTCTTACCATTTATCCACCCTCACACCAACACCAAGTCCAAAATTAACTTGTGTTTATCATAAGACCACCTCAACACAATGTTTCACAACAACCAAGTTGTAATACCATTGCTCACACATATAACACAAGGAATAATAGGCAACCAAAAACCACTCCCATTTCTTTACCATTGCCTCAACCTATCTTTCCTAGTTCTCCTCATTTTCCTTTACATAGTGTAAAGAAGTATGATCTTGTTGAACTTAAAAATTCTCCCGCTAAGATATGATTATGTGATCTTGTTAAAGCCTCACCTAGTTATTATAACATGCTTCAAAGTTCTTTACAATAAGTTGTTATCCCTCATAGTGTGCAACCAAAAGATGTAACAACCCTAATTCAAGTTATGAACTTGGATGACATAGACATTACTTTCCATCAAGATGATTTACCTCTATTAGAAGTACAAAAAAAATGAGGCTTTGATGATAGTGGCTCAAATTAATAGATTTGGAATAAAAAGAACTCTCATTGATAATGGTTTGATGCTCAATGTTTGTAGTGTAAACCTTCTAGACAAGATTGGAGTGGGAAAAGGCCAAATTCAGCCAACCTCTTTATCTATACGTGGTTTTGATAATGTGGGAAGTCAACCTCTTGGTGTGATAATGTTACCTATGAGAGTTGACAAAGTCACATTGCAAACTCCTATCCATTCCATCCCTAATGATATCTCATATAATATTCTCTTAGGAAGACCATGGATTCATGCAATGAATGTGGTGCCTTCCACATTACATCATCCAATGAAGTACACTCATAACAATAAGGTTTATATGATAAAATCTAATACTAAGTTTGAGATTTGTTTAAAAATTGAAAAAAGAATGACAAATTATCCTCTTACAACATTGATACCAACTTCAAAAGAGAACTTATGCAAGAGGAAGAAAAAGAGAACAATATTAAAAAAGTCACAAAGCTATTGGATGATGACTGGGGTTCATTGGATTTCATGCCTACATTCATGGGAGAATACAAGATTACACACAAACCATGGAAAGAGAAAGAAACAAACATAATATCCACACAAGCTCTAGGTCATCAAAAGCATGTGAGTCCACAAATTTTAGCAAAGAAGAGGTAAAACACAAATTATACATCCACATATGAAAAGTGTGATTATGAGCAACCACCAAATCCAAAAGTGATGGAAAAGCTTTATGGAAGAGGTTGCAAACTTTTGAAAAAAAAAAAAATTAATGGAAAAGGATGTGGTGCTAGAGAACAAGGTGTCATTGTCCCTATAAACCATAGCACAAAAGAGAAAACTAGTGGTCTTGGTTATTGTCCCTCAAAAGAAACAAAATAATCTAAGAAATATAAGCTTAATATCAATATCATCACACAAAAGACTCCTAGGACATCTTCAACCACATATCTTAGTAATGATTTGGGTTCATTATATTTTACACCATCCTTTAGGGGAAAGTAAAAAATATCATAATCTAAAGATTCTTGTGTATGTATGACACCTTGTAGTAAGCAAGAGACAACTTTTTCACAAAATAAAGGAACAACATCTACTATTGATAAAGAGAGTATCTTATCGAAACTTCTCCAAGATCATGTGATATCCCTTCCTCCAAGAAAATGAAAGAAATTTTACAACAAAAGTTCATTTTTTTCATATCATTGAGTTCATGGTCATTCAACTAACGAATGTAAGGATTTGAGTGATAAAATTCAACATATTAAGGATTGTGGTGCTCTTCCTTGTGCTGATGCACCTATTTCCTCTAATTGATATTGATTTTCATCCTATAATATTTCTCATCACTATGTGGCATTGGTAGCTTTATGTGTCTTTCTCATTACCATTCATGGTGGTACAATTTTAGGTACAACCAAATTTCTCTTGGTAGCAACATGATAGCTTGATTGGTATGGCTCCCTTTCAGGCACTCTATGGCCATCCCTATAGGACTCCATTAAGTTGGGACCATCTTGAGGCAAAGTTCTCCTAGGTCGTGAAATGCTTCAGGACATGGAGCAACAGGTAGCTCACATCAGAGAGCGTCTTGTGGTAGCTCAGGATAGACATAAGAAATTCATTGATGCAGATAGAGTTGACCATCAATTCTCTATTGTTGATCAAGTCTTTTTGAGAGTGTGACCAGAAAAGAGCCCAATTTGTTATGGAAATGGTTCCAAGCTCGCGCCTTGACTTTTTAGACCATTTGAAGTCCTAGAGAGGATTGGCCCCATTGCTTATCACCTAGCATTGCCGCCCAGTCTATCACAGATTCATGATGTGTTTCATGTTTCTATACTTAGGCCATATTATCTAGATACTTCTCATGCACTTGATTGGAATGCTTTATAGGTTGAGGATGGGTAGTTAGCACTCGAACCTGTGGCCATGCTACAACATCAGAGATTCGAACTCAGGGGTAGAGATATTGAATAGGTGCGGGTTTAGTGGGACTTGAATGATGAGACTTTGGTGACATGGGAGGATGCATCCCATCTTAGAGAGGCTTACCCATATTTTTTTAGTGACTTCCAAGAGTAAGCCTTGTTTTAGGGTGGGAGGATGTAATACCCCTCATGTTGCTAAAACTCTTAGATATTCTTTATGTTGGTTTTGTACATGGTTTGTGATGATGATTAGTTCAAGATTTTGGTTGTGTGTGGATTCATAGTTTAGTTGGTTTGATGCACATGATATTACTTATGATGCTTGATGATACATTACATGGTGATTATGTTATTTGGTTATGCTATGACTTTCTTTAAATAATATATGTGGTGACGTTGTGGTTTATTGTTGTTATGGACTCTAATGTGTTTTCTAGTTAGTCTTGGTGAAAGGAAAGAGTAACATCACTTGCTCATGAGTGCCTTGCTACCCTAGGATTACCTTTCATAGTGTGTCTATAATGGAGATTTACATCCTACTCGACGTTTGTTTTTATGCAGGATGTAGGTACAAGACACCGAATCCACCTACTTAATAGGTTTGAGTGTGTCCCATAAACCCAATGGGATTGATGTTAAAAAGGGAGTTGATAAGGAAGTGTCCCCGTCCCAAGTTCGTCACCTTGTTGTGAGTCTTATGGTGTCATTGTCTCAAACTCATCTTTGTTTTAGTATGGGTTAATGTTGATTATTTATTTTAGTTTGTAAATATTTTCTATTTGATTAATCTTTATTTTATATGTGATTAATTAATGTTATTTAGTTGATATAATTATTTGGAGGTAATTGTAGTTAAGTTAATTGATCAAATTTTCTTGAATGAGTGAATAGTTCAAATATAAATTTTAGATGCTATTATGTGAATTGGAATTTTAAATTTGCATAAAGTAAATGATATTAATTTTTTAATTTTTAAATTAATTAAATATCATAAGTTCTTTATAATTATCAAAAGAAAATAACTAAAAGTTAGTTCAAAGATATTTAGAATAGTTACGTGAGTGAGTAGAAATTGAATGCAAAAACTCTTGTTAAAAAATATTTTCAAAGAGAATATTGGGGCATAACTGTGAAAGGAAAAAAGTCACTTCATGGAGGAAATTGGGTAGAAAATTAATTTTTTGGGGTTTTTGGGTTAATAATTGGAAGAAGTTTTCAGGAATATTTTGGGGCTCAGTATTTTGCATCTTTCTGGAAGTGGAGATTTTGGAGAGGGCTTTGGAAATTGAACTCTGAAGGTGAAGCTTTGCTCCAACCTTCATTTCTTCAAGCTTCAGGAAAGTGGGTTGCTTCATTGTTTATTTATTCATTTTGTTGTTTTGAAAAGATTTCCTATATATATTCTATTCTATAGAAATTTTGTTAAATTTTTAAAAGTTGAGAAATTGTCTGTACAAAAGGAAATGATTATTTTGTAGAAGTTTTGTTTCTAAATTGGAAAGATTGTTGGAAATTGCCATGAATTTGTTAAAAGCTTTGTAGAAAAGTTTGTTGAAAGCTTCTCTATAGAAAATTTGTTGACAACTTTTGTGTATGAAGTTTTTTCGTGATTATTTTAGTGCCTCTATAGAAAAATTTATAGTGAAATCAGAGAACCTCGTCAAAGGTTATTTTCAAATAATAGAAAAACACAAAGGAAAAACAATAGAGATATTTTAAAATCTCTAAGAAATTAGATTAAAAAACTTTCCTTTAAAATTTGGGGAAAACCCATATTCCTATTGCCTATAGAAGAATAAGATTTTTAAATATATATATATATATATATATATATATATATATATATATATATATATATATTCATTTTGTTCTTTCATATAAATTTCTTTTGCACATCCAAAATATTATAGATAGGGTATTGGTTTTTTTGTGTCTTTTAGAAAAAAATTGATATAACAAAAAGTTTGTTTCTAGGGTTTTGTTTTAAAATATATATATATATATATATAAATTTTTATTGAAAAAAAATTATATAAAAATAATTTAAAAAAAAATTGTATTAAAATATAAGGAGGGGGGGTCGGCTGATGCCGTACCTCCCCACTTACCTGTGGGGCTATATGCAGCCACCACATCTACGCACAATAGCCGTAGGCTACTAGGCGCAACCATGGTGACGTTGTGGCCTCCCCATAGGGAGGTACGTAGTCCCCACACGATTGTGTCTTTATTTATTAAAAAGTTTTTTTTAAGTTTTTATTTAACTCAATTTATAATATATATATATATATATACATATATATATATATATACATATATATATATATATATACATATATATATATATATATATACATATATATATATATATACATATATATATATATATGTATATATATATATATGTATATATATATATATATATGTATATATATATATATTATAAATTGAGTTTTTTATATATATGTATATATATATATATATTATAAATTGAGTTAAATAAAACTCAATTTATAATATATATATATATATATATATATATATATATATATATATATATATATATATATATATATATATATATATATATATATATATATATATATATATATATATATATATATATATATGTGAGTTATATGGTTAAGTTTATAATGTGATTAAATGCATGATTTTTAAATATATAATTTATATATATGTATTTGTATGTATATATGTATATATACATGTAAAAGTAAGTGTGTGTGTGTGTATGGTAATATTTGCTAAAATTGTGGGACAATTAGATGATGTTAAAATTTTCAATTGTTGGATATTGTGGTGTGAATGATTTATTTGGAAATAAGCATTGTTAATTAAATTATGTTGTATGATTTTGGGAAAAATTGATTATTTATTTTCCTTGGTAAAATTGTATTTGTTGAATTATTGTTGAGTCAATTGAGGTTTCCAGTTGATTGGGTTATGGTTATGTAGGAAATCCCTTGAGATAGTTTATCCTTCTATAGGAGCTTAAGTTGCTTGTTAGGGAATTTCAGAGGCATTGGGAAATGATGTTGTAATTATGATCTTTTAATTTCATACTTGTCCCTAATTGACTATAGTTGCAATCTTGAGTTTACATTTGGGTTATACTATTTTTATGGGAGTTGATTCATATGACTTTTGGTAGGATCATTTTGCCTCACAATTGTTCTATTTTGTGGTTCAATGTTCTTGTTGGTACAACCCCTTAGAATTTGATGTTATGTTTTGGGTTTCTAGGGAGAGTGGCTCTACGTGGGCACTAGTGCACAAAGGGGTTGTTAGGAAAACTCACATTAGAGTTAGAGTAATAAGTGATAACCTAATTAATTAATTAATTAGGGGTGGGTAGTAAAACATTAACAAGATAAATATGGATGCCTCATCCACCTATTAGGGCTTTCATAGACTAAAGGTGGGCTGAGAAGGCCATGGTTGGAAAGATCATTTCATTGTCATCATGAGAGGTTAATGGTTCCTCATGAGTCACCCTATGGGGCCGACGCTTAGAGATGCTATTAGGATAACCATAGATGGGGGCCAGTGCCTAGAGAAAAGTAGTTAAGATAACCCATGTAGGACTATACAATGACACTCTCCTCTAGCATTCCATAGTGTTGTTATTGTTGCTAACCTCTATAAGTGGTCTTTTTGATGTTATGTTTCCTTTATGTGTGCTATTGATTTTCATGTTTTGGAGTTTAGTCTTGTGTATTTGATTCGATGTTCTTGGTCGAGGATCTTTCCTTATTTACTCCTAACATGGGGGTGGTCAAGTGGAATGTGCTACACACCTTGTTGGGTCCCCTATCATGCAGTTGTACCATTGAGTGTAGAGTTTGTAGTTACAACTTGATCCAGAGTTCACATATTACCAGATGTGTATTTGTACTTTAGTTGCACTTTTGTATTGATGTATTACTCCCACATGTGTTGGGAAATCTTATGATGTAATCTTGTGTAATTGTTCAATAAGATGTACCAGAACAATTGATGTGATGCATAATCATACTATGTAATACATTCTTGAACTATGATTGCAAATACTGTTAATGTTGCGTGGTATATATGGAAATATGTACATAATATTTCCATGTTTAATTTATTGTAAATGCATGTATGCTTTTTTATGGATTATTCTTATCACATTGGTTATCATTAATGGATGTTTAAATGAAGATATGTGAATGAATGGGTTACGTTAGTAGAATTGGTGATTATTTTTATCAACTTTGTTATGGAATGGATTGTGTAATGTCACTTGGTGTACCCCAAAGGACTTAGGTGTTTAACTTGAAACCATTAGTTATGTTAACTACATTAGAAAAATTGATGTACATCCTTTATGTTATATGCATTGAATAACTTAGTGTTTATTCTCCGTGTTTTCAAAAAAAATTGTTGTGTTTTTAGCTGTCCTTTGGGGTTTGTGCAACGGGGAATTACAACTTGGTATCAGAGCCAAGGTTGCTAATAGTGGGTACTCTGGGTTAGTTTGAGTCTGTTAGGAAACCTTTATGTTAACTCTTGATCTCACATATACCCCCAATTGATGTGCACGATCATGCCTAGGGGTAGATGTCGTGGCCGAGGAAGAGGCCAAGGTGGTGGCTATGGGGTGAACCACCAAAGTCTATCACCTTTGAGTTCCCATGGTTTAGAGCATGAGGAACAATAGAGTTCTCAAAATAATCTAACAAGTAGTGGTTAGAACCTGGAATAGCTAGTTTTAGATGGTCAGTTGTAACATATACTAGAGAAGATTTTGGGTTGTTTAGGCCCTAGGCAAGGGAAGAATAGAGGTTGGAAAGGGAAAGGGAGAGGTCACCTAGACGTGAGGCAATAACAACTGATTAGGATGTAGTAGTGGCAGGTCACATGAGAGACTTGTTGAGAGCACGACCTCCCACATTTGATGGTTCTGGTGGGGGTCTTGAGGTAGAGACATGGCTGATCGATCTGGATAGACACTTTGCTATGCATCCCTATGGCATCAATACCAAGGCTAGGTGCACCATCATGCACCTTAAAGTCTTTGCATCCACTTGGTGGCAGCTAGAAGAACAAAAATTACATATTGATATCAACATGGTGACTTAGGAATTGTTTATGGAGAGATTCAAGGCCCGTTTCCTTTCTAATCACTGGAGGCAGCGCAGAGCAAATGAATTTCATGATTTAAGGCAAATGGCATTGTCCATTGAGCAATATGAGTGTCGTTTTTATGAGCTCAAGTAGTATGAAAGGATTGGTAATGATGAGGCAATGCTTGTGCAACACTTTGTTAGGGGCTTAAACTCCTAAGTTAGTGGTGGAGTTAGAGTCTTTGAGCTGAAGAAAATGGAAGTAGCTATTGAGAAGGCTCATCTAGTAGAAGAAAATTTAGCAATGGCATTGGGAGGTCACACAAGAGTTCAAATTGGTAGTGCCCCGACATCTAGTTTTGGTTCTAGAGGTGGACAACCTCAAGCTGTAGGGTCTTCTAGGAATTTTTGGGCACCCTCTAAGGGTGGTTTGCAATAGAAGTAGTCACAACCCAAACAAAAAAAATCACAATCTCAGCAGGGTGGCAGATCTCAAAGTAGGAAGGACTGAAGTTGGCAGTGAATTAGGCAAGACCATTTTGAGCAGCCTGCACAAAGGACACAGTCGACGCCTTCTCAGGGTAGTTTTCAGTAGTTAAGTGCACCGTCTGGTGTTAGAGGTTTTGGAAGAGGCAGTGGTTATTTCTCTTGTGGGAAACATGGAAATATTGCTAGATAGTGTCCATAGAGGAGCACTACAGGTTTTAGTTAGATACTAGCTACTTCTAAGCCAACAATGGGTGATGTGGGTGGAGCACATTGGGTATTTGTGGTAGTGGACAACCACCAAGTTGAACATCAGGGAACTATAGTTGAGACATTAGGTGCATTGTATGAAACTAGCATTTCCATTCTATTTGATTTCAAAGCATCAAATTCATTCATTTCTCCTTTATTAGTAGAGCATGGTAGACTGGTGGCAGCAAGGTAATGCATTAAGTGGCTGGTCAAATTGGCCTTCGAGGAAAAGGTAGTGGTTGAGTCACTAGTTTAGGGTTGTAAGTTGTAAATTGGGTCACTCTTGACTACGGTGGATCTTTGAATCCTACCTCTTGGTTCATATGATGCGGTTATAGGTATGGATTGCTTAAGTGCCCACCATGCTATAATTGATTGTTGATGCAATGTTGTGCATTGTGTTGACGATGTGGGTAATGAGGTTGAGATCATTAGTATATAGAGACCTATCTCATTACATATGATCTCACCTATGCAATTAAAAAGGTGCTTCAAATAGGGTTGTCAGTTGTTTGTTGTTTCTATTAATAATCTCAACTCCGAAGAGAGTCAAGGGATTTCATTGGATGACTAGCCCCTTCTTAAGGAATATTCTGATGTTTTTCCAAGTGAAATTCCAAGGACGCCACCAAAGCATGACATCAACTTCAGAATTGATCTTGTCCCTAGAGTCGAGCCTATATCTTGGGCTCCATACCGGATGACAACACGAGTTGCAGGAACTTTGGTTGTAGTTGGAGGAACTTATAAAAAAAGGATTCATCCATCCTAGTGTTTCCCCTTGGCGAGCACCAATTATATTTGTTAAAAAGGATGGTTCACTCAGATTATGCATTGATTATAGGCAACTCAATAAAGTGATGATCAAGAATCGGTATCCTTTGCTCAGAATTGATGACTTGTTCAATCAGATAAAAGGAGCTCAAGTTTTCTCCAAGATTGATCTTAAGTATGGCTATCATCAGTTGCAAATAGCCAAAGCTGATATTCATAAAAATGCATTTTGCACTTGTTACGGGCATTATGAATTCACTATTATGTCATTCGAGTTGAAAATTGCACCATCAATTTTTATGAGTCTGATGAATGGAGTCTTTTGAACCTATTTGGATAGGTTTGTGCTTGTGTTTCTTAATGAAATAATGGTTTACTCTAAATCATGGAGGAGCACAAGGAACATCTGAGGAAGGTATTACAATGCTTGAGGGACAATCAACTATTTTCTAATTTGGCTAAGTGTGAGTTCTACAAAACTGAAGTGAAATACTTGGTGCGTGTCATCTCAGGTGTAGGAATCATAGTGGATCCATCAAAGATCCAATCTATTATTGATTGGCTAGCACCCAAGAATGTTCCAGAGATTCACAATTTTATGGGGTTAGCAAGTATTATTAGCGGTTTGTACTGAGCTTTTCAAGGATCGTACATCCCATCACTTCCCTTTAGAGGAAAGGGAAGAAGTTCATTTGGTTAGATCAGTGCCAGTCAACATTTAAGAATCTTAAGGACAGGTTGACTAGTGCACCCATACTAGCGGTTCCTGATCCTACTAGGGATTTCGTGGTGTGCATTGATGCTTCCTTGGAGGGCTTAGGAGCCATCTTTATGCAAGAAGGACATGTAATTGCTTATGAATCCCGCAAGCTCAAATATCATGAGACAAATTACCCCATGCATGACTTGGAGTTAGCTGCAATGGTTCATGCCCTTATGAGATGGAGACACTTCTTATTGGGACATAGGTTCAAGCTTCACAATGATCATCATAGTTTGCAATACATTTTTACGGAGCCGAACCTAAATTCTAGGAAGTGGAGATGGATGGAATTCCTCTGTGAATGTGACTTTGAGGTCAAGTATGTTCAGAGCAAGGAAAATGTAGTGGTGGATGCTCTGAGTCGATAGAGACATGAGATTTCTATAGTGGCTCTCAAGGTGGATTTGAGGAGTCAAGTCCTCACAACACTTCCCACAGATAACTAGTATTAGGAAGTGAAATAAGAGATAGAATTAGGAAAAGGTTTAGAAGGAAAGTTTGTAGGGTACTCACTAGAATCTGATGGTCTTTTGAGGTATTTGGGTTGCATGTACATGCCTTATGTTGAGGTTCTTCAGACTCTAATTATGACTGAGGCACATTGAGCTCCCTATTTTGCTCACCCATGAGTTAAGAAGATGTATGCAGATCTTTGTGTGCTTACTTTTGGGCTGGCATGAAAAGGGATATTGTAGATTTGATAGCTAGACATGTTTGGAATATTAAAGGGTCAAGGTAAAACACCAGCATCCCGCAGGCCTCTTACAGCCTCATCACATTCTAGAATGGAAGTGGGACATAATTTCAATAGACTTTATTGTGGGACTACCTATGAATTCTTGATGGCATGATGCTATCATGGTCATAGTTGACAAAGTGACCAAGGTGGCACACTTCTCCCCCATTTGATCATCCTACACTACTTCAATTGCTAGAATCTTCATGGAAGATATTGTTCGCCTACATGGTATTCTGCAGAGAATCATTTTCGACAGAGATATAGTGTTCACATCTACATTGTGGACATCATTGTACCATGCCTTAGGAACTTAGCTAAATTTTAGTTCTACTTACCATCCTAAAATAAATGGTCAGATAGAGAGAGTTAATCAAGTTCTTGAGGACATGCTTCGTATGTACATGATGGATAAATAGTCACATTGGGAGGACTATTTGCATCTAGTGGAGTTTTCCTACAACAATAGATATCATAGCTTGATTGGTATGGCTCCCTTTTAGGCACTATATGGCTATCCTTGTAGGACTCCATTAAGTTGGGACTATCTTGAGGACAGAGTTCTCCTAGGCCTTGAAATGCTTTAGGAAATGGAGCAACAGGTAGCTCGCATCAGAGAGCATCTTGTGGCAACTCAAGAACTTTAAATAGAAGAAATTCGTGGATGCACATAGAGTTGACCGTTAGTTCTCTATTGGCGATCAAGTGTTTTTGAGAGTGCGACTACGAAAGAGCCCAATTCATTATGGAAAGGGTTCCAAGCTCGCATCTTGATTTGTTGGACCATTTGAAGTCCTAGAGAGGATTGGCCCTGTTGCTTATTGCTTAGCATTGCCACCTAGTCTATCGTAGATTCATGATGTGTTTCATGTTTATGTACTGAGGCCATATTATTCAGATGTTTCTCATGTACTTGATTGGAATTCTCTATAGGTCGAGGATGGGAAGCTAGCACTCAAGCCAGTGGTTGTGCTACAACATCAAAGAATCGCGCTCAGGGGTAGAGATATTGAACAAGTGTGGGTTTAGTGAGACCCGAATGATGAGACTTCAGTGACATCAGAGGATACATCCTGTATTAGAGAGGCTTACCCATATTTTCTTAGTGGCTTCTAGGAGTAAGCCTTGTTTTAGGGGGGAGGATGTAATGCCCCTCACATTGTTGACACTCTTAGATACTCTTTTTGTTGGTTTTGTACATGGTTTTTGATGGTGATTAGTTCAACATTTTGGTTGTGTGTGGATTCATAGTTTAGTTGGTTTGATGCACATGATATTACTTATGATGCTTGATGATACATTACATGGTGATTATGTTATTTGGTTATGCTATGACTTTCTTTAAATAATATATGTGGTGATGTTATGGTTTATTGTTGTTATGGATTCTAATGTGTTTGCTAGTGAGTCTTGGTGAAAGGACAGAGTAGCATCACTCGCTCATGAGTGCCCTGCTACCCTGGGATTACCTTTCACGATGTGTCTGTAATGGAGATTTACATGGTACTTGATGTTTTTTTTATACAGGATGCAGGTGTAGGACAATGAATCCACCTGCTTGATAGGTTTGAGTGTGTCCCACAAACCCAACATGAATGATGTTAAAAAGGGAGTTGATAAGTGTCCCCATCCCAATTTCATCACCTTGTTGTGAGTCTTACGATGTCATTGTCTTGACATTGTCTTTGTTTTAGTATGGGTTTGTGTTGATTATTTATTTTAGTTTGTAAATGTTTGCTATTTGATTAATCTTCATTTTATATACACGTGATTAATTAATGTTATTTAGTTGATATAATTATTTGTAGGTAATTGTAGTTAAGTTAACTGATTAATTTTTATTGATTGAGTGAATAGTTTAAATATAAATTTTAGATGCTATTATGTGAATTGGAATTTTAAATTTGCATAAAGTAAATGATACTAATTTTTGAATTTTTTAAATTAATTAAATAGCATAAGTTCTTTATAATTATCAAAAGAAAATAACTAAAAGTTAGTTAAAAGATATTTAGAATAGTTATGTGAGTGAGTAGAAATTGAATGCAAAAAATCTTGTTAAAAAATATTCTCGGAGAGAATATTGGGGCATAACTGTGAAAGGAAAGAAGTCACTTCACGAAGGAAATTGGTTGGAATTTTTCTTTTTGGGATTTTTGGGTTAATAATTGGAAGAAGTTTTCAGGTATATTTTGGGGCTCAATATTTTGCATCTTTTTAGAAGTGGAAATTTTGGAAAGGGCTTTGGAAATTGAACTCTAAAGGTGAAGCTTTCCTCCAACCTTCATTTCTTCAGGCTTTAGGAAAATGGGTTCCTTTATTGTTTATTTATTTATTTTGTTGTTTTTAAAAGATTTCCTATATATATTCTATTATGTAGAAATTTTGTTAATTTTGTAAAAGTTGAGAAATTGTTTGTACAAAAGGAAATGATTATTTTGTAGAAGTTTTGTTTCTTAATTGGAAAGATTGTTGGAAATTTCCATCAATTTGTTAAAACATTCTATAGAAAAGTTTGTTGAAAGCTCCCTTGTAGAAAATTTGTTGACGACTTTTGTGTATGAAGTTTTTTTGTGATTATTTTAGTGCCTCTATAGAAAAATTTATACTGAAATCAAAGAACCTCATCAAAGATTATTTTCAAACAATAGAAAAAAATAGAAGAAAAAAAATAGAGATATTTTTAAATATCTTTGAAATTGGATTTGAAAACTTTCCTATAAAAACTGGGGAAAACCCATATTCCTTTTGCTTGTACAAGAATAAGATTTTTAAATATATATATTCATTTTGTTCTTTCATATAAATTTCTTTTGTGTCCAAAATTTTATAGACAGGGGATTGGTTTTTCTGTGTCTTTTAAAAAATAAAATTGATATAATAGAGAGTCTTTTTCTAGGGTTTTGTTTTTAAAAAAAATATATATAAATTTTTATTGAAAAAAAAATTATATATATATATTTTTAAATTATATTAAAATATAAGGAGGGGGGGTCTGCTGACACCGTATGTCCCCACTTCCCTGTGGGGTTGTATGTAGCTACCATGGCTACACACAACAGTTGTAGGCTTTTGGGCATAGCCATGGTGAGGCTATGGCCTAGCCACAAGGAGGTACGCAGTCCCCATACAATTGCGTCTTTATTTATTAAAAAGTTTTTTTTTAAGTTTTTATTTAACTCAGTTTATAATATATATATATATATATAAATTTGCAGTGAGTTATATGGTTAATTTTATAATGTGATTAAATGCATGATTTTTTAATATATAATTTATATATATGTATTTGTATGTATATATGTATATATGTGTAAAAGCATGTATATATATATACGGTAACATTTGCTAAAATTACCCCATGCATTGATTGGAGTTAGTTGTAGTGGTTCATGCCCTTTTGAGATGGAGAAACTTCTTATTGGGACACAAGTTTGAGCTTCACAATGATCATTGTAGTTTTTAATACATTTTTACATAGAAAAACCTAAATGTTAGGAAAAGGAGATGGATGGATTGCCTCTACGAATATGAATTCAAGGTCAAGTATGTTTAGGGCAAGGAAAATGTAGTGGCAGATGCTCTAAGTTAGTGGAGACATGAGATTTCTACAGTGGCTCTTGAGGTGGATTTGAGGATTCAAGTCCACGTAGAACTTCCCACAGATAGCTGGTATCATGAAGTGAAATCAGAGATCGAATCAGGCAGAGGTTTAGAAGGAAAGTTTGTAGGTGTAGACATCGAAAATATACTGATTGACATCGTGCATTCGATCCTGACTTACTAACATCATTTCTTCTTAAATCATTCCTCGGTCTAACCATTTAATCAAATTCTTTTATCTAATTAAATTCATCAATATTCGTCTCTTAATTAAATAAATCATTTTGTGTAATTGAGTCACTTTCTCCTATTAATTAAATCAATCTATTTGATCTAGTTATCCCTATTTAATTAAATAATCAATTTATTTATTTGATTAAATCCCTAAAGTCTATCCATTATATTAAATAAATTAAAACCTTATTTGATTTAATCTAACAACAACCCTTTTAATTAAATAAATCAAAATCTTTATTTAATTAGCCTCTTATCATATTCCTCTCTTATTTGACTTAAATAAATCCATAAATCTAAGTCAAATAAGTCACACCATCTAATCTCCTATTAAATTAATTAACCCTTGATTAATTTAATCTAATCTCATGTCACATCCTCTAGATAATGCAAGTTGCACCTGAAAATAGATTTAATTCATTTATTAAATCTCTATTTTCCTCACAAGGCATCTTTTTGGAATATTCTCTCCATTTGAATTCAAAAATTCCAAGTCAACATGTACATCCAACAAGGCATTTAAAACCTCTTACATGTCCTTTTTCCTTGAGCCAAGTGGCATTTATTGCATTTTCCTTTCCCTCTTACATGTCATTTCAACAAATTTGAATTTCAAATATTGGCATTTATTGGCACAAACCACAAATTTTTCACAACCATCATCCATTTATAACTTGACAAGTGGCACCATATCATTGGATGAATGTTAGTCCCACATTGCTCAAATTTGGGCATTCATCTATCTTGAAATCCTATAAATGAAGAGCTCCTCTCCTCATTTTATCATCCACAATCCAAGCAAAGTTACCATGATCAAATATCTCTTGAGTTTTCATCCATTATCATTGAGTCATAGTTAGGTTTTGCAGATTTTGGCTTAGAGTCTTCACATTTCATCAACAAAGTGGACCAATGTCTTCAACATTCGAATCTTGCATCATAGGAATTGGGAAAGGGCCAATTTTCACATCAAATTGGCACCAATTCCCCCATGGGATCAAGTGTTTGCTATTTAAATTAGGATTTAATCTAGTTTTTATCATTTCATTGTATTCTTGCTTATTTTCTTTCTTATTTTGAGTTTGCAAATGGATTTCATGGGGAATCCTTCTTTTAGCTTGCAATTCCTTGTCTAACTCGCTTATTCATGTTATTTTATAGGTACTAGGAAAAGGGTTCGCACATTTGGCGCTAGAAGGAGGGAATGGCATCATGGATTCTAACTTTTCTTGAAAATTCCACGCTTTTCTACACACACAGGAAATTCCAACGCGGGCTCATCAGCGTCCCTGTTTTTGCGCCACGAGCTTGTCAGCGTTGCTATTTTAGCATCGTGAGCTTGTCAGCGTCACTCTTTTAGCACCACTAGACTCATCCCACCAAAAATTTCTAATTTTAAATTGTGCCGTTGGACTCGCTGATCTGCACAAGTTTTCAAAATTTTTAAAACTTCGACGCTTTCAAGAACTGCGGTCGACACTAGGTGAAAAGAGTGACACAATCGTGCTCTCTGTCTTGACACAGAGTGCCGCTAACTGGTAAGCAGTGTTGTAAGAGCACTACTGGAAGAAAAAATAGCGATGCCTTCATGAGTTGCAACACTGGGAGATAGTAAAAGGGAATTTTTTTTTTTAGCACATGTTTTTAATGATTGCTTCTTCCTCTATTTTCTATTTTTTTCTAACTTCTGTGTTTTTCCAGAATCTAACTTTTTCTACTTTGTAGGTTGGAAGCCAAAAGCAAAGGAAGAAGGAGCATGGTGATGATATCTTGTCTATCAAAGTGTTTTTAAACACTTAAGTGTTTGTTTAACACTTCTTTAAAGAATTTTTCATCTTTTTCTTTCTTTAGAACACTAGCTTTCATTTGGGTTTAAAAAGGATTCTTTTTATTTATTTCTTGCAAAAAGGTTTAAAAAGAATCTTAAGATCAAGAACTTACTAGATTTCATTTATGGATTAAACAATTGAACAAATGTCTTTCACTTGTGATTTGGTGCTATAAAATGAACTCACATATTGCTTTGAGGGTTTAAAAAGAATAAATGTAGTTATGTTTTTCGTGAGGGATTACTTAGACTAAAGTCATTAGAAAAGGACATATGCGCTTCTCTCACACTTTATAGCGATCTTGAGAATCAAAAGGTCTTTTCTATGACTTTGGGTTAAGATAAAACAATCACCTCCACACTTCAATTTGGGCTTAAAATTGAACAAACTATTGTGTGAGTGCGAGTGGGGACTTTGTTGCGTACATTCTCTCTCATTGTTGCCAACAAGGATTGATCAAGTTACGAATATTGTTCTTCATTCTCTTTTGTTTATCCTAGATGTCCTGCCTTGGGGAAAAAGTACTCACCCAAGGGAACGACTCAACCGGTAACACTCCAAAGCCAAGAGTATTTCTAGCCGAGATATAAATGTGGATATTATAAGAAATGCCAATATCACATGGTTGACTTCAACAAGATGGATCCAAAAGGGGACTCTTGCCACGTTGGGTCAACTCCTATGAACGGAAAGTCCTTACTAAAACCCATGTGCTAGAATTTTCTAAAATCCTTAATCTATTTGTTGGTGCAAGAATGGTCATTCTGAAGCCACCCCACATTTTTACGGTCTTCTAGTAGAGATGGAAAGCATTCCATGGGAGTTTCATGGGTGTTGATGCTTGGCTGCCCCATATAAGTGAGTGTCGTGGAGGGGAGCCAGTGGGGTCAAGCATCTAACCATCCGCTAGAGATAAGCATAGCTAGACTTTTCCAAGTAGGAATCCAACAAATATTTTTTTACACATCCATAGGATTGTACTGATTCTTGGGTTACAAAATGCATTGCTTTATCGAAAACATCATGAAAATAAACACTTAACATCATCCAAATTTCAAACCCTTTTGAAGACAAATACCATTGACTCAATCCATATGATATTGCTTTCCCTTGGGATTCACATCCTTAGAGGTTTCTAAGCATTGGATTATATCTCAATTTGTCTTCTTAAGTAAAAAATAGGAAAACCCTTGTGTTAAGTTCATTAAACTTCCACATAACATATCTTGTGGGGTTTGAAGAAATTAAGACATAGGACATCTTAGTTTGAAAACCTAATTGAAGAAAGTGTTTTTGTTAAAAGAAAGACATTAAGCAAAGCTAAGAAAAATGAACTCTCATATGTGTTGAAAACTCAAAATCCCAAATCACAAATCATTGATTGGAAATCTGAAAATGAATGTTCAAATGAAAGCATTTCTTGGTTACAAAGGTCATTAGGAAGAATTCACATGCTCTTCAATACCTAGGTCTAAGCAAACAAAGTGTATCTTTTTAGGTTCATCTTAGGATCAAAACATATCAAAACCTTTTTCATCCATCCATAAAAAACATAAAAAAAAATGCCATCTCATCACCACCTTTTGGAAAATATTGAAATCATCCTTCATACTAGGCTTTATGGAAAAATCCAAACCATCATCGAAATCATTGAGACAAAATCCTTGAGGAACATTATCAAAAACACCTTTGGCTAGGTATGTGTAGATGCATCCTTTTGCATATACTTAGTCAAAGTTATCAAAATCCTCTTCTCTAGCTTAGTGTATGTAGATGAATCCTTCTCCATATGCTTAGTGAAAAAAATCATCTTGTTTGAATAGGTGTGGGTAGATGCATCCTTCTCCTCACACATATTCAAAACATCATCTCGTGAACAAAGCTATCCCTTAGATCATCATCCAAAATCTTAGGGTCTTTTTGTTCAAGTATCCAAATCAAAATCAAGGACCAAATCCCAAAAATAAAAACCAAAATTTGCAAGTCCTAAAAGCGTAGTGTCTCATTCAAGATTGATCAAAAACTAAGAAAATCCATATCATCCATCATTAACATCATCATCATATCATCACCTTTGATCCTAAAGGAATCTTAAAACTTTCACTTTGGGACATAAAATAGAGATCAATCCAAAGAATCAAGAGATTCATCTCCCATATTCTTGATCCGTGTTTTATGGTCCAAACAAGATCTTAATACAAGAAGAGTATGGAAGCCAACAAAGAAACACCCGCTTCAAGCGATCTTAGCCAAACAAACGCAAAAATGAATCCAGCAGAATCAAGTAACCCATTAACCCTCTCATCATCGCAAAATCCGCAAGATGAAAACCAAGGAGAGGACCCTACTTTTGGAATGTCTCACGAGGAAATGACAGAAATGCTTTAAAATCTAGAGAATCACAAAATCATCAACATCATGATGAGACTTAACCCTTCATTGTACATGCTTGAACTAGCGAAACAAGGGGCCAAGTTGCCCTTGGATTTTGATGTGAGCACCATAGTGGAAACATCATTTCCACCAATCTCATCCACCATCCCCATCTCATCTACACCTCCATCCCAAAATGTCACAAAAAACATTCCAGAAATAACATCGTTTTCTCCAACCCAACCAAATGTCAACAAGGGAAACACATTTCTCAATGCTCTTCAATCACATCCCATTGTTAATAATCAAAGTTTGGATGCAAGCACCACATTGGAACAAAATATACTTGAAAACCCATTACACAAAAATGTTCCTCTCACATTCCATCACGATCCATCAACATTCTATCATGCAACACCACAAACACCTCTTGTCACAAACTCATAAGAAGAGGGAGATATGTTCGGACCTGGGGGCATATTCGACACCATGGAATTTTCACAACTCACATTTCCACCTCTTCCACCATTTCCATTATCATCCACACCACTCCTTGGTCTAGGGCTTCCTCCCTAGCAAGTATTAATTAAACATACATCCCAACCATCAATCAAAGCATTGCACCAAACACTCAAAATTTATCATTGATATTGCAACAACAAACAATAAACACACAAGAAATGGCAACATCATTGAACACACCCCTAACATTTCAAAGCATGGTCTCTCAAGGACTAATCACATCAATACCATTATCCAACACACAAAACATCAACACAACATCATCATCTACCACCATTCCAAATCCACCACCACCTCCACCACCACCAACATTCACCACATCAAATCAATATGATGCAGCATTGAAAGTTGCTTTCCAAAGAGGATACCAACAAGTCTAGAAACAAAAATCCGTGCAACAAGCCACGGAAGCTGCACAAGCCGCAATACAAGCACAAAAAATGCAACAAGCCCAAGCATTATTGCAACAACAACAACAAGCTACCCAAGCTACACAAGCATTGCAAGTACAAAGGGTTGCTCAAGCACAACTATTATTGTAGCAACAAGCCGCACAAGCGCAAGCAGCACAAGCATAAGCAAAAACTCAAGTGCAAACCCAATATCAAGCACAACAAGTACAAGCTCAAGCACAACTTCTTGCACAAGCAGCGCAAGTGCAAGCATATCAACAAGCACTAAAGCAATACCAAGAGCAGCAAGAAGCAATAGAGTTGGTAGCCCAACAACAAGCATTGTGGGAACAACAACAAGCACAACAACAAGCACAACAACAAGTGCAAAAACAAGCACAAATCCTAGTGCAACAACAACAAGATCAACAATAGGCATCGTTCATACAAAAGTAAGTAGAATCCTACTTCGCTCGATAGAACATGCAGATACCATCAAACAACGCACTGACCAATCCATCCATCTAGACCATGATTCAAACACCTCAGAACACTTTCATCCCACCTCCTGATCCCTAGAATGATGTGATGACACAACTTAGGTTGTTCTCGCAACAAGTGCTCGACCTTCAGTCAGGGCGAACAACCAAAATGCAAAGCAACTTATGTCCCTATCCATTTGATAGGATCCTAGACATGAAACCATTCCCTAAGGGATTTGAAATCCCCAAATTTGACAAGTATCTAGGGATGGGAAACCCTGAAGATCACATCAGGGAATTCCAAGTTCATTGTATGGAGGTTGCATATGACGATACTTATTTGATGCAGCTATTCCCTAGGAGCTTGGCAGGTCCCGCTATAGAATGGTTCTCTCGCTTACCTTCAGGAATTAGAACATTTGAAGAAATTAGAGATGCATTCATTAGGAATTACACATGTAACATTGCAATGGATGTTAGTCTCGAAGAACTCTCCACTCTAAAACAAGGAAAGAATGAATGTTTCACTTCATTCCTTCAACGATGGCGATCCAAGGCCAATCGGAGCAAGTGGACCATGCCAAAAGAACAAGTCTACAAAATCATAGCCAACCTTGAAAGCCGGTTGTCATTTCATCTCAAGGTTTAGGGAATCACTACATATGAGAAATTGATCTCCAAGGCGCTTAGCATTGAAAGAGCCCTTGTGACTCAACCCGCTGAATCAACGTCATATCATGAACAACAAAACAATCGCCCACCACCAAATTACAATGATAAACCTTGAACATGGGCAAGAAACAAGAATGTTAATAATGATGGTGTTGTCGATGCCAAGGTGGTCATTAGTGGTCCACGCCAAAATACACCCGCACCACAAATCCAACCACAACACCAAAACACTCATCACACAACATACCAACCCAATAATCCCACCATCAATAATCTAAATGATCAAAGGGGACTATCCCAACGCAAAAGTTATCCAAAACACAAATACGCCATTTTGGAGGGACCTTTGTAGGATATAGTGAAAAAATTGATCAACATAAAACTTATCAAACCTCCCACATTCAAAAATTACCAAGAACACGATGTCAAACCCCCTTGGTACAACGAGAATCAACTTTGTGAATTTCACCAAATAAAAGGTCACACCACAAACAATTACATGAGACTTAAAAACATCATCCAAGATCTCATTGACAAGAAAATCATAAACATGGAACAACCTATGGGAAATTAGGACCTTAAAATCTACATGAATTCGATGCCGAATCATGGCAATAAAGGGAATAGAGGTGATAAAGGGAAAGGCAATGTAAATCATGTCTATGAATCTATCGTTGCCTTGCTAAATGAAGACTGAATGGTCATCACTATCAAGGGCACCCATGTCGAAGATTGTGGAGTCCCCACAAGAGGCGGCAAAGTCACCATTGCAGGATCATCCCAACCAAACAAAGTCCCTACATCAAGAGCCGTTTTGTATAGCTACAATGTTGTAGATCAACTCAAAAGAACACCGGAACACATCTCCATCATGGAGTTGTTAAAAATATCATCAGCGCATAAAAAGATCCTTGAGGAAGTATTAGCCTCATCCACTATCCCCACAAAACTTGATGCAAAGCAATTCCAAGCTATGGTTAGAAATATCATAATGCCTAATCTCCTTACATTCTCTGACCAAGATTTCCCCACCCAACCATCTCACAACTGTGCCCTTCACTTAGAAGCCATTGTAAACAAGAGCAATATCAAAAGGGTCTTCGTGGATGGAGGGGTAGGTTTGAACATCTATTCTCTTAGCCTCATCAAGTAGTTGAAAATAGCAGAAGATTCCATCGACAAAGGTAAGGGCATCACAATCAGAGCATATGATGACCAAGAAAGAGTGTCTCAAGGCACGATTAAGATCCCCATCCAAGTAGGGCCAACACTCATGGAAACCACTTGTCAGGTCTTGGACCTCGAATTTCCATACATTATCCTCCTGAGATGCCCATGGATCCATGCGATGAAAGTTGTAGCATCAACCTTCCACCAATGTGTGAATTTTACACATAATGGGCAAGAGGTTACTTCCCACAGAGATCCTGAGCCGTTTTCATATTGCAAGAATCTTGAAGCCAAGTATTACAAAATCCCCCAAGTGCCAAAGAATGATGAAGGCCCATCCACACCATACATCAACCCCACCACTCTTGCATCCACTTCTATGACAGAGACACCCGCTATTCCCACCATTCCCACCATCTCTGACATCAAGCTCATTAGCTAGGATGATGTTTGTGGAAGCTACAAACTCCTTAACAATGCTTTAATGATAGGAGAATTACCACAATCTCCTAGATCATGGGGATGCCCACAAGAAAATCAAGCTTCCACATCACAAACATCTCCTAAAGACTATCCTGAATTCACAAGATGGGGAGACCTTGGTCATGAGGTCATTGAAGTAGATCCATCTCACATGTTGTATCAAGATGAAAGACTGACAACTAATTTACCAATGGAAAAAAGAAGCAAGGGATTACACATGATGCTTGCAATGGGTTATGACCAAAATCAAAGACTAGGACAAAATGACAATGGGCTTATAATACCTATCATGCTAGAGATGCAACCCATAACAAATCTTGGTCTTAGATGTGCCACTATGAGAATAACCATAGGTGGCCAAAGTCCTCCAGTTAGAACGGTTAATATTTCTCCTCAGCCAGTGCTAGTACAACTACATGCACCAATGGTCACAAGCGAGGACACACATAACTTCATAACTGAGCCCTACATTAGTAGTTATGACGAAGATACCTTATCCAAGATACCTAGGTTATTCGAAGATACCACTCTGTGTATGATTAGTACCATATCCTTTGAACCAGATAGTCCAAATCATGAGATCCGCTTAGTCTACCCCCAACTGATTGACTATGACCAACGAGGACCACCAGTTCTCGATACATTTGAAAATGATGATGCACTCTTAGAATTCATGGGATTGAGGGATAACATTCTAGATGAAGATCATAAAGCAGGCTTTATAATAGAGTTGGACACTCAGGCCTATTATGGGGAAACGATTGAATCCTTCAGTTGCAAAAGGGAGAAACTAAGAATCATATCCAAGTCCTTGAGTGAAAACCACACTGTGGCACTCTCTAACAAGAAAATAGTAAAAAGAAAGGATGTATCTAATAGTGAAAACCTCTCTAAGGCACCCGAGGATGAAGGATTCAATCTTCCCTTAAGAGCTATTCATCAGGAGAAATCAATAGTCTTGGCCGAAAAGTGCAATCTAGTGTACATAGGAACAGAGGAGACCCCGCATATCACATTCTATGTGGAATCACTATTAACAGAAGAACAAGAACTCCTAGTAGCATTCCTAAAGGAAAGACAAATAAAATTCCCATGGAGTTATGCTGACATGCTAGGGCTAGATCCAGAGACTGTGGTTCATCATTTAGCGGTATATCCAGAAGCAAAATCGATCAAACAAAAGCTTCAAAAAATGAATCCTCAAATCGCTTTGTTAGTCAAAATGGAGCTCAAAAAGTTGTTAGATGCAAGATTTATTCAACCAATTGATTATCCAGAATGGTTATCAAACTTGGTACCTATATCAAAACTTGACAGAGCCATTAGAATCTGTACGAACTTTAGAGATTTGAACAAAGCATGTCCCAAGGATGATTTCCCACTTCCCAATATTGACATGATAGTAGACATGATAGAAGGACATGAGATGCTATCACTAATGGATGGATTTTCAGGATATAACCAGATCATGATAGCAAAAGAAGATCAACATAAGACGACTTTCACTTGTCCATGGGGGACCTACTGCTGGAATATGATGCCATTTGGTCTAAAGAATGCAGGAGCAACCTATCAAAGGGCCATGACACTAATATTCCATAACATGATTCACAAAATAGTTGAAGACTATGTCGATGACATTCTAGCTAAGTCAAGAAAAAGATAAGATCATATAGAAACCCTAGGTGCTATCTTTAACAGACTAGAGGAATACAAAGTTAGACTAAATCCCAAGAATTGCGTCTTCGGTGTACAATCAGGTAAACTACTAGGATACATAGTTTCCATGAGGGGTATCAACGTGGATCCAGTGAAAGTAAAAGTGATCCAAGGCTAACTTCAATCCATCTGACGGTTCATAGCACAACTGGCAGACAAGCAGAACCCATATTCTCACCTACTCCACAAGGGGTAGCATATAAATGGGATACAAAATGTGAAGAGGAATTCAACAAGATCAAGGAATACCTACTGACACCACCAGTGTTAATGCCACCTATCTCGAGAAATCCATTAATCTTATATGTGTTAGCAACAACAACAACCCTTGGAGCTCTCCTAGCTCAACATGATGAAAACATAACAGAGAGGGCTATCTACTATATCAGCAGGACAATGGTCAGTCACGAGCTAAATTACTCATTCATCGAGAAAGCTTGCCTCGCTATAGTGTTTGCATCCCAAAAATTTAGACATTACATGTTGGCACACAAGATAAAGCTCATTGTGAAAATTGATACCCTCAAGTATCTCCTATCAAAGGCAATGCTCACTGGCAGAATGGAAAAATGGGTAATGATATTATCAGAGTACGACATCGAGTATGTGGAGTGGAAAGCCATTAAGGGATGGGTTATTGCAGATCAATTAGCAGAAGCACCTATTTATTCTGACAATCCTCGTCTCAGAGTTTCCAGATGAGTCCATCTTTATTCTCAATGTAGTAGATCATTGGAAATTATACTTCAACGACTCATATTCACAACATGGATCAGGAGCTGGTGTCTTCTTCATCACCCCATAGGGAGACTGGATACCAAGGTCATACAAACTAGCATTTCTTTGTACTAAAAACATTGCAGAATATGAGGCTTTGACTATAGGTCTCAAGATAGCAGTGTTATGGAACATCATAACACTCAAGGTCTACGAAGACTCTCAATTGATCATAAACCAAGTTAATAATGAATATCAGACTAAGGATGATAAGCTCACTCCATACAAGAAATTGGTGGAGACTCTAAAGGAATCCTTCATTGACATAACATTTGAGCAGATTCCAAGAACCAACAATAGAGCAGCAAACGCCATGGCAACAATTGGATCCTTGCTGAATATCCCTAACAATGTTCCCAAATACAAATTCTTGATTGAGCATCTTCTTGTTCCTGCATTCGAGGTACTAGAATCAGAATTCGTGTGCGAAATCGTTGGTCCTGACAATCCTTGGTACCATGACATCTACACATATCTTCACATAGGAGTCATACCCGCTGACCTACCATCGAGCCTAAAATGAACCTTCATCCAAAAAGCATCTAGATTTGTCATCCTAGGTGATACCTTATATCGTAGAAGCATAGAAGGTACCTTGGTACACTATCTAAATGCTAAGGAGGCATTAACCACTCTAACCAAGGTTCATAACAATATCTGTGGCTCACACTCGAGTGGAATGACCATTGCCAAGAAACTACTGAGGATGGGGAATTACTAGCCCACAATGGAAAGAGAAGCACATGATCATGCTAAAAGGTGTTTACAATTTCAGTAGCATGGGGACCTCATCCATGCTCCAGCTCAAGAGCTTCACTTGATCGTCACACCATGGCCCTTCTCACAGTGGGGACTCAATCTCATTGGAAAAATCACTCCCACCTCATCCAATGGCCACAAATTCATCATCACTATAACTGAGTACTTCACAAAGTGGGTGGAAGCCATACCCATGACGTATATCACTGGGAAGTAGATCTCAAAATTCATCCTGAACTATCTCATTTGTTGTTACGGTGTCCCACAAGCTATTATCTTAGATAATGGAACACCCTTCAAGAACCAGGAGGTTTGCGACTTGTGCGAGAAATTCAAAATCCAACATCACTTCTCCACCCTGTACTATCCCCAAGGCAATGGCCAAGCAGAAGCTACAAACAAAACCATCCTCAAAATCCTTACGAAACAGTTAATGATGTAGGTCATGACTGACAATTGCAGCTTAATCCTACCCTCTGGGCTTATCAAACTAGCATCTACACACCCACTGGTGCCACCCCATTCTCCTTGGTCTATGGATCATAAGTTGTACTCCCCATTGAGATTGAGCTCCCATCCCTCATAATATCATTGCAAAACCTCATCACTGATGAGGACTACTGAGTGTTAAGATTAAACAAGTTGGAGTTATTGGATGAGAGATGCATAGACGCTTTGAATCATCTGCAAGTCTATCAGAGTAGACTTAAATGGAGCTACAACAATAAAATTAGAAGTAGAACTTTCCAAGTCAGAGAATTGGTCTTAAAAGAAAATCAGAAGAATGTCCCAAATCCCAACACTAAAGGAAAGTTCGAACCTAATTGGTTAGGACCATTTGTCATAACAGCAAGTTACAAATCAGGGGCATATTAGCTATCAACACCTAAAGGGGAACCTCTACAGGAGCCCATGAATAGCTCCCATCTCAAAAAATTTTATGCCTAAATCTTCCAGGGTATAAAACCAAAAAATCAAAAAAAATAGAAAAAGTCCTAAAAAAATGGTTACTTTGGTGAAAACCTGGAAAACAAGCATCTTGGTGACAACAAAAAAATAAACAAAGCAAAAAATCTAGGAAAAATTAGAAAAAGGATCAAAAAAATTGTCCTCTAGTGAAAAACACTTTGGTGGCACTTTGGGAAAGTACCTTGGTGAAAACTTGGCAAACAGGTGCCTTGTGTAAATAAGCACTGTCCATCCATCAGGATCTTTATGGCTTGATCTGCATCATCCATCCATTTCCCTTCCATCATCCATCACATTCAGGTCTCCATCCATCACACATCCACTTGGATCCGAACCATAGCTTGGTCCTATGTTTGTATCATGATCCCTCCTAGTACTACTCGGCCCATCGTCAAGGTCAATTTGTCCAGCCTTTATCAGGGTAGTCTATTGCATCACGCTTGGGGCACGTTCTCATCAGATCAGATTCGTGTATGGTCTTAAAGTCCTCAAATCAAAAAATCCAAAAACATTCAAAAAATTAGAAAATCTAAAAACATTCAAACATATCAAAATCCAAAAACAGGTCAAAATGTCATTCAAAAAGCCAAAAACAGGGTCGTCTTGTTGAACTACGTCATCTATGAGCTTGAACATAGGCAAGGTTGATCTTTGATCATCCCTTGAGACATTTAGGTCAGTCCTATAGGAGTCCATCATAATAAACTGGCATCTCATCATGTATATTGTCATCTATAAATCAGTCAAGTCATCAGTTGAACTATGTAGTCTTTGTGTGTATAACATAGGAAGGCTTATCTGTCAATCAACCCTCGAGACCCCTAGGATAGGTCTTTAGGTTAGTATTTTGGTCAAAATCTCAAAAAATCCCAGAAAAATTTGAAAAATCTCAAAAAACACCAAAAATAGCCTCAAAACATTCCAAAAACATCAAAAACATCCAAATATTTGAGAAAATCCATCCATCTCATCTCGCTTGCAGCCACAATAAGCGTCATCCATAATAAACTGATCATCATCATCATCAACCTTTAGTGAAACAATCAGAAACAAGTCTAGCAGGTTTAAAGTGAAAAAACCCAAAAACGTCAAGTCTTGAGTCTAAGTCAGTGCATAAGCAAGTTGATCATCTCTTTGTACCAGTAACACGTCATCTAAATAGTCCCATATCAATCATCTGATAACATCATGTCCTAGGATGAATCCTTCCTACAAAGTGACATTATTTATTAGAAAGAACACTTTGGATAAACGAAATGATGTGCCGCCAACCACTAACATGTCCTACGATGAATCCTTCCTACAATGGGCATTATCTTTTGGAAATAAGTTTCGGTTATCATCCTTAGAAAACATATCCTTTTTCCATTAGCAGTATTGAAGAGCATCAGTTTGTTTGTTTACCTAGTCTTTATCTTTTGACTTATCTTATTTTCACTCATTCCAAGGACTTCTCAATGATATCCCAAAGTAGAGGATTTAGAGAAATAGGAATGGGGCAATGATCATTATCTTTTGTCTGTTGTGCTTGTTGGATGTTCTTGTAATATAACCTTGGTGAATACTTGCTTTGTTAGGTATGTGTGGAAGAGGTCTAGTGCAACTTGTTGACTATTGCATAGAAAGGTTTACCTTTCCATGTTTTGGTCTGAGGTGTTTGAAATTTCTGAAGGGCATCCTAACAAGGTTTTTGTATGTCAAGTGTGAAAAAGAATACTCCTATCTGTTTGTCAAGTCAAAGTCCATCACACTAGGTACAACGCCATCCTATTTTTCTATACCTTGATGCATCATACCACATGTGTTATCAAACATAAAAAAATTTGGCCCTTTGAAACTCCCAATTCCTCAACAAGTAATCATCATCATCATCATCATCTGCATTTGTGTCATCTTGTGTCTTGTTGAAATGACTTCCTCTTTTCTTACTAATCACACTAACAAGGTACTATGATAGTTAACCATCATCACCATCATTGTCATCAATCCTGCATCCACAAATCATTAGCATATTGCATAAAGCATATCATATATAGGAAACATACACATTGCATTTTAAATAGGTGCATTCATAACATTGCATTCCACCCATTACATGGCATCTCATGGCATTACATTGATCATTGCATAAGCATTCATTTGCATTTCATAAAACATCACATAGCATGAACGAAAACATTTCATAATGATTATAATCATAAACAATAGGAACATAAGCATTTAATTCATTAGGCATACATATCATCGCATTGACACATCATCGCATCACATACATCATCATTTAGGATAATAACATTTATTATTCTAAGCATCTCATACCATCATTCCATCTTATCATGACCATCACATCATATTACATCCATTCATAAATCATCTCATAATTAAGTACTATTACACACATTATTATAGATCATTGCATCACATACATCATTAGAAATAAATGCATCCATAAAACATCACTGCAAAGCATATAAAAATAAACCATCCATGCATAAATAAAAGTACACGGTACATCTCATCAAAATCGCCTCATGTATCATATCATCACTATCATAGTACAAAGAATAATAATCGGATCACTATACATATTTGTCAATCGGTACAAAATTCCCATTGGGCTATCAAAAATGAGCCCATAAAACACAAAAGTACATCATAATATCTAGATCAAGCCTGATCCCTGTGGATGCTGCCCTCACCCCTGTCACTGTAACCCTATGGTGGTCTTTGACTGGCCCGCTCTGAGTACTCTGGGACCCAGTTTTCCCTAGGTACATGGTCGTGGTAGGCTCGACGGTAGTACTCTATCTCTTGGATAGCCTCTCTATAAGATCAGACTGGCACTGTACCATGAGATGAGGAGGCTATCATGCTCTCAATCTGTTGCCTGCAGCCTAGCTCTGTCACTGCCTATAGCTCTGCAGCCTATCTCTATTGCATGGCCTGGTCCCTCTCTACTCTTAGCTATTCCCTCTCAGCTTGTGCCTGGTCCCTCTCAGCCGTCACTACCTGTACCTGTTCCTGTAAATACAAAATCCAGGCATCTCGTGCGTTTTCCTGCCCTGCTAGCTATCCCCATAGCTGTGCATGAACCTGACCCTCACCCTCAGCTCGTGGTGGTGGGACTAGCAGATTCTATTGCTGGTCCTACATGGGGACATCCTCATGACCTGGCAGAATTGGGGGCACCTCTGGTGGATCTCGATGGATCTCCATCCTCAGTCCTTGCCCTCGTGCTCATCCTCTACCCCTACCTCTGACCCTGTATGCCTTTGGATCCTCATCTAGAACAATCAACTGGAGGGGAGGTATGAACCATTCTCTATAAGCCTGTGTAGTCCTTGGGTCTACCAAGCCCTGATTATAAGCCCAAGGTTAGACCACCAACTGTCAAAAGCTATCAACCACCTTTGCAGTAGGAATACCAGGCCCCCATGACACCTGTGTCATGTTGTGTGCAAACACGACTATGTAGCCATCATCTGGACAATCCTGCGGCTCCCCAAACTAACGCTGTACACACCCGAGCAGGTATCTCTCTATCATCGTGTGCTCTCTGCCCTACATGCATCAATCCTAACGGTAGTAGAAGAGTTGGTTTGCATCATTAGCCCACTTGGGCTAACCGAGGTATGGTCTCCAAGTGAACACAAGCATCTCATCTATGACCCGCCTCTAGTAGGAGATCCCATGCTCGCCGGTGTGTGTGAATGACACACCCCCTATGTATCGTGTCACCAGGGCATCCTCTGCCCCCATCAAAACCAGAACAACTCATGGACGTAGCACAAAAATGTACTCCTATGCCCAAACATGCAGAAGTGTCACTCCGGCTCCTAGTACTCTACTGTCCACGTAAACATACTTGTGGAGGTCATGAACCGAACTGGTCTATCTCAGACCATCCTCTCTTAGTAGTATCCCCATCCAGGACTAAAATACCAACCTCGTCGGTCAGGGGCAACCAAACCTGAAATGATCACTGCAATCGCCTAGCAAAAGGGAGGTGCTATAACTTGGCACCGATCTAGCTCGATCTAACTCTCGCAGTAGATAATATCTCGAGTGGCGAGGACTCAGGTATAGTACTCGTGACCCTCCTCCATATCGTAGATTGACCTGATGGCCATGAATGGGCAAACGTAATATGTGCTAGACATCCTCCAATGTGATGGTTGCCTCACCAGTGGGAAGATGAAATGATGATGTCTTGTTGTGCCACCTCTCGACCAGTGTTGATAACATCCTGAGGTGTGTGTGCACGGGCACTACATACGTAATATGCCATAATCTTGCAGCCCCCAGCTAATCCTGATCTCTGTCACTAAGGTCTCAAAGAACACTTGCTAAATCCCGCAATCGGTGCTCCTGAGAATAAAGCTCCGTAGGCCTGTCCTGCATCACGCAAAGTCAACATGTTAAATTTTTTTGGAAAATTCCTAACCTAATGCCTCAAACTGGTTTCTAGCAGCATAGTTTGTGAAGGCGTCGTAGTTTGAGTTTCCTCAAACTTTGATGCTGGACTCAGAATTAAGCCAAAAAAGCGCCGCTCCAATGCATTTTAACCCCAGTGTTGTAGTTTTCATTGAAAAGGGCACCATCGTGGCACACTTTTCCAAATTGACCTACCGAGTCTAAGCCAAGCTTGAGCCTAGCGGTGGAGTTTTTAAACTCCAAATTACACCATTGTAGAGCTAAACAGTGTCGCTGCGGTGCAAAGAGGCTAAAAGTGGTACACTTTAAACACCGAGGGGCACTATAATAGCGCCACTGGAGGCGAGCTCATCTTAAAATAGGTAATAAATGCACTAAAATGAAAAAATGAAGCTTCAGTTAGGGTGACATACTGGGGCACTGATGCTAGGTGGTTGCTGGTAGGTCCAAACTTAGTTCAAAATATGCAGGGGAAGCTGTCATTGCACCATATTATCAGGAGGTCAGAGCTCAAATCTCGAGGTTTGCTAGTGGAGGTGTGTGAAAATGACTTGAAAGTGACCCCTTGGGCCCCTTTTAAACCTAAAAATTAGGGTTTTTTGACCCTCTAGGGCTATCCTGCTAGGGTTTTGGATCCTCAAACCTATTTTTGTCTATTTGAGGCTTGTTTTTCATCGTTTCATTGTGTTTAGACACATTTTTAGCCTTCTGAACCCCCTTTAGACCTATTGGGCACTTTGTCACTTTTTTTCACGAGATCACCCAAAAAAAAAAAAAAATTGTCTAATCTCTCGAGGGGCCATCATAATGGCATATTTTCTCTTGCCATGTAGCAGTGGGGTGAGTTTTTGAATATCAAAAATTTTGGTTTTGATCGACATTGTGTATTCTTTGAACCAACTCAACGAGTGCATTGCTTCAAAGAGGGGCAAAATGTAGACATCAAAAATATACTGATTGACATCGTGCATTCAATCCCAACTTACTAACATCGTTTCTTCCTAAATCATTCCTTGGTCTAACCATTTAATAAAATTCCCAAGTTATCTAATTAAATTCATCAATATTTGTCTCTTAATTAAATAAATCATTTTGTGTAATTGAGTCACTTTCTCCTATTAATTAAATCAATATATCTGATCCAATTATCCCTATTTAATTAAATAATCAATTTATTTATTTGATTAAATCCCTAAATTCTATCCATTAAATTAAATAAATTAAAACCTTATTTGATTTAATCTAACACCAACCCTTTTAATTAAATAAATCAAAATCTTTATTTAATTAGCTTCTTATCATATTCCTCTCTTATCTGACTTAAATAAATCCATAAATCTAAGTCAAATAAGTCACATCATCTAATCTCCTATTAAATTAACTAACCCTTGATTAATTTAATCGAATCTCATGTCACATCCTCTAGATAATGCAAGTTGCACATGTAAATAGATTTAATTCATTTATTAAATCTCTATTTTCCTCACAAGGCATCTTTTTGGAATATTCTCTCCATTTGAATTCAAAAATTCCAAGTCAACATGTACATCCACCAAGGTGGGACACTTCTCCCCCATTTGGTCATCTTACACTACTTCTTCGGTTGCTCGAATCTTCATGGAAGATATTGTTTTCCTATGTTGTATTATGTAGAGAATCATTTCTGATAGAGATCTAGTGTTCACATATATGCATTATGGACATCATTGCAATGTGCCTTAGGAACCCAACAAAATTTTAGTTTTACTTACCATCCTGATATAGATGGTTATATAGAGAGAGTTAATCAAGTTCTTAAGGACATGGTTCATATGTACGTGATGGATCAATAGTCATGTTGGGAGGACTATTTGAATCTAGTGGAATTTTCCTACAACAATAGATATCATAGGTTGATTGGTATGACTCCCTTTCAAGCACTATATGGCCATCCCTGCAAGACTCCATTAAGTTGGGACCATCTTGAGGATAGAGTTCCCCTAGGTCCTGAAATGCTTTAGGACATGGAGCAACAGGTAGCTCACATCAAAGAGCATCTTGTGGCAACTCAGGATAGACATAAGAAATTCACTGATGCACATAGAGTTGACCATCAGTTCTCTATTGGTGATCGAGTTATTATGAGTGTGACCATGAAAGAGCCCAATTCATTATGGAAAGGGTTCCAAGCTTTCCCCTTGATTTTTCAGACCATTTGAAGTCCTAGAGTGGATTGGCCCCATTTCTTATTGCCTAGCATTGCCACCTAATCTATCATGGATTCATGATGTGTTTCATGTTTCTATACTTAGGCCATATTATCTAGATGTTTCTCATGTACTTGATTGGAATGCTATATAGGTCAATGACGGGAAGCTAGCACTCGAGCTCGTGGCTGTGCTATAGCAACGTAGACTCGCACTCAGTGGAAAAGATATTGAATAGGTGTGGGTTCCGTGGGACCTGAATGATGAGACTTTGGTGACATGGAAGGATGCATCCCGTATTAGAGAGTCTTACCAATATTTTTTTAGTGGATTCCAGGAGTAAGTCTTGTTTTAGGGGAGAGGATGTATTACTCCTCATGTTACTGACACTCTTAGATAATCTTTGTGTTTGTTTTTTACATGGTTTGTGATGTTGATTAGCTCACCATTTTGGTTGTGTGTGGATTCATAGTTTAGTTGGTTTTATGCACATGATATTAGTTATGATGCTTGATGATACATTATGTGGTGATTATGTTATTTGGTTATGCTATGGCTTTCTTTAAATAATATATGTGGTGACATTATGGTTTATTGTTGTTATGGACTCTAATGTGTTTGCTAGTGAGTCTTGGTGAAAGGATAGAGTAGCATCACTCGCTCGCTCGTGCCCTACTACCCTGGGATTACCTTTCATGATGTGTCTGTAATGGAGATTTACATGGTACTTGATTTTTTTTTATGCAAGATGTAGGTGTAGGACAATGAATCCACCTGCTTGACAGATTTGAGTGTGTCCCACAAACCCAACAAGAATGATGTTAAAAAGGAAGTTGATAAGTGTCCCCATCCCAATTTCGTCACCTTGTTGTGAGTCTTACGGTGTCATTGTCTCGACATTGTCTTTGTTTTAGTATGGGTTTGCGTTGATTATTTATTTTAGTTTGTAAATGTTTTCTATTTGATTAATCTTTATTTTATATGTGGCTAATTAATGTTATTTAGTTGATATAATTATTTGTAGGTAATTGTAGTTAAGCTAACTGATTAATTTTTCTTGATTGAGTGAATAGTTTAAATATAAAATTTAGATGCTATTATGTGAATTGGAATTTTAAATTTGTATAAAGTAAATGATATTAATTTTTGAATTTTTAAATTAATTAAATAACAAAAGTTCTCTATAATTATCAAAATAAAATAACTAAAAGTTAGTGAAAAGATATTTAGAATAGTTATGTGAGTGAGTATAAATTGAATGTGCAAAAAGTCTTGTTAAAAATTATTCATGGAGAGAATATTGAGGCATAATTGTGAAAGGAAAGAAATCACTTTATGGAGGAAATTTGTTGGAATTTTTTTTGGGGGGTTTTTGGGTTAATAACTGGAAAAAAATTTCACGAATATTTTGGGGTTCAACATTTTGCATCCTTCTGGAAGTGGAGATTTTGGAAAGGGCTTTGGAAATTGAACTTTGAAGGCGAAGCTTTTCTCTAACCTTCATTTCTTCAGGCTTTAGGAAAACAGGTTCCTTTATTGTTTATTTATTTATTTTGCTGTTTTGAAAAGATTGTCTATAGATATTCTATTATGTAGAAATTTGGTTAATTTTGCAAAAGTTGAGAAATTGTCTATACAAGAGGAAATGATTATTTTGTAGGAGTTTTGTTTCTAAATTGGAAAGATTGTTGGAAATTTCTGTGAATTTGTTAAAAGCTTCTGTAGAAAAGTTTGTTGACGGCTTCTATGTATGAAGTTTTTTTGTGATTATTTTAGGGCCTCTATAGAAAAATTTATACTGAAATCAGAGAACCTCGTCAAATATTATTTTCAAACAATAGAAAAACATAGAGGAAAAACAATAGAGATATTTTGAAATCTCTTAGAAATTGGATTCAAAAAATTTCTTGTAAAACTTGGGGAAAACCCATATTCCTATTGCGTGTAGAAGAATAAGATTTTTAAATATATATATTAATTATGTTCTTTCATATAAATTTCTGTTGTGTACAAAATTTTATAGACAGGGGAGTGGTTTTTTTTGTGTCTTTTGATTTTTTTTTTGATATAATAGAAAGTCTGTTTCTAGGGTTTTGTTTTAATAAAAATATATAGAAATTTTTTTATGGAAAAAAATTATTTTAAAATATAAGGAGGGGGGGAGTGGGTCAGCTGATGCCATACCTCCCAACTTCCCTGTGGGGTTGTACATAGTGACCGCGGCTACGCACAAAAACCGTAGGCTGGTGGGCGCAACCATGGTGAGGTTGCGACCTCCCCACAGGGAGGTATGCAATCCTCATACAACCGCATCTTTATTTATTAAAAATTATTTTTTAAATGTTTTTATTCAACTTTATTTATAATATATATATATTATATATAAATATATACATGTGTATATATATATATATATATATATATATATATTTGTAAATTTGTAGTGAATTATATGGTTAATTTTATAATGTGATTAAATTCATTATATATATATATGGTAATATTTTCTAAAATTGTGGGACAATTAGATGATGTTTAAATTTACAATTGTTGGATATTGTGGTGTGAATGATTTATTTGGAAATAAACATTGTTAATTAAATTATGTTGTATGATTTTGGGAAAAATCGATTATTTTATTTTACTTGGTAAAATTGTATTTGTCAAATTATTGTTGAGTCAATTGAGGTTTCCACTTGATTGGGTTATGGTTATGTGGGAAATCCCTTGAGTTAGTTTATCCTTCTATAGGAGCTTAAGTTGCTCATTAGGGACTTCCAAAGGCATGGGGAAATGATGTAATTATGATCTTTTAATTTGACACTTGTCCCTAATTGACTATAGTTGTGATCTTTAGTTTACATTTGGGTTGTACCATTTTTATGGGAGTTGATTCATATGAATTTCGGCGAGATGGTTTTTCCTTGCGGTTGTTCTATTTCGTAGTTCAATGTTCTTATTGGTACAAACCCTTGGAATTTTATGTTATGTTTTGGGTTTCTAGGGAGAGTGGCTCTACATGGGTGCCAATGCACAAAGGGGCTGTCAGTAAAACCCATGTTAGAGTTAGAGTAATAAGTGGTAACCTAATTAATTAATTAGGGGGTGGGTAGTAAAACATTAACAAGATAAATATGGATGCCTCATCCACCTATTAGGGCTTTCATAGACTAAAGGTGGGTTGAGAAGGCTGCGGTTGGAAAGATCGTTTGCTTATCATCACAAGAGGTTAATGATTCTACACAAGTCACCCTATGGGGCCAACGCCTAGAGAGGCTGTCAGGATAACCATAGATGGGGGCTAATGCATAGAGAAAGGTAGTCAGGATAACCCATGTAGGACTATGTGATGACTTTCTCCTCCAACATTCCCTTGAGTTGTTATTGTTGCTAACCTTTGGAAGTGGTCTTTTGATGTTATGTTTCCTTTATGTGTGCTCTTGCTTTTCATGTTTTGGAGTTTAGTCTTGTGTATTTTATTGGATGTTCTTGGTTAGGGATCCTTCCTTATTTACTGCTAGCACAGGGGTGGTCTAGTGGAATGTGCTATGCACCTTGTTGGGTCCCCTATCATGTAGTTGTACCATTTAGTGCAGAGTTTGGAGTTACAACTTGATCCAAAGTTCACATATTACCAGATGTGTATTTGTACTTTAGTTGTAGTTTTGTATTGATGTATTACTCCCACATGTGTTGGGAAATCTTATGATGTAATCTTGTGTAATTGCTCAATAAGATTTACCAGAACAATTGATGTAATGCATAATCACACTATTTAATACATTCTTGAACTATGATTGTAAATACTGTGAATGTTGCATGGTATCTGTGGAAATATGTACATAATATTTCCATATTTAATTTATTGTAAATGAATGTATGTTTTTATATGGATTATTCTTATCACATTGGTTATCATTAATGGATGTTTAAATGGAAATATGTGAATGAATGGGTTACGTTAGTAGAATGGTAATTATTTTTATCAACTTTTTTATGGGATAGATTATGCAATGTCACCTTGTGTACTCCAAGGGACTTAAGTGTTTAACTTGAAACCATTAGTTATGTTAACTACATTATAAAACATGGTGTACATCCTTTATGTTATATGCATTGAATAACTTAGTGTTTATTCTCTATGTTTTCAAAAATGATTTTTTTTGCATTTTTAGTTGTCCTTTGGGGTTTGCATGATGGGGCATGACACTCTAGGCATTAATACCTCTATTTATGTATTCTATTTTGTTGTTTTCTAATTCATTTTGTCGTTTGTAGAATTTTTGTTACTTGGAATTGATCATAGTAAGCTTCATTTCATAAATTTAGTGCATTGTGTGAATTCAAAATTACATTTACAAGACATCATTTTTAGTTTTTTTACATAGCATAATTATAAAATTATCTTGCTTAAGATCTAAATTTTTTCATTTCAATTCACTCTTTGATAATGGATGCATGCAATAGTAATATATGGAGGTCTTTAACATCTTTAGTTGATGTTTCATGTTGTGTTTCTGGAAATGATCCTAATTCAATAAAAGCTAATCATGCTTGCTCAACTCCCAATGAATGTACTTCTAAAGTTGATGTTATTGAAGAAGATGATATCATTAAAAATTTCATAAACGAATTCCTTAAAACAATCTTGAGAAAAATTCATCCTTTTACCCTTCCATTTACCAACCACCACCCCCTACAATCCCACCTCTTGAGATGTTTGGTATTTTACATCTTAAAATTGAGTCACAAACCAAGCCTAAACCTCCAACAATGAGTGGACCTAGTTCCTCTAATCAAGTGTAAACCTATCCATCTTATGTTAACAAAGTGACCAACACACCCATCAACTTAGAAGATACTTATGGCCAAGGCTTTAAAATTTTAACTAAGAAAGAATGTGGCATAACTAATGAGCATGAAATTAAAATTTTTTTAGAGAAAATTCCTATTGAAGATACTAAAAGACTAGGATATCAAAATCCTTATCCATCTGGACATATTCTAAGGATACAAATGTCCTCCCTCTTAATAATGAAGTAATGTCTCACAAGGATGATAGGATTACCTTAGGTCCTCCCCCTTCAACAAGCACACAACAAAGGCCTTAAAAAATAAATAAGCTACAATTCCATTGTCCCATGTATCTCACTGAAAGGAACTTACACATACTTCTTAATAAAGGAATCTTAACATTATCACATATCAAAGAAAATCCAAATCCAAAACATAAAGAAAAAAATATGTCTGATTGTCAATGTCATAGAGTTCTTGGGCATAGTACTGATGAGTGTTGTGTTTTACAGAGGATCCTTGAGAAATTCAATATGATAGAGATAGTCCCTTAAAGCAAGCACTTTTCTCCTTGTGATGTAATAGTTTTAGGATCATAGTATACTCACTATTTCATGCTTAACATTCATTGCAAATCATTTTCTATATTGCAACCGAGCTCGTTCTCATCACCTATCTAGGCTCATCCTTATCCTACACTTAGTGGGGGCAAGGGTTTAGATAGCCTTGTCCTAGTTTGACACTTGATGTTGTCCCTTTGGCTAGTTATTTTCCTCCTACATATACTAATCAAGATTGGGATGTGGAAAACTTGCTATAGGTTGACTCACATGTGCCTTACTATTCTTTTTCTTTTCTTTTTCTTTTTCATGTTCTTTGTGTGATTGTATGTGCATAATGTGAGATGGACCCCATACTATTCTATTGGATGTATCTCTCTTCTTGTGCATTCCTCTATTTGTATCTACATTCTTCTATATGTTCAATAAACATTTACCTTTTCATTTCTCTTGTGTTTTCCTTTTTGGGATGACACAAGAAATTGAGACATTTAGGTCTCTTCCATGTTGACCCAAAATATATATATATTTTTTATCTCTATGTGTCATTCTTCCTGTTCTATGAGTATTTAGAGAATGATGACATTTTTGAGCTCTATAACAACATTTTAGCAAAGGCATACTGGCCCCGAATTCATAGATCCCTTATGTTTTTGGGATTTCATTTTGAGGGTAACCCCTTCCTCTCTCCTTTTTCATGATGTAGATTCATTTAGTAACATATGACTTGGCATAGTGCTTTCTAAATAAGCTCTCATGTCTTCTTTATTGTTTAGCATTGATTATTTGCTACTTTAAAGTAAATTTCTCACAACAATGGTGTTAGAAATTTCTTTAAAGTGGGGGCATACATTGGCATTATTATTTTTGGCATTCCATATGTTTCATTGCATGACTTTCTTTCTTCTTGTTGTGTCTTTTTATTAGTAGTTTCATTGGGTTTGATGTCCTCTAAGAGTGGGATATTTATTTTACCCTTGACTTGTCCTCTCTTGGAAAAATTAGGAACAATGTTCCCTAAGAAGGGACCTTACATGAACTAAGCAAGATCCCTTTGAAGAAACTTTTATTTATATTTTTTTCATAAGTGTTTAGCATAATACAACTTGTTAACCTTGTGAAGCTTGAAGTTTTTCTTTTTTCTGTTGCACCATATCAGAGTTATCAGAAGGATAAGTTTGGTACGGTTAGTATAGTGAGATCCTGTAGACCTGGCATTACTTTCTCACTAAGCCACATTTTTTGGGGGCTCACCTAGTGGACAACCTAAGGTTCCATTAGCCCAGAGTGAGTGTGCGTTGTTTTTTACATTATGGACATTGAGTTCTACTTGTGAACATTTTTGGACAAATAGCTAAGATGTGTTCACATTGCATTGGTTAGTTAAGGCTTGATCCACCATTTTCTTTAGACAAACATCTGAGGAATGTTCCACATCATGTTAGATAGTTGAGGCTTGATCTAAGACTTTTTTTTTTAACCTTTCCTTTCTGTCTTTGATGTTGTATGATTGAGTAATATTTTTGTTGCTGCATACATATTTTTTGAATGTCTACTTTAGTGTAAGATTGACATAAGGTCATCCTCTCACTAAAGTGGGGGCTAAATTTAGTGTAGAAAAATGTATCCATTTTACGTTTTTACACTTAATTTGGAATTAATATTAAAATGGACTTAGCTATGCCTTATTTTTGGTGTTGTAAAGTGTACCTCTTTACACTTTCACACTTATCTAGGACTCCTTTAATTAATTGAGCTTAATTTTCCTTAATTGCATCTTTTAATTCAAATCCAAACCTATTTAATTGCATTTTTTGAAGAGGAAACTTGACATTCATTAATTCCTTAACATAACACTTCTCATTGAGCAATGTGTTTCTTAGGGTTAGGGACCTAGGACCCATTAACGCATGGGTGAATCGGTCCTCCCTTAGACCTAGAACCTAGATTTAAATTATGTTTTTGGTGGTATTTTAACATATTCAAATCCATATTTAGATGTCGGCTTGTGATATTTGCATCTGACTAGGAAATTAAGGTTACATATCCATAATGTAAGGTTATTTCACTATGTTTCACCTAGCATTTTTTATCTAAGCAATTTGAGATTTCAAGAGAATTTCAAGAGCATTTCAAGAGTAATTCAAGGTATTCAAGACAAGATTTATTAAATATTTATTGCAGCAATCAAGATCCAATTGTCATATCAAAGTTTTCTTGCATCATGAATGCATGTTTTTGGAGCAAATATGATGATGTAGGTTTCATGATCAATTCAAGCATTCAAAGCATTATTTCAAGTCAAGATTTAAGGTTCAAGATCCACATTCATTGAAGTCATTTCATGCAAGTTACAGATTTACATTCTAATGTTTATTCAAGGGTTTGGTGATTTGTGACATTGAGTTGTTCATTTCATTCCTTTCATGCTATTTTATTTCATTTCAAGGTTTGATTACGAAAATGAGGTTTGACCAAGGAAAACCCCCATTCACCAAAAATATAAAAAAATCCCTCTTGATTTGTGTTTGCAAATTTAGGTGGAAAAAATCTTGAAGATCTCTTGAGGAGAAAAATTAAAGAGCTTGTAAAAGTTGAAAAAGTTGTAATAAAAGTTGTCATCTCACAGAAACTGACATAGAAAAATTATTTCCAGCTTTCCAAACCTAAAGCTTGGGAAAATTGAAGGAGTTAGATATGTAGTAGAGGCCCTTGAAAGTTGTAGACAAACCCTAACTTAGGACCCATCCGCCCCTAGGAGAATGAGTTGTAGATCAACTTAAAAAACTAAATTTTGGTGTCTGGTACACATCATCTTACTCTTCTTTGATATGTGATTTTATTTCTAGTTTTTCTTATTTTGAGTTTCATCTAGCTATTCCAAGTTATAGATTGCATTTTGGAGTTAGTTGACTATTTTTTAGTTTTTCTCCCCAAAGTGTTGTTTGAATAGGACCCCTGTCCTTTCAAAAAAGGAAATCTATAAATTCACACTTGCAATTGATTTACCTAAGGGTTGATAGTAATTTCATTGTGTTGATCTCATTTCCTAATGAATTAAGGAATAATAGGTCCCTAATTGGTTCATACCCATATTTTTATCCACCTCCCCATAACACCATTTTTATTCATTTAAATCATATATTATATAAGTATAATAATACATATATACTCTTTATTTGAATGTAATTCCATGCCAATACCATATATTTCTACACCAATGCCATGGTTGTTGATTTGGAAGCCTATGCATATAACTAAACTAGGGAATGCATGTTTTGATTGTTGAAGATATATATGATTTGACTTAACAAGTTGTGTATTTATCCAATCCAGGGTATGCCAATTTTGATTGAATTTTATAATATCTCTTGTGAGCATATCACCCCAATTATGTATATCATACACCCATCTTTGTATATGTGATGTAGGGGCATTTGAAGTTCCATTTTTTATTTAATTTTGTATTTTTTGGTTTTTTAGGTGATAAATGGGTTTTAGTTGTTAATAAGGTCATTTATGACCATATTCTATGTATTAAATTCATTTTTGGTTGTGGGTTTAGTCATTGGTGGAAAAAGTTGGAAAATTGCAAAAAATTGTCAAAAGTTGCCAAATTGTCATGCAACGTTTTTTGGAAAGTTGTCAAAAATGTGGTTTTCAGTTACATGCAATTGTTATAAAATGGGAATAAATTGTAAATGGTTGGAAAAATCATGAAAATTCTGAAATGGTAGAATGCAAGCATTATTGTATTGATTTTTCAAACTTGGAGTGAAGGAAATGAAGTTTTTTTGGTGTTTTTCTGTGGTTTTAGCACATTCTATCTTCTTGTATGGATTGTATGGTCCATGAATCAATCTAGAATCAATTTTAATTGATAGAAACATGAATCTAATTCATTTTTTTTTCATGGAATTAGTTTTCATAGAGTTTTAAGAAAGTCGAAGCCATTTTTTTGAAAACAGGTTAAGTTTGTTTTGTGATTTTTTCTTAGTTGCAACAACTTTTGTCCTCTTTTACAAGTTCTATGGACCATAGGATGACCTGAAATCTATTGCATGTCATAGACCTGTGAATATTCTTCATTTTTTTTTGTTTCATCACATTCCATTAAGTTTTGTTAAAGTTATTGAATTTTTACTGGAAGTTGCCAAAACCCTAGCCAAGGTAACCTGTGGGCCTTTAAAATGTGGTATATTTTTCAATTCCACTATTCAAAAATGCTAAAAGCTCACCCAATTTTTTTTTCTTGTTATTCAAGATTTTGAAGGTGGGAGGTCCTACTATGCTTGCATTTGGAAGGAATCTTCACCAGTCTATTTCAAGTTAAGCATGAAAAACATTGTAAAACCCTCACTTTGTGCTTCTTAGCTAAAACCCATGCATTATTTCTCATATTTTGGAAGTGGTGAGTGTTGATTATTATTTTAGGAGTATTTCTAGACCTATATCAAGAGTTTTTAATACATCGAAGGATTGGTTTTTAGTCTTATTTTGACTATCCCAAGAGAATTGTGTCAAGATAGTTAAGGAAATTTTGTTTCACAAGTATGGAGGAGTCTAGATTGCATCTATGCATTTTAAAACCCATGGGAATCATGTTTAGTATGTTTATGAAATTTCTCCCAAGTCTAAATTAAGGTTTGAATGTTCTTTAAGGGTTGCTTTTATTATATTGGAACCATCTTTCCTAGGTTGAACATTGCAAAAGTTGTAGTTCCTTTGATGGTGGTTTGTTTTTCATATCATTTTGTTTGTGATTCAAGGTTGTAAGACCCATGATAGGTTTTCCATGCATGTATGCTACCTCAATATTTTGAACCAAGTCTCTTTATGAAGCCTTTTGTTAGTAGCCATGAAGTTGAATCTAGGAGCAACAATGGAGTTGAGTTTTGAACCAAGCCCTAATCTTCCCCTTGGATCTATTTTGAGTTAGATAATCCTTCCTCTATATCAAATTGGTATCATAACATAGAATATCTAGATGGGAGGAAGAAATAAGTGAAGCTACAAGAGGCTATAATACTTTTGTTGTTTTGATCTATTTGCAAGGTGTGGATGTGTGGCAAGTTGGGTGGGTGGTTTAGGCAGGAGATGCCTAGATAGGATTGAAGGAATGAGAAGAGTACAAGTGATGCTCAAAAGAGAAGTTGCCAAAATATTGAGGTGAAAAAGACTCAAGTGAGGTGGAGTTGTCAAAAGACTAAGGTGAAAAAGACTCGGGTGAGGTGGAAAGATGGAATTGGAAAAATTGCTTATAGTGATGAAGATTATGGAAAAGATAAGGAAAGGGAACCAACCCAAGCCACAACAGGTTGTTGAAACTGAGATAAAAGAGATAAGAGAGATTTTGGACAAGTTTGACATCATATGGGAGCTACTGTATAGGGAACAAGATCACATGGATTCTTTATAAAGGTTAAGAAAAAGGTGATGTGGCCTCTTAAGAAAATGATGGAAAAGAGAAGGAAGCAAAAGGAAGCTAATAAATTGAGGAGGTGTTTGAAATTACTTGATAATCCATCCAAGGAAAGAGATGTGGAGGAAGGTAAGTCTCATTGTTTTAAAATTAATGAAAACTTTGAGTGTATAAATGCAAGCATAATAGTAAATAAGGAAAAAATCCTAAGTGTAGAAGATGGAATACTGTGTCATCCTGAGGAAGGTGAGATACTTGGTGAATGCATATTGAATTCATTTTTTGATAATAAAAGGTTGATGAATAAAGAATATGTTTTGTGTTCTCCTAGAGAAAGACCTATGTTTGATGAAATGCATGATGAATTGGATGCTTTATTTTTAGAAGAAATAGATATGAGTGATAAGTTATTTGTAGTAGTAGGAAAAAATGAAAAGTTCAAAGATGAATTCAACCCTGAAGTGCAACATAAAGTATTTAATCCATATACAGAGAGTGATCAAATTTTTTGGAAGGAGATGGCAAGTTTGGAAAAAGAGGGACACTAGTTTGTGTATGAAATTCAAGAGTAATTAACAAATATGATGGAAGTTTTAGAAGATCCTACTTATGAAAGGAGAACCTTAGAGGACAAGTTCATTCCTAAGAGAACCATAGCACACATGGAGGATCTCTTGGGTGTTGAAGTGGACTGTATGGTGCAAGGAGACAAGGAGGAGACCTCAAGGTCTCAATATTTTATTTCTAATATTTCATTGGACTATGTATGTGCAGGTTTTTTTGACAAGGAGATCAAAATCATTGATAAGTAGGCCCTTGAAAGAGATTAGGTTTAGAGGAGGATGCCAAAAAAAGGACGCCTTGCAAGGACAAAAGAAGAAAAGGAGTTGAGAAGTCAACCTAGAGCAAACAAGTCGAAGAAACACACAAAGCCAAGAAGAAATCAATGTAATAGTGTATAAGAATTGGAAGAATAGGAAGAAAAAGAAGAACAACACTCATGTGGGACTTGAGTTTTCTTCCCCTTGTGTGTATGGTGTAGGGGCAATGCCTGAAGTTCAATTTTTGCTTTAATTTTGTATATTTGGGTATTTTAGGTGAAAAATTGGTTTCCATGGTTAATAAGGTCATTTATTACCATCTCCTATGTATTCAATTCATTCTTGGTTGTGGGTTTAGTTGTTGGTGGGAAAAGTTGGGAAACTGCAAAAAAATGTCAAAAGTTGCCAAATTATTATGCAACTTTTTTTGGAAAGTTGTCAAAAATGTGGTTTTTAGTTACACACAATTCTTAGAATGTGGGAATCAATTGTAATTTTTTGGAAAAAGCATTAATATGCTCAAATGGTCAAATGCAAGCATTATTGTATTGATTTTTAAATCTTGGAGTGAAGGGAATGAAGTTTTTTTGGCATTTTTTGTGGTTCCAGCACAACACATTATGTCTTCTTGTATGAATTGTATGGTCCATGAATCAATATGGAATCAATTTTAATTGATAGAAACATGAATTTTTTTTGTGTCATTAGTTTTCATTGAGTTTTAAGAAAGTTAGAGCCATTTTTCTGAAAATAGGTTAAGTTTTTTTTGTGATTTTTTTAAGTTGCAGCAACTTTTGTCCTCTTGTATGAGTTGTACAGCTCATGGGATGACCTGAAATATATTTCATGTCATATACCCATGAATCTTCTTCATTTTTTTTTTGTTTCATCAAATTTAATTAAGTTTTGTTAAAGTTATTGAATTTTTACTAGAAGTTGCCAAAACCCTAGCCAGGGTAACTCGTGGGCCTTCAAAATGTGATATCTTTTGATTCCATTGTTAAAAAATTATAAAAAATCACCAATATTTTTTTTACTTGTTATTCAAGATTTTCAAGGTGGGAGGTCATAATATGCTACCGTTTGGAAGGAATCTTCACTAGTTCGTTTAAAGTTAAGCATGAAAAACAATGTAAAACCCTCATTTTGTGCTTGTTAGCTAAAACCTATGCATTATTTATCAAAGGTTTAAAGTGGTGAGTGTTGATTAGTATTTTAGGAGTATGTGTAGACCTATATCAAGATTTTTTAATGCATTGAAGGATTGGTTTTGAGTCTTATTTTGACTATCCCAAGAGAATTGTGTCAAGACAGTCAAGGAAACATTGTTGCACAAGCATGCATGTGTGTAGATTGCATCTATGCATTTGAAAACGCATGGGAATCATGTTTAGGATGTTTATGAAATGTATCCCAAGTTTTCATTGAGGTTTAAATGTTATTTAAGGGTTTCTTTCATTATATTGGAACAATCTTTCCTAGGTTTGATGTTGCAAAATTTGTAGTTCCTTTTATGGTGGTTTGTTTGTCATCTCATTCTGTTTGTAATTCAAGGTTGTAAGACCCATGACATGTCTATCATTCATGTATTTTTCCTCAATTTTTTGAACTAAATTTGTTTATGAAGCCTTTTGTTAGTAGCCATGAAGCTAAATCTAGGAGTAGCAATGGAGTTGAGTTTTGAACCAAGCCCTAATCTACCTCTTGTGTCTATTTTGAGTTAGCTAATCCTTCCTTTGCATCAATATTATACCATGTGTCTATCTAGAGGGTTTTCATGCTATAAATATGATGTCAATTTCTATGTATATCCACCCATGCCCCTATATATCTACAATAAAAAATATAAGTATTTATTAAAACCCAATGCAATATGGTATAGATGATACAATAGTATAGATTTTGTATTGTTGTATAAATTTTTGTAAAGGGGATATTTAAGTGCCTCAAGAAAGTGTCACATTTCACTATAACCATACTATATCAAATTTATATAAAGATTCATCTCTTGGTCTCTCTAAATGAAATAATGATGTCCAATTTATGCTAGGATGATCCTAGAAAAGTCTAACTCCCAAGACCACCTTAAAAGAGAACACACCCTTAGATTGAGTGTTGGACCATGTGGAAACATTGTTCTAATGTGTGTGGATGCTCATTTTTATAGCATAACAATTGCATTTCGTAGATGATAAGCATAGAAAAGTATAGATGCATAAAAGAATGATGGTTGAAATGATAAATTATATAGGATGAACTTAAAATATTTATGGGAGGATTTTAGATGGTTGAGATTCAGTCTTGGATCATAAGCTTGATCCAGGATCAACAGGATCAAGAGAGCTAATGAGGAGAGGTGAAACACATGAAAGAGTTGTACATTATTTATTCTTTTACGTAAAATAATAACTATTGATCAATTCAAATTAATTGGTGAGTAAAAGGATTATTGATAAGTTAATTTCTTGCCTGAGGGAGTTAGGGGAAGTTGAGTATTTGCATGAAATAGTTAACTGAGTACATGAGTGAGTGAAGTGGATTGATTGATGAGTGAGATTGAGAGTGTGATTGAGTGGATGAGATAGGGTAGGTAGTTAACTAGGTAATGGATAATATGTGGAAAATAAATGGATAGTTATTCGATAATAAATGGATAATTATAACCCAATTTAATTAAATAATATGAATCATTTAATTAAATGATCATATACTAAGAGTAATAGGTGGTAAATAAATGATGAAACACTAATGTATTTTGATGATAAGTGATGAAATAATAATGGTGAAGGCAATGCTATTTTAGTGTCTAGAAGGTGCATTAGTTTTTGGATAATTGAATAAGACACACATTTTATCTTTTATTTTTTATATGTTTTATGTTGTCATAAATAAATTTATAGCATAAAATTGATGATAAAACTCTATATAGGTTTTCCATGTATCAATTTATCATACCATTGAATTAACTTGAGTGATCAAGGACTCTAATGTGAGTGAATGATTGGTTTATGGATTGAGAGTATTTTTGGGTCCAAAAAATTCTTGAACTTGAGTTCTATATTTTCTATGTGACCTAATTTTTTTAATTATGTTTGAGGAGGGTTAAAAAGTTGTGTAGGATTTGAAGAATTTAGGGGGGTTTTCTTCTAGTTGTTCTTTGACTACAGGGTATGTGCAGGATCATCATGGAAAAAATAGGCCCTTAAGTGGCGAAAAATTCAAAAAAATTAAAGTTAGGCAACTTGATGTAAAAATTTGAATAAGTTATCTATATTATTTCAAAAATATCTAATAATAGAATCTATAGAAAATTGAATGTAGTTTCTAAACTACAAGGTTTATTTTTTTTTAAAAAATCTATTTGGTGAAAATTTGAAATTTCAATGGAGTAGTACTTAAATTTTAGGGAAAAAATAAAAAGTAGGTGTCTGTCTCACCACCCTAACCACAATAAAATGATAATACTTTTTTATAATATTGTAGATATAAGTAGAGGACTCATGTTCCGATGTGATGCATATTTTTTTGTAATTTTATTTGAAGTAAATAATTAATTATGAATGTTTTATTAGAAATTTTAGAAAATATAAAAAATTGTATGTCTGACCACCTTAACTTGGTCAAAACTTCATGATTTTTTTTTTTAATCCTATAGTATGTGAAGCATAGAATGTTACACATGTTTCAATTCAAAAAATGTGATACTATTTGAAAGTTATAGATGTTTTTCAATCAGCCTATCAATTAGGACTTTAGTCATAATTCAAATAGAAAATGAATAATAATTATTTATTAAATTCAAAGTAAAACATAATTTATATTGGTATAAAGCTGAGAATCTCCTTTAAAAACCCTTTTCGTTTCATCAATTTTGGGAAAAAAAAAATTATCAGCCACATATCCTACACATACCCATCATATCACCACTTTTTGGCCCATCATGGTCCTACACATACCCTACATTGTGTTTTTCCATGTTCTTGGGTTGAGGGTTTTCAATTGTTAGATTAGTAAATAAAAATTATGAAAAATTAGGAAAAAATTAAAACACAAAGACCATTTTTTACCTCTTCTACCACATGGAATCATTCATAAGTAACATAGTTAGCTAGGAGGAGAAAGTAAAGAGGAAGTCATCCTTTCAATATCACAATTTGATGAGAGAAAATTGAAAAGCATGATCACAACCATTTTTTATTTTTATTTTGATAGAAGATATGTGATCTTGCAATATTTCTCAAGGATCATTGATCCATAACACAATCATGTATTTCACTAACATGATCATGATATATACTTAAACAATATTAAAATATTTTAAACCACTTTTTGGCCCCCATATCCATACACAAATTGAAACTATTGAAAACATGTATAAGATTATAAGATTGTATTGATGTGTCATTGTTCTTTGTACAAACTACTCTAACATTTGAAGGACATTAAATTTACCCAATTCATAGTGTCGATAGTAAAATCTAACCCTTTCCTTGGTGTTAGTTAAAATTTAATAATGATTTATTCTCTATCTAAATAATTGTAATATAGATATACATTGCTCACTCTCTAAAAATTCTCATTAATAATTAAACCTTGATTCTCAATGATAAAATCAAATCACTTATTGAAAAAATATTTAAAATCACTATACTAGAGGATACACTTTGACAAATGAATTCATATTTTTTTTAAAATAAAATTTAATTTCCATATTAACTTTTATTGACCCAATAAATAAGATACATAAGGTACTATAATTGCAACAAGAAGGTGGCTTTACACACTAAAAAATATTTTAGTATATAATACATTAAAGGAACAACTATGAACAAAGCACTTGTTACTAGATGGATTAAGATCTACCTATTCAATCTATAATTTTAATTTTAAAAATTAATATTAATAAGAACCACATGAATTGATAGTTAACATATAGTGATTTATCAAAAAAATATACTCACAAAATAGATGAGACCATATGATTAATTAATGGAATGGTACTATATGTGGTTCCACATGTAATGCCTAACCTCAAATACACAAGTAATACACATGTCTAATTCACTTAGATTAATAATCAATTTATATATATTAAAATATTGCATTTAAAAGAGATAATATAAATTGTAACTTCGTATAAAATACCTATGAGTCAATACAATAAAATTTCTATGTAAGCAGGTCATTATTCAAGACCATGTCCTCTAATCTAGTGGACAAAAATAGTGAATCAAGCTTGACACCATCCCAATCATCTGGGTCATCATTGTATAGACTTACACATGAACAATATTCATAAGTGGGAGGGAACATCAAGAAATCACCTCTTCACATATAGCTTCATTTGTATTAATGCAAGGAATTTGGGTGACATGTTTAACTAAGGATTCTATTATCAAATAACATGAAGTGTTCTAACCTCTATAGTCTCCTTTGCAACTTATCAAAATATCACATGATTCATAGATTTTTATGCAAGCAATTTTAAAGGTTAGTCAACTACCCAATGTGGCCTCATTTATACTATGTGGAGCCTTACGTCTACCTTAAAGTTATTTATGTAAAAATAGTTTAGAATCTCATTTGGGATAAAATTAAGGTAGATTTTTCTCAGGAAACATAAGTAGACACTATATTTATTACAAAAGAGGATAGTCAAATTCCTTCATTCACCTATTCTAAATGTATTCATGTCCTTCTATTGCACCAATTAATAGGAAATATTTTATAATTTACTAGAGCATGTGCAATAGTTTTCAGATCACTAAATAGGGTACTCATTTTTATCTTTTATTATTTTTATGTTTCATGATGTCATATGACAACTTTGTAGCATAAAATTGATGATAAAACTCTTTATAGGTTTTCCAGATACAATTTATCCTACCATTAAATTAACTTGGTAATCAAACATTCCAATGTGAGCTAATTTTTAATCGTGAGGGTTTATGGGTTGAGACTCTTTTTGGGTATGAATGAGTTCTTGAATTTGAGCTCCATTTTGTTCTATATGACCTACAAAAATATGCTTGAGGAAACTTAATAGGAAATGTTCCTATTGGAGAGTTTAGGGGAGTTTTCTTCTACATGTTCTTTGACTGTATTGTGTTTTTAGTGTTCATGGATTGAGGGATTTTAGTTGTTGAATCATTAAATAAAAATAAAAATAACAAATATGAAAAAGTATATAGAAATAAATATGAATATAAAGACTAGAACAATATTTTCTTAAACCTCTTCTACCACATGAAATCATTGATAGGGAACATAGCAAGCTAGGAGAAGGAATTAAAGAGGAGGTTGTTTTTTTCAATATAACATTTTGGTGAGAGAAAAACGAAAGACATGGCCACACAACCCTTGCTTTTATTTTTGATAGAAGATATGTGATCATGATATGGCTTAGGGTTCATTGAGTCATACTACAATCATGTATTTCACTAGCATTATCATGTTCTATACTTCAAAATATTTAAAATACATTTTATCCACTTTTAAAAGATGTATAAGATTATATTGATGTGTCATTGTTCTTTGTACAAACAACTCACATTTAAAGTGCATCACATTTGCCTCATTAATAGTGTCAATAGTGAAATCTAACCATTGGTGTTCGTTAAAAGTTAAATAAATGATTTAGTCATATCTAAATAATTGCAAGAATTGCTCACGCTCTAAATATTCTTATTGATAATTATAATTTTGATTCTCAAATGACAAAATTCAAATTAATTATTGACAAAGACATTTACAACCATTATAACTTTTATTGACCCAATGAATAGACCACATTTTAAAGAAGCATTTCTTTGTTTTAATATGCGTTATTATTGTTATTTATATTAAAGAAATGAAGAGTTGAACTTGATAGCTTTTAGGTGCCTACAACGACAACTTTGCCCTTAAACCAAATGACTCTATGTTATTAGTGTTTTTTGTTGAAGAGCTTTTTTGAAATTTGTCATTTGAAACCTAAATTAGATAACACTCGCTTACAATTGACTTAAATATACGATTGAATATTTTAATTAACAAATATTTTTCTTTTATCATATAACATTTTAAATAGAATATTAAAATGACTTATTAATAATATTTTGATATGATTTTCCAATTTTAAAAAACTATAATAGTAAATTAGAAAGAGGACCATTCGCTATGAAAGAGGTAAATGGAGAAATACTTAGTTTCAGTGTGAAAGAGAGTGGGTAGGTTTGCAGAGTCGAACGTTTGAAAAATGGAAGGTGCGTGGGCATGCCGCTGTGGAGTCATTTCAAGAGGTCATTTCGAAGGCTTTGTGGAGGAGAAATGAATGGGAATGACGCAGATTGTATGGCAGAAACAGTGAATTCCATGTACCTGGTGGACTCCGACTGTCTCCAGCCCCCACTGTCTCTTTCGCTCGCGTGACGCTTGCAAAACGTCAACCAAACTTCTTACTTGACCCATTGGTCCCAAAACTGCTCAGGGAAATGCCCTCCATCCTTACAAATACTGTCGACCGTTTACACATATGCCAACGTCAAGGACTCTTTTTCCGATTCCAATCTGCTATTAAAAGGGGTTTGGAAAATGCATAAAATAATTAACTGGGTATGGATGGGGTTTGTTTTAAACCACTTTTGCTGCGGCTCTTACTCCCATAAACGCCCTGGTATGATGTTGGAATTGGTTTTTCATGGCCTACCTGCCTCCTTTATTTAATTTTCTTTCTTTCTCTAACACACTCTCTTTTGAGGTTGACGCGCAGATCTTGGGGCGTAAGGGATTTGGACGATTTACAAGAAAAAGAGAAAGAGAGGAGCTTAGCGGGTCGACGGAATTGCAAAGCTCAGGAGGGATAGCGCCTGCTTTTGCTGGTGCTTGTGCTATCCATCCTGAGCTTTA
>VDFB02271358.1:435838344-435915786 GCA_007258455.2 Sequoia sempervirens | reverse complement strand
GAAGAAAAAGAAGAACAACACTCATGTGGGACTTGAGTTTTCTTCCCCTTGGGTGTATGGTGCAGGGGCAATGCCTGAAGTTCAATTTTTGCTTTAATTTTGTATTTTTGGGTCTTTTAGGTGAAAAATGGGTTTTAGTGGTTAATAAGGTCATTTATTACCATATATTATGTATTCAATTCATTCTTGGTTGTGGGTTTAGTCGTTGGTGGGAAAAGTTGGAAAATTGCAAAAAATGTCAAAAGTTGCCAAATTGTTATGCAACTTTTTTTGGAAAGTTGTCAAAAATGTGGTTTTTAGTTACATACAATTCTTAGAATGTGGGAATCAATTGTAAATGGTTGTAAAAAGAATTAATATACTAAAATGGTCAAATGCAAGCATTGTTGTATTGATTTTTAAGTCTTGGAGTGAAGGGAATGAAGGTTTTTTGGCATTTTTTGTGGTTGCAACACATTATGTCTTCTTGTACGAACTGTATGGTCCATGAATCAATTTGGAATCACTTTTAATTGATATAAACATGAATTTTTTTTGTGTCATTAGTTTTCATTGAGTTTTAAGAAAGTTAGAGCCATTTTTCTGAAAACGGGTTAAGGTTTTTTTGTGATTTTTTAAAATTGCAGCAACTTCTGTCCTCTTGTATGAGTTCTACAGCTCATGGGATGACCTGAAATATATTTCATGTCATATACCTATGAATCTTCTTCATTTTGTTTTTGGTTTCATCAAATTTCATTAAGTTTTGTTAAAGTTATTGAATTTTTACTGGAAGTTGCCAAAACCCTAGCCAGGGTAACTCATGGGCCTTCAAAATGTGATATATTTTGATTCCATTGTTAAAAAATTCTAAAAACTCACCCAAAATTCTTTGTTTGCTTGTTATTCAATATTTTCAAGGTGGGAGGTCATAATATGCTATCGTTTGGAAGGAATCTTCACTAGTTTGTTTAAAGTTAAGCATGGAAAACAATGTAAAACCCTCATTTTGTGCTTGTTAGCTAAAACCCATGCATTATTTCTCAAAGGTTTAAAGTGGTGAGTGTTGATTAGTATTTTAGGAGTATTTGTAGACCTATATCAAGAGTTTTGAATACATTGAAGGATTGGTTTTGAGTCTTATTTTGACTATCCCAAGAGAATTGTGTCAAGACAGTTAAGGAAATGTTGTTGCACAAGCATGAAGGTGTCTAGATTGCATCTATGCATTTGAAAACCCATGGGAATCATGTTTAGGATGTTTATGAAATGTCTCCCAAGTTTGCATTGAGGTTTGAATGTTATTTAAGGGTTGCTTTTGTTATATTGGAACCATCTTTCCTAGGTTTAATGTTGCAAAATTTGTTGTTCCTTTGATGGTGGTTTGTTTGTCATCTCATTTTGTTTTTGATTCAAGGTTGTAAGACCCATGACAGGTCTATCATTCATATATTTTTCCTCAATTTGTTGAACTGAATTTGTTTATGAAGCCTTTTGTTAGTAGCCATGAAGCTAAATCTAGGAGTAGCAATGGAGTTGAGTTTTGAACGAAGCCCTAATCTACCTCTTGTGTCTATTTTGAGTTAGCTAATCCTTCCTTTGCATCAATATTATACCATGTGTCTATCTAGAGGGTTTTCATGATATAAATATGATGTCAATTTCTATGTATATCAACCCATGCGCCTATATATTTGCAATAAAAAATATAAGTATTTATTAAAACCCAATGCAATATGGTATAGACGATACAATAGTATAGATTTTGTAAATTGTTGTCTAAATTTTTGTAAAGGGGATTTTTAAGTGCCTCAAGAAAGTGTCACATTTCACTATAACCAAACTATATCAAATTTATATAAAGATTCATCTCTTGGTCTCTCTAAATGAAATAATGATGTTCATTTTATGCTAGGATGATCCTAGAAAAATCTAACTCCCAAGACCACCTTAAAAGAGCACACACCCTTAGATTGAGTGTTGGACCATGTGGAAACATTCTTCTAATGTGTGTGTGGGTGCTCATTTTTATAGCATAACAATTGCATTTCGTAGATAATAAGCCTAGCAGAGTATAGATGCATAAAAGAATGATGGTTGAAATGATAAATTATATAGGCTTAACTTAAAATATTTATGGGAGGATTTTAGATGGTTGAGATTCAGTCTTGGATCGTAAGCTTGATCCAAGATCAAGAGAGCTAATGAGGAGAGGTGGAAGGCATGAAAGAGTTGCACATTATTTATTTTTTTACGTAAAATAATTATTATTGATCAACTCAAATTAATTGGCGAGTAAAAAGATTATTGATAAGTTAATTGCTTGCCTAAGGGAGTTAGGGAAATTTGACTATTTGCATGAAATAGTTAATTGAGTACATGAGTGAGTGAAGTGGATTGATTGATGAGTGAGATTGAGAGTGTGATTGAGTGGATGAGATAGGCTAGGCAGTTAACTAGGTAATGGATAATATGTGGAAAATAAATGGATAGTTATTCGATAATAAATGGATAATTATAACCCAATTTAATTAAATAATATGAATCATTCAATTAAATGATCATATACTAAGAGTAATAGGTGGTAAATAAATGATGAAACACTAATGTATTTTGATGATAAGTGATGAAATAATAATGGTGAATGCAATGCTCTTTTAGTGTCTAGAAGGTGCATTAGTTTTTGGATAATTGAATAGGACACACATTTTATCTTTTATTTTTTATATGTTTTATGTTGTCATAAGATAAATTTATAGCATAAAATTGATGATAAAATTCTATATAGGTTTTCCATGTATGAATTTATCATACCATTGAATTAACTTAAGTGATCAAGGATTCTAATGCGAGCGAATGATTAGTTGTGAGGGTTTATGGATTGAGAGTATTTTTGGGTCCAAAAAATTCTTGAACTTGAGTTCTATATTTTCTACGTGACCTAATTTTTTTAATTATGTTTGAGAAGAGTTAAAAATTAGTGTAGGATTTGAAGAATTTAGGGGGGTTTTCTTCTAGTTGTTCTTTGACTACAGGTTATGTGCAGAATCATCATGGAAAAAATAGGCCCTTAAGTGGCGAAAAATTCAAAAAAATAAAAGTTAGGAAACTTGACATAAAAATTTGAATGAGTTATCTATATTATTTCAAAAATATCTAAGAATAGAATCTATAGAAAATTGAATGTAGTTTCTAAACTACTAGGTTTATTTATTTTTTTAAATCTATTTGGTGAAAATTTGAAATTTCAATGGAGTAGTACTTAAATTTCAGGGAAAAAATAAGAAGTAGGTGTCTATCTCACCACCCTAACCACAATAAAATGATAATTATTTTTTATAATATTTTAGATATAAGTAGAGGACTCATGTCCTGATGTGATGCATATTTTTTTGTAATTTTATTCCAAGTAAATAATTAATTGTGAATGTTTTATTACAACTTTTTAAAAATATAATAAATCGCATGTCTAACCACCTTAACTTGGTCAAAACTTCATGAAATTCTTTTTTTTAAATCTTATAGTATGTGAAGCATAGAATGTGACACATGTTCAAATTCAAAAAATGTGATACCGTTTGAAAGTTATAGATGTTTTTCAATCAGCCTATCAATTAGGACTTTAGTCATAATTCAAATAGAAAATGAATAATAATAATTTATTAAATTCAAAGTAAAACATAATTTATATTGGTAGAAAGCTGAGAATCTCCTTTAAAAACCCTTTTCGTTTCATCAATTTTGGGTAAAAAAAAATCATCAGCCACATACCCTACACATACCCATCATATCACCACTTTTTGGCCCATCATGATCCTACACATATCCTACATTGTGTTTTTCCATGTTCTTGGGTTGAGGGTTTTCAATTGTTAGATTAGTAAATAAAAAATATGAAAAATTAGGAAAATTTTGAAACACAAAGACCATTTTTTACCTCTTCTACCACATGGAATCATTGATAAGTAACATAGTTAGCTAGGAGGAGAAAGTAAAGAGGAAGTCATCCTTTCAATATCACAATTTGATGAGAGAAAAATGAAAAGCATGGTCACAACCATTTTTTATTTTTATTTTGATAGAAGATATGTGATCTTGCAGTATTTCTCAAGTATCATTGATCCATAACACCATCATGCATTTCACTAACATGATCATGATATATACTTAAACAACATTAAAATATTTTAAACCACTTTTTGGCCCCCATCTCCATACACAAACTGAAACTATTGAAAACATGTATAAGATTATAAGATTGTATTGATGTGTCATTGTTCTTTGTACAAACTACTCTAACATTTGAAGGACATTAAATTTACCCAATTCATAGTGTCGATAGTAAAATCTAACCCTTTCCTTGGTGTTAGTTAAAATTTAATAATGATTTATTCTCTATCTAAATAATTGTAATATAGATATACATTGCTCACTCTCTAAAAATTCTCATTAATAATTAAACCTTGATTCTCAATGATAAAATCAAATCACTTATTGAAAAAATATTTAAAATCACTATACTAGAGGATACACTTTGACAAATGAATTCATATTTTTTTTAAAATAAAATTTAATTTCCATATTAACTTTTATTGACCCAATAAATAAGATACATAAGGTACTATAATTGCAACAAGAAGGTGGCTTTACACACTAAAAAATATTTTAGTATATAATACATTAAAGGAACAACTATGAACAAAGCACTTGTTACTAGATGGATTAAGATCTACCTATTCAATCTATAATTTTAATTTTAAAAATTAATATTAATAAGAACCACATGAATTGATAGTTAACATATAGTGATTTATCAAAAAAATATACTCACAAAATAGATGAGACCATATGATTAATTAATGGAATGGTACTATATGTGGTTCCACATGTAATGCCTAACCTCAAATACACAAGTAATACACATGTCTAATTCACTTAGATTAATAATCAATTTATATATATTAAAATATTGCATTTAAAAGAGATAATATAAATTGTAACTTCGTATAAAATACCTATGAGTCAATACAATAAAATTTCTATGTAAGCAGGTCATTATTCAAGACCATGTCCTCTAATCTAGTGGACAAAAATAGTGAATCAAGCTTGACACCATCCCAATCATCTGGGTCATCATTGTATAGACTTACACATGAACAATATTCATAAGTGGGAGGGAACATCAAGAAATCACCTCTTCACATATAGCTTCATTTGTATTAATGCAAGGAATTTGGGTGACATGTTTAACTAAGGATTCTATTATCAAATAACATGAAGTGTTCTAACCTCTATAGTCTCCTTTGCAACTTATCAAAATATCACATGATTCATAGATTTTTATGCAAGCAATTTTAAAGGTTAGTCAACTACCCAATGTGGCCTCATTTATACTATGTGGAGCCTTACGTCTACCTTAAAGTTATTTATGTAAAAATAGTTTAGAATCTCATTTGGGATAAAATTAAGGTAGATTTTTCTCAGGAAACATAAGTAGACACTATATTTATTACAAAAGAGGATAGTCAAATTCCTTCATTCACCTATTCTAAATGTATTCATGTCCTTCTATTGCACCAATTAATAGGAAATATTTTATAATTTACTAGAGCATGTGCAATAGTTTTCAGATCACTAAATAGGGTACTCATTTTTATCTTTTATTATTTTTATGTTTCATGATGTCATATGACAACTTTGTAGCATAAAATTGATGATAAAACTCTTTATAGGTTTTCCAGATACAATTTATCCTACCATTAAATTAACTTGGTAATCAAACATTCCAATGTGAGCTAATTTTTAATCGTGAGGGTTTATGGGTTGAGACTCTTTTTGGGTATGAATGAGTTCTTGAATTTGAGCTCCATTTTGTTCTATATGACCTACAAAAATATGCTTGAGGAAACTATTGGAGAGTTTAGGGGAGTTTTCTTCTACATGTTCTTTGACTGTATTGTGTTTTTAGTGTTCATGGATTGAGGGATTTTAGTTGTTGAATCATTAAATAAAAATAAAAATAACAAATATGAAAAAGTATATAGAAATATGAATATAAAGACTAGAACAATATTTTCTTAAACCTCTTCTACCACATGAAATCATTGATAGGGAACATAGCAAGCTAGGAGAAGGAATTAAAGAGGAGGTTGTTTTTTTCAATATAACATTTTGGTGAGAGAAAAACGAAAGACATGGCCACACAACCCTTGCTTTTATTTTTGATAGAAGATATGTGATCATGATATGGCTTAGGGTTCATTGAGTCATACTACAATCATGTATTTCACTAGCATTATCATGTTCTATACTTCAAAATATTTAAAATACATTTTATCCACTTTTAAAAGATGTATAAGATTATATTGATGTGTCATTGTTCTTTGTACAAACAACTCACATTTAAAGTGCATCACATTTGCCTCATTAATAGTGTCAATAGTGAAATCTAACCATTGGTGTTCGTTAAAAGTTAAATAAATGATTTAGTCATATCTAAATAATTGCAAGAATTGCTCACGCTCTAAATATTCTTATTGATAATTATAATTTTGATTCTCAAATGACAAAATTCAAATTAATTATTGACAAAGACATTTACAACCATTATAACTTTTATTGACCCAATGAATAGACCACATTTTAAAGAAGCATTTCTTTGTTTTAATATGCGTTATTATTGTTATTTATATTAAAGAAATGAAGAGTTGAACTTGATAGCTTTTAGGTGCCTACAACGACGACTTTGCCCTTAAACCAAATGACTCTATGTTATTAGTGTTTTTTGTTGAAGAGCTTTTTTGAAATTTGTCATTTGAAACCTAAATTAGATAACACTCGCTTACAATTGACTTAAATATACGATTGAATATTTTAATTAACAAATATTTTTCTTTTATCATATAACATTTTAAATAGAATATTAAAATGACTTATTAATAATATTTTGATATGATTTTCCAATTTTAAAAAACTATAATAGTAAATTAGAAAGAGGACCATTCGCTATGAAAGAGGTAAATGGAGAAATACTTAGTTTCAGTGTGAAAGAGAGTGGGTAGGTTTGCAGAGTCGAACGTTTGAAAAATGGAAGGTGCGTGGGCATGCCGCTGTGGAGTCATTTCAAGAGGTCATTTCGAAGGCTTTGTGGAGGAGAAATGAATGGGAATGACGCAGATTGTATGGCAGAAACAGTGAATTCCATGTACCTGGTGGACTCCGACTGTCTCCAGCCCCCACTGTCTCTTTCGCTCGCGTGACGCTTGCAAAACGTCAACCAAACTTCTTACTTGACCCATTGGTCCCAAAACTGCTCAGGGAAATGCCCTCCATCCTTACAAATACTGTCGACCGTTTACACATATGCCAACGTCAAGGACTCTTTTTCCGATTCCAATCTGCTATTAAAAGGGGTTTGGAAAATGCATAAAATAATTAACTGGGTATGGATGGGGTTTGTTTTAAACCACTTTTGCTGCGGCTCTTACTCCCATAAACGCCCTGGTATGATGTTGGAATTGGTTTTTCATGGCCTACCTGCCTCCTTTATTTAATTTTCTTTCTTTCTCTAACACACTCTCTTTTGAGGTTGACGCGCAGATCTTGGGGCGTAAGGGATTTGGACGATTTACAAGAAAAAGAGAAAGAGAGGAGCTTAGCGGGTCGACGGAATTGCAAAGCTCAGGAGGGATAGCGCCTGCTTTTGCTGGTGCTTGTGCTATCCATCCTGAGCTTTATAATTTCTTCATGCCTTGGATCTTCTTCAAATCCATTCGTTTCTGCGCGAGGTATATACCTTCTCTCTTCCCCTTTCTCACTTGTCTTGTTTATGAAATTCTCTCTGAGATGACGTTAATGCACGCTTAGCTTTAAATTATGAATGATTTTAGCACCCAATACGCCCTGGGTAGAGAGAAGCACTGTTGATATAGAAACTTCCTTTTTCCTATTATCAATCGATTTAATGGGCCACCACTTTAATTTATCCCCTACATCGTCTTCGTAGCTTACTGAATCGGCCGAGTATCCTTCAATTTTACACTGTGTTTCTGGGTAAATTAATATAGACAGAAGCTTAATAAGTATGACAAGGAGCGGAACAAGTAATAGAAGAAAATGAAAAATACTTTCAATTGTAACAGTATAAGTAGTAAACATGAGTTTCTCTTCATCGCTATTAATACTGAATTCTGCCATCATCAACTGTATAACTGGTCTGCAGTGAAATGGTAACAAAAATTACGTTGCTCTCTCTTCAAAATAAAAATAACTTAAATATGCTTGTAAGAAATGTGGACAAATATATAAGAGCTTTTTTTTTCATTTTTATATTTGAATATTTCTAATATACAAGAGCATTTCTCACCTATTTTTTGTTCAAATTATTTTCTAATCCCTAAATCATCCATATATATAAATTCGATGACTTATTTAAAGCTTTCAAAAGATAATTCCAATCTGATTGACTGAGAGGACAGTAGCTACCAGATTTGGATACAATGACGAGACTAAGAATTAGACAACTTAGATGGAAATCTGTAACCTGATGGGGTGGACAAATAGTTTGCGATTGCATAGAGATTTTTTTTTGGTTGGTAACACATGTTTTTTTAATTTAGTCGAAGTTAGGTGAGGTTACAAATTGGAGACCTCATCCCCAACATATGTGTTGTGTGGTCTCACAACATGTCTCAAGATTCAAAAGACTTGGGGACCCAAGTGAAAAATATAATTCTTATGGCAGGAGCTAGCTAATTGGAAGATCACTGGAAGTGAAGGAAGGAAGAGAAATATTTGATAATAATAAAGTACTTTGTATTGTAAGTGTTCCGTCCACCGGATACCGGGTATTGGAAACATAGAAAAGGTGAAAGGTAATGTGAAGTTCAAGCGAAAGACTATGGTCCGGTATGAAGTAGTCTGACATGAAGCTTTTTGATAAAAGGGAGTCCAGTATAGTGGAGTTCCAGTATAACCGAGGTCCGGGAAAGTAAGTGGGTAAAGTTGAATACCAGGTACCGGGTTGCAATGTGAAATAAAATGTGAAATTTGAAATTTGTCTAATGATCTTGGTGATCCAGTATATGTACAAGGATTTATGATATGCTTTTAAAAAGGTGTGTTAATTATGGGATTTTTGTACTAACATTTGAATAATGGTTTTATTTACATGAAATATTATAATTTTTTTTTTTTTAAAAATGAGATTTAATATATGGAATTTGTGATTGCAGGAGATATCGATTGTGATGCAAAGTTCAGGTATGGACGGTCAGGAAAATTGTATTTGCAAAAAAATATGATAGTATTACTAGGTTCGATGATGCATTTAAGGGGCTCATGCTAGAACATAGTTCGTTGCAAAGATGTGCCAGTTACTAGAATATCAGGATGTTGGAGTTCAAGCATGTAGTATTAAAGTGTATCTGTTATGGGAGTCATTCATTCCTAGAATGTTCAAATCGAGGAACCTAAAATATACGAGTTCAACTTCCACTTGATCACTCTATTGTAATGGGAAGCTCCTATATATTTTTGTTTGGATAAATTTGTTCGATTTAAGAAGGAATCTTGACAAAGATGAAAAAGTAGAACTCGAAGAGGTTCAACGAGTAATTGGAGTTGACTTCCATTTACTTCAATTGCAATTCTCCTATTGGTCACAATATTTCATGTGCCTTGATGAGATTGGTCCCTTAGATTTCCTCTCATGTATTTGTCTTATCCTATCTGAGCCTTGTGTTCTATAAAAGGCCAAAGGATACTTCATTTTTATTTAAGTTCAAAATTTGTGGATGTCAGAGGAGCATAAATTTTTTTAAGTTTTATTTTTTTTCCTTTTTTTTGAACCATTTCGGTGTAAAAATTTGTATGCACGTAGAAATTAATTGATATTAGAGCTTTATGGATAGCTACTTATCTTAGTATCTTTTGTACTGGTTTTGTAAGTTTGGCCAAACAAGATTGTATGTTGTGCCATTTAAGGGTGCATACAAAACCTACTCGGTGTCCATAAATGAAACCCTCTCTTTAAAAGTTTGCACCATTTTATATGTAGCTGTGAAGTAATCTGGTAAAGTATAAAGTGGTTTGCTCTATTTTGATTAATTCTTTGGGGCATCAATGGAGAATAATCAAGAGAAATTTTTATTTTTCAGTATTTTTTATACTTTTTTTTAGAATAGATGTTTAATATTTTAAAAATGTTCCAAAAAATTTAAATGAATGAAAGGAATTTTGTTGAAAATATTTCATTTTCAATAAATTTTCTGAATGCTTAATGCTAAATCCACTTAAGTGATAGCAAATAGTTCGTGATATTTCATGAAATGTTATGGAAAATCTTTTTGTTTCATGATGTTTGAATTTATCATTTTAATTAAGATGTTATCTAAAATGTTTAAAGACTAACCATAGTTCCTTTGAGATTAACAACAATATCACATCATTACTCGATAGCAACCCTAGTGCAACCATGACCTAGTTATCAGAGACTTGGGATTGAACGAAAGCCAATCTTTGTCATGTGAATGCAAAATTTCCCTTTAGGTTGTTTTTGTTCCATATCTTTCAAGAAGGAAAGGCTCTTCGTGGACTTGTCTATGGAGATTTCATTCGACCTATTTTCTACGAGTGAAATCGTCATCAACAGGAACTGGCACTAGAAGGAGGGCATTTCTTTGATATTTTATGTTTCATTCTTTGGAATTGGAGAATTATGCTTTGAAATGTTAATTCTAAGTTTGGCAATAAGCTTGTAAATGAGAAATTGAATGCAAGCTAGTTTTCATTATGGAAGTTGGAAAAATTTGTAAAATCTTTAATTAGAAACTACATCCTTTGAGTTTTTTTGCTTTTGGGAGAGTCACCAAGTGTAGAATTCATGATACAACTAATCATGGTGAGCTTGAGTGTGAATTTTTTTTAACTAGGGTAAGTTTGGCTATAAGTGGAGCAATTTCATTAATAGAAGAAGTTTTAACTGCTAAAAGAAAGGGATCGTTAATGAGAAAAATGTTTTTCCCTAGTGGAAATGGAAAGATTAAAAATTTAACCGATATACCAAAATAGTTAGAAAACTATGATTATTATAAAGAAAATTCTAACACTTTGTAGGGAAATAGGCAAGAATGTCGAGATGTAGAGATATTTCATGACAAATGAGGGAACAACATTGATGAATCATTATTCCCTGTATACGTAGAAAACACAGATAAGTAGATGGAGTAGGAAAATTGAGTGGGAAACACGTGTATTGTACTTCAAGCTGGGAATTCCCCAGTTATAAAAAGACATTTTCTAAATTTTATACAAGAGAAAAAATATCAAGTTTTTACTTTCTCTCTTTCTAATAGTGATATAAATAGTGATATATCTTGATCTACAAAAATGCAAAGTGTAGATAGGGCCGAAGATATGAATATTTTCAGAAGAGAAGGAAACAGAGAAATAAACGCAGTTGTTCATGAAAATGGACTAGGGATGGGAGAAGGTACAATATTGCCACATTAGATGAAATGTGTGCAATCGGTCTCTAATGAGATTGTTTTCATACATTTGAGCCAAGTTTTGGGTAAGTACACTTGAATTAATGATGTTTAAACATAGAAAATTCAAGATATTCCATTGTTACAATAGAATATTAAAAAAAATGATAAGACAATTTAAAGACAAATCTATTGTAATTCACGCTAAAACTGTAGAGGAAATAGCCATATAAATTGAAATATTTTTTTTTATTAGAGTTAATCTTTTGTTGTGTTAAAGTTAGGGTAGTTAGTTTAGTTAGTTTTTTAGTTTTTTCTTAGGGTTTTCTTTGTGCTTGTTTGTTCTCTTGCTTCATTTTTGTTCTTTTTCTTTTATCTGGCCTCTATATATGCATGAGAGTGAAATTCAAACATTTTGCAAAATTGAACTAAAAAGAGACATAATAAAGCCATTCATGGTAACACACACTTTTAAAAGATACCAAAATATGTGTGTGTGTGTGTGTGTGTGTGTGTGTGTGTGTGTGTGTGTGTGTGTGTGTGTGTGTGTGTGTTTGTGTGTGATATATACATTAGCTATCAAAATCCTCATTCAAAAAATTAAAAAATAAGATTCAAAAGGTGAGTGAGAAAAGTTGTGGATGATAGTAGCCAAATACCCTATGTAGGCAAGTTCCCAATAAGTTTCAAGGTCTTGGATATGGAGATCAATAAGAAAGGGCCAAAGTGGAACCACTTCCCCATGTTCTAGGAACCGAGGAATATCATCCATGGAGGAAATACCAATGGTTGGATGTGCAATAACTAAGATGGTATCCAGATTCTCGAAGAATTTGGGCTTCACTATTAAGTTGGCAACAGTGTAAACGCCTTCAATAGGTGGCCCAATGTCTAGAAGTGACACTATAAAGTGAGAAGCTATGTTAGAGTAAAAATGAAAGTAGCAGCTAGACACAACATATCTTTCCCCAAGGACTAAGCATAAATTTGACATAGTGAAACTATAAGTCCTAATGATGAAGACCTTTCCAAGCCTTTGTGATGTGATACTTCCTAAGAAAACATTTTTTCTACGAGAAAAACCTAAGAAAATTGGAGTTTCCATGGCTAAGAAGAAAATGCAAAGACACATAACAAAGGGGATTTACAAAAAATAAAAAATAAAAGAGAAAGAAAAGAGAAGTGTGGAGAATTTGAGGAGAAATGCATGAATTTATAGAGATCCATAAGAAAAGTTGTTGTACATAGTTTCCTTGAGTAATTTTTTTTTGGGAAATCGTATGCAGGGTGGTAGCTGAACAATAATCTTCAAGATTAAAGGTTAAATCAAATAAATTCTTTACAAATATCTAGTGAGATTGCTTCAAATTTGAGTAGTATAGAGATTGTGAATCAAGCAAGTTGAAGATTTCAAAATTAATAGTAGGCATTTCAAATTGTTTAAAAGAGCCGTATTAATTATGGAGGCGTTATGTGTGTGGGATACATAGGAAAATGAAGTTGACAAGGCAATACATGTCATCACCCGAGTTAGTTGATGAGATAATACATGTTGAGTAAGGCATGTGAATTTAATGCAAAATAATGTGATCATGTTTCAAGGTAATCATGACATTTTGATCCATTAATGAAGTGAAGTGCCATTAAGTTGAGATAGTTAAGAGAAATTTTAGTAGTTTCCATAAAATTTAATTGAAAGGGTGGTAACTAATGTTTCTAAATTTAGATTTTAATTTGGTGATTAAATTTTCTATTGCCAAATTTTAATTTATGCATATTTTTTAACATATAGCAAGCTATAGTTAGCTAGGATTTGGCATAAATTAGTGAAATTTAGCTGGAAACACACACCTATAGGGAATCATTAAATAAATTTTTGGGAAGTAGTGAATTGATGAAGGGATTTACATTGAATGAAAAATCAAAAAGTAACCTTTGCTACCACTATAATTCCCAACCTAATAGCCGTGTTTCAATGCTTGCAAGTTGATAAAAGAGCTATTATTGGATTATTAAAAGTGAAAAATGAGCTATCATTGCTATATCAATATATATATATATATATATATATATATATATATATATATATATATATATATATATATATCAACTCATTAGGCTATCTAAATAACTCTATAGGGGCTATGGATGCCTCACTAACAGTAGAGCTATGTTTGGGGGAATTATGAAAACAACCTTGTTGGGGCTATAGACACTTGACTGGAAGCAAAGGTCTATCCCTAGTTGGCTTTGGAGGATTACTATATTATGTAGTTCAATGTTATTGAATTGATTCTTTTTACTAAATTCTGAAAAATGGAATTAATTAGAGCACACACAAATGTTTCCAATGGAGTTTTACTTTTTTATGCCAGCATCTAAGTAAAGGTAGAAAGTTATTGTTTTAAAATATGTTTAAGTTCTAATTTACAATTGGTGATTTAATTTCAAGTTTGATTTAAATTTGGTTTTATTGGTTGCAAGTTGTTGTGTGGTCTCACAACACGCCCCAAGACTGAAGAGACTTCGGGAACCAAGTGAAAAATATAACTCTTATGGCAAGAGCTAGCTAATTGGAAGATCACTAAAAGTGAAGAAAGGAAAAGAAATCTTTGATAATAAGAAAGTACTTCGTATTGTAAATGTTTCATGCACTGGATATCGAGTACCAAAAACACAGAAAAGGCAAAAGGTAATGTGAAGTTTGAGCGAAAGACTCCTGTCTAGTATGAAGCAGTCCGATATGAAGCTTTCTGATAAAATAGAGTCGGATATAGTGGAGTTCGGTATAACTGAGGCCCAAGAAAGTAAGTGGGTAAAGATAAATACCAGGTACCGAGTACTAGGTTGCAATGTGAAATTAAAAGTGAAATTTTAAATTTGTCTAATGATCTCGATGATCCAGTATATGTACAAGGATTTATGATATGCTTTTAAAAAGGTGTGTTAATTATGGGATTTTTGTACTAACATTTGAATAATGGTTTTATTTACATGTGATGTTATAATTTTTTTAAAAAGGGATTTAATATATATGGAATTTGTGATTGCAGGAGATACTGATTGTGATGCAAAGTTTGAGTATGGATGGTCAAAAAAATTGTATTTGTGAACAAATCTGATGGTATTACCAAGTTTGATGATGCACTTAAGGGGATCATGCTAGAATGGATTTCTTTGCAAATATGTGCGAGTTACTAGAATATCAGGATTTTGGAGTTCAAGCATGCAGTAATAAAGTTTATCTATTATGGGGTCATTCATTCCTAGAATGTTCAAATCGAGGAACCTAAAATATAGGAGTTTGACTTCCACCTAATCACTCCATTATAATGGGAAGCTCCTATATATTTTTGTTTGGATAGATTTGTTCGACTTCAGAAGGAATCCTGACAAAGATGAAAAAGGAGAACCTAAAGAGCTTCAACGAGTAATTGGAGTTGACTTCCATTTACTTTAATTGCAATTCTCCTACTAGTCACAATATTCCACATGCCTTGATGAGATTGGTCCCTTAGATTTCCTCTCATGTATTTGTCTTATGCTAGCTAAGCCTTGTGTTCTATAAAAGGCCAGAGGATGCTTCATTTTTATTTAAGTTCAGAATTTGTGGATGTCGGAGGAGCATAAACTTTTTAAACTTTTTTTCTTTTTTTCCTGTTTTCTAAACCATTCTGGCATAAAACTTTGTATGGACGTAGACACTAATTGATATTAAAGCTTTATGGATAGCTACCTATCTCAATATCTTTTGTAGTTGGTTTTGTAAGTTCGGCCAAACAAGATTGTATGTTGCACCATTTAAGGGTGCACACAGAACCTACTCGGTGTCCATAAATGAAACCATCTCTTTAAAATATTGCACCGTTTTATATGTATTTGTGAAGCAATCTGGTGAAGTGTAAAGCGGTTTTCTCTATTTTGATTAATTCTCTAGGGCATCCATGGAGAATAATTAGGAGAAATTTTTATTTTTTAGAATTTTTTATACTTTTTTTTAGAATAGATGTTTAATATTTTGAAAATTTTCAAAAAAAATTAAATGAATGAAAGGAATTCTATTGAAAACATTTTGTTTTCCATAAATTTTATGAACGCTTAATGCTAAATCTACTTAAATGATATCAAAGAATTCATGATATTTCATAAAATGTTATGGAAAATCTTTTGGTTTCATGATGTTTGAATTTATCATTTAAATTCATATGTTATCTAAAATGTTCAAAGAACAACCATAGTCCCTTTGAGATTAACAACAATATCACATTATTACTCAAGAGCTACCCTAGTGCAACCATGACTTGGTTATTGAAGACTTGGGATTAAACAAAATCCAATCTTTGTCCTATGAATGTAGAATTTCCCGTTAGGTTGTCTTTGTTCCATATCTTTCAAGAAGTATAGGCTCTTCACGGTCTTGTCTGTGGAGATTTTATTCGACCTATTTTCTATGAGTGAAATTGTCGTCAACGATAAGCTCACAACATTAACTTGAATAGTCCAAATCCATGAGCACGATAAATCCAACAAGGGAAAAAATACCACATGAACACTAGGCTAATGACTGTTTGGAGCATTAAGTCACTAGTGCTATGAAGGCCAACAACATCAATGTGAAGGTTCAAACTTGCAAACACAATGGATTAGTGAAGGACACAATACCAATGATCATGATAGCCTAATAGGGGTTTGAACATTAATTCCTAAAACAACAATACCATAATTTAATGATCACACTATGCCATGAATGACAATTACATAGGGATTCTTGATAGAAAGGAAGATGTGGATCCTTAGCTACACTTAATGCAACACATCATAGAAAGAACTATCCTACATTGATCTATGTGGAACTTTAGAAAACATAAACTGACATTAGCATTATATGAGAGTTATCTACATGAATGAATGTGAATCCTTATTTGCACATTATGTGGTAGTGTATTATAAGAAGAGTTATCCTAAATGATTCTATACTTTATGTGCTAGCAAAGTTGATCAATAATTTTTTAAGGGTTTGATTATATGAATGACAAGAGTGTATATAAGTATGTGAAAATTTTCTTGCTAAGTGTAATATTCAACTGTGATGAATAATTGATTCTGGATGTATAGTAATTTACCACTTATACACTTCAAAGTACCTAAAAAGTTGTATGGGATATGATTTTATTTGAATAAACTAATCAAGTAATCCATAGGAAGGATGGTGCTAATATAACAAATTTGATCATGATAAAATATGTCACTATAAGGAAAATTGTAACAAAAAAGGGATCAAATAATACATTAATATTAGGGGTTTCATTAAGTGCAATATGTAATAGAGTGACAATTGAGATCTGGTAGATGGAAAACCTAAATCATTTGAAAGCTAAGGCTTACTATGAAACAATATTGGCTTGCCTCAACAAACTATATGTTATGTGATGTGACTTGTCTATACACCAAAAATATGATGTGTAGTATGCACTAATTTTTTAAATGCAATCTATATTTCAAAATTTATCACCTTATGTTTTAAATAAAATAAAAATGTATAAAATTCAAAATAAGTATTATTTTCAAATGTTTATGTTTTTCTGAAAATATTAAAAATATATTTAGCTCATGTTTTAACAAAAAATAAATATTTTCCTATGTAAAGCTTTAGATTAAAAAATAATGATAAACTAGCACTCGCATGCACAAGCATGCAAAATCAGCCAATAATGGTCTATCATAAATGGCTATTCAGTGGGGAAGAAGTAGGAAACTTTTTTGTGGAATGGAATGTGAAATATAAAAAATCAATAATATTTACAAAGTGTGTTAATTATTCAATAGGAAGTAACATCAGGTTAGTTCATATCTCATTGGCTATGGGTGTGAGATTACGAACCTTTTCCACAAAGATGAGAAATCGATCTGTGCATCTCCACATAGAAAAAATTACTAGTTGAAAATTGATTAATTAAAATGTAAAATAAAACTGTAGGCCATGTTGAATGAATCTAATTAGTTACAATGTATCCATTAATTTTAATTTTTAGCAAGTAATCATCAATAACTTTTTTTAATTAATATATAATATTTAATAATTTTAGTTACAATAGTTATTAAAATTTGATTTTACTTAATAATGTTACAAATATAGTAAATTAATTCTCAACAAAAATGATTTTTTAATAAATGTATTCTTTAAAAATGATAACTGAAAAATTAAATTAAATATAAATTTTTAAATAATTATTTTTCCTAACAATAATAATTTCTCTCCAAAATTTAAGGTATGAGATAATTTTATCTCTATTTTAGTTTTATATTTATTAGCCCTAGATGCACATGTATATTTTAGCTTTTTGTCTAGGTTATTCAATCAATTAATTCATTATTATTTAATTATGTTAAGATACATATGCATACAAATACATGGCAATTTTTTTAAAGAGTTATTACCCATGCCTTTAATTACTAATAATGCTTTAAAAAATATTCTTTAAAAAAGGTAGTCGATAACTTTGGGTATCGCATATTTTTGAAGAAAGAAATATGTTTAATAGTGAATAATTTTTATAATTAATATATAGTCCATAATTTTACAAATTAAAGTTTTAGTATGTATGTTTTTTTGGGTTAGTAGTAGTAAAATAAAATGGAGACAAGTATAAAGGATTCAAAAGTAGTCAATTACAAGGAAATTGAGAATAAAATATCAATTTTTAATGAATTACTTCATAGTGCAATTGAAGACTCAGTGACACCATCTTTGATAAAAAATAAAAATAGACCTCATGAAAAGAAGAGTGCGATGACACAATACACATTTTTTTGCATTGTTAATGTGATATCCAAAATGTTTAACCTATTCTAAGCAATTAAAATGAAATGGAGAAACATAAAGAAACACCTCAAGATTAGCCTAAGGAATTTGTAAAAGCAAAGAGAAAAGTGTTAAATGATGACAAATGGATATACCTCCCTTTTTGCAGCTGAGTTGGCCCTTGATTTGGATTTGATTTGTATGCTCCTTGATGGCTCTTGATATGGATAAATACAAGGCTTAACTATATGCTTGGATGTAAATGCAAATGAATGAAATTGAAGGTTAAATGAGTGCACAAAATGGCAACATTTAGTTGCAAAATGGCTAAGTCTCTTTTTTTAAATGCCTTAGAGGATGTGGTATTTATAGAGGAATTTGAATTCTCTAGAGAATTCAATGGTTACGATTTATCTAACAAGGTCAAGATGAAGGGCTAAGGTGAGTTGAGGACTCACAAGACCTCACATTTTGACATGTGGAATGTGAAGAGAATAAAGGTAGGATGATGTGTAGGTGATGTGGAAGAGAGGTACATGATGTGGAGGAAGGACAAGTACCTTTAAGGTACATTGGGAGATGAGAATATTCCTTGGAGGAATAAGTGTGAATTAAATTAAAAATACACATGCTTGGGAGAATCTAGTGGATAAGAGAGGGTCTCCAAAAAGGTGGGAGTTTGTCACATGTGACTTGATGTGACAAGTCAAAGGTTCTAGAAGATGCATGGGAAAAGGGGATTCTAGGAGGAATAAAAGTGAATTAAAAATTCACATGGGGAAGAGAGGAGCCTAGGGAGAATAAAAAGGAATTAAAAATTCCTTGGGGGATGGGAGAGTTGACCAAGGTACTAATTAGGTTTAACTAATTAGTAATTAGAGGATAATTAGGGGTTAATGAGGATTAGAAGCCAACTTGTAAAAGTTGGAGGATGTGACACATCCTAATCAAGGATTAGGCATGTGCACATTCTTAATGAAGAGATTAAGAGATGAATTAGGATTAGATGAAAATGACATGTGAGAAATTAAATAAATGTAATATTTATTTAATTCATTTGATAAAAAGGTAAGGTATTTAATTATTAATTAAATACCTTAGGGATTTGGTAGAATTAAGGATATTAATTAAATAATAGTAATATTACTTCATTAACTTCGATAAGATGATGTTTAGATGAAAATTGGTAAATTTGGATAAATTAATTGTCCAAATTTGGATGTTTACATTTTTCCCCTCTTTGAGATGGTGTTACGAAGTAGCATCATTTAAAAGAATATTAAAATATAGAACCCAGAAGGAGATGATTAGATTGAGAAGGATGCCCCAGTCATCAAACAGATGACTAGGAAGAAATATGATGGAGGTGAAGATGAAGATTATGGATAAGGATGCCCCCTCAAGAGGACACGCAGGTTCAAGAGAACACAAATGTGCTCTTGAAATGGATGAGATGATGAAATGGGAGATGAGGAAGAGGATGAAAAGGGATGGATATGAAAGGATGAAAAGGAAATAGGAGGTTGGGAATCAAAAATGAATGTAGAGACGAAGACAATGTTGCCCCAGTCAAGGTACAAGCCAAAAGGGGTTGAGGATGGATGGAGTGTTGTCAATGAGGATAGGGAAGGATACATCCCAATGAGTGGTATTAATGAGGGAAGGATACATCCCAAAACACCACTAAAGGATAGGGAAGAGTACCTCTCGATGATGATGATGAAAGTGTTGTTGATGAGGGAAGGATACATCCCAAACAATGCCGAAGGGATATGGAAGAATAAAATGGGATGATGATGATGATGATGAGGATGATTGGATCCAAGCTTGTAACAAGACTGAGAGCAAGACCAAGGATATGATTAGATGATTCAGGCTAAATGGAATGGATGGGGATTGAATAGAGATGTGAGATAAGGATGAAGGATGAATGGATGGTGGGATACATGCAAGACGATAGAATGAAAAATGAAATGCAATCCTAATGCAATTTTCCATCTTCAGAGCACTAATTTTTTGCTATAGCATAAGACACCAAGTGACAGGGTATGTGGAACCAAGGCGTAATAGTGTCTAATGCATGAAATAAACACACAAGACAAGAAGGCTATCCCAACACCCCAAAGTCACAAAGACCTTGGTCAGTCCAGATATTGAGATAACCACAGGCACAAAAGGGATGCCCTAGCATAACACAAGACCTCGGGGATCTTGGTAGGTACTACGTGGGACAACCAAGAAGTCAAAAAAAGACATAAAAAGATCAAGATATTCCCCTATGTTGACCAATATAAACACACCATAATATGATGGATCATGGCGGCCTTGACAAGTGATGATAGGGAGCTCAAATGATAAACAAAAGCCAAATGTATCAAAATATTGCAATCGAGTTCAAACATCCTTTGCCATATGATCAAAAGGGATGGATGGGGTTGATGAGGTCTATTAGGAAGGATGCATCCTGTTGAGACCAAATATGATGGATACTAAACTAAAAGATTGTTATGATGTGGGATGTGCAAAATCGATTGGATCTTCTGATATAAGTGGGTCTTATTTGTTAAGAACCAACTAGATAAGGGCATAGCTTGATGACATGACACAAGGCATGAGACTAACACACCCAAAATACCTAGGGGCTCAAGGGCTGATCAAAGATTAGCCTTTCCTACAGGAAAGCGCAGAGCCCTCGTAGTTCGATAAAGGCTAATGACTGACCAAGATGAAGACTTCGATGGATGATAAAGATAGGATGGAGAAAAGGAGAAAAGTGGACAATGGCAATCGATGATAGATGATAAAAGAGTAGATGGAAAAAGTAGAAAGAATGATGCTAGATGATAGAGGAGCCCCGTGGGTGGATCAAGTGATCGACCTTGCCTACATGAAAGTGTAGGGGCAATGTATTTTGACAAGAGGCTGACGATGGACCATGATGGAGACTTCGATGGATGATAGGATGGAAAAAGAAGAAAGAACGATGATAGATGATAAAGGATCCCTGGGGGCAGATCAAATGATCGACCTTGCCTATGTGAAAGCACAGGGGTAATGTAGTTTGACAAAAGACCAAAGATAAATGGACCATGATGGAGACTTCGATGGATGATAGGATGGAAAAAGAAGAAAGACCGATGATAGATGATAAAGGATCCCTGGGGGCAGATCAAATGATCGACCTTGCCTATGTGAAAGCACAGGGGTAATGTAGTTTGACAAAATACCAAAGATAAATGATGGATAAAGGATGATGATAGGATGAGTGGATAAGAAGATGGATCTAATATGATTGGATAGGATGATGACGATCACATAAAGCTCAGGGATGGGATAGTTATCCAAATCATCCAAAAGATGAATTATGAGGATAGCATGATGGGGAGATGAATGATGAGAAAGGATAAGAGATTGAAAAGATGTGTAAAAGAAGAAGTGATAGTGATGAGATAAATGGCATTGGGTTGTAGGGAGGGAGGCCTATAGCCAGATACCAATGACAAGGGATTGTGAGATGGGATGAGGATAGAGATATAGAGATGGGGGATGGGAGGGATCATTTGGATGGATAAGAATATAAAAATTGGGAGATGAAAGGGATGCTAGGATAGATGGATAAGAAGATAAGGATGGGGAGATGGAAGGGATGCTGTGACAGATGGATAGGGAGATGAAGGGATGTTATGAGGGATGATTTCTCCAAGGACTATGTCACAAAGGAAGCAAATGCTCCCACTCTAGATATGTCATATATAAGGAGGCATAAGGGATGGAAGATGAGTGGATGGGAAGATAAAGGAGATAACTAGATGAGGATAGGATGGGTGACTAAGGAATATGATAGACCATGGATGAAGGGAATCTATACCAAGAGGTGTCCAAAGCATGCATAGATAGGTGCCCTTGTTTTGATCAAAATCAGAAGAAGGATGGAGGGATGGAAGATAAATGGGATATGATGGTAGGATGCAAAAGATAGGTGGGATGGAGGGGATTTATCAAGAGGATGGATAATAGGAAGACAAGTGCATAGATGGAAGCATAGCGGATGGAGGGAATGCATATCAGGAAGTTGCCCCCAAGTGCAAATGGGGATTTACGCATGACGCCTGTTTGCCAGGTTTTCATCATGGTATTTATCCAAGGCACTTGTTTGCCAAGTTTTCACTATTGGATGAATTATTTCTCTTCACCTTTTTTTTTTTTTTTGACTTTTTTTAGATTTGTAGATAGCAAGGGGATGAAAATGGGTAAGGATAGGGATGTTGATAAGGGGATTTAGAAGACATGCGATAAGGATATGGATGAAGGACTCAAGCATAAATTTCCATAGGAGGTATTAAGAGCCCATGTTTGAAGCGACTGTTGGATGTTAGTACAAACTTATTAGGATAAATGGATTATGCAAGAGGATGAATTAGAGGGATTTGAGAGGGGAGATACATGGGATAATGGATGGGATGCTGCAAAGGGTATGGATGAAATGATGGGGTGGTGTGTTCAGGACCAACATTGGCACATGTGGGGGTGGATGTAAAAAGATAAGAGGATTAATGGATGGATAATGTGGGGAGAATGGAGGAGATGGAATAGTGAATTTTGGGACATAGGGACCCAAAATTGATTTAGGAGAGGGTGGATGAAAATGATTAGCTTTTGGATTAGCAACTTTGGATGTTGTTACAAATTTTTCATTTGAAGGCATTGCATCTTTTTTCTTTGGGACCCACATGGTTTTGATATTTGCTTTAGTGGGCTTTTGTGGCCTACGGATTTGATTTGGATTTAGATTTTTTTTCTCTTCACCATCTATTTTAGAGGGGACATGGGGAGCTTTAGATTTATGTGTATGTTTGGATTTATGCATTTTTTCTTTAACATCCAAAGTGCTTTTAGTAGCAATGGGATGGGTGTGAGGAGGTGGATGATGTGGAGTGATGGAGGTAGGAGTATGGGGATTATGTGGAGATGGAAAATGTGTAGGTATGTGCCTTTGTTGATCCTAATTATGGGATATATGAGAGGGATGTGTATGATGGGTGATGTGGATAGGTGTTGGATGAATGAAAGGATGAATATGATGAGATGGAGGGGGTGATTTTGGGATATAAGGGCCCAAAATGGACTTAGTGGGTGGAGGGACATAAGAACACAAGATGGATGGAGGAGATGAAGGATGGGAGATGGTGGATGGAGGGATGTAAGGACCCAAAATGGATGGAGTAGATGAAGGAGGAATATGGATGGTTGTTTTGAGGCGATACAATAGAGGAGGAGGGATGGCAGCATATGATTTGGTGGAGCGATGGAAAGAGCCTATATTTATTTTGGAAGAGGCTCGTTGAGGACGTCTAGAGGTTGTACCAACATCATTAGATTGTGAGTCTTGATAAATAGGTCCAAGACCTTGCATGCAAATTTATCCTTTGACTTGGATGGGCTCTAAAATACCTTGCTCATGAAGGCCTAGACCTCTTCCTTGATAGTTCATTTTCTTGAGCATGTGATCTATGATAGGATTTGTGTTATTCTAAAAACATGATGCTAGTCCATTATTAGGTGGAGGATGATGGGTGGTAAATACACTATGCTTTTCTTTTGCAAGGAGGCCATCATAGAAGAATGTGAGAGTACCAAGGGGATATGCAAGCGGTGTAGGGATAGTAGTTTTAGGTGATGATGGGGGATCATGAGAGGGAGATGATGGGATAGCAACATGTGGATGGGTGATATCAAGAGAGGGATTAGGGGATATGATAGGATTTGGATTTTTGGTAGTGGGATCATGTGATGGAGATGGAGATGGAGCGATGGAAGCTTGAATGACAAGGGGATCATAGGATGGAATGGATGGGGGACTGTGATCTTGAGGTGGACTAGATGGGATGGTGGGATCTTGATCTGGATAAGGGGATATGTTGAAATGCTTTGGATTAGGCTCTGGGCATGACTCATCTTATGTGGATGGCCGGATGATAGAGTGTTGGAGAGACTCTTCAAGTTGGGGAAATGGAAGGATGGAGGATTAGATGCAATCACTAGAATGGATTTTAGTGGATTGGATTTGGGATTCGTCGATGGGATCGATGACTCTTGGAGTAGGAGGTGGGTGTTCAATGGATTCAAGAGATGTGATGGTAAGGGATGGGGACTTAGTGGATTCAAAGGATGTGATGGTAGGAGATGGGGGTTCAATAGATTTACAGGATGTGATGGTAGGAGATGGGGGCTCAGTAGATTCAGAGGATGTGATGGTTTCAATGGTTTGAGTGGTGCTAGGGGTGGTACCATCAATGATAGGTGTTGGGTGGAGAAGGGTATCATCACTAAGGACTGTGGATGATGGGCTAGGATGGTATGATTCCACAATTTCAAGGTGTGGAGTGGGAGATGTCTTCTTTGTTATAAGTCCTTGAAGAACTTCTAGAGTGAAAAACTTGAATACTCTAGGCTGAGATGACATGGTAGGAGGGGATGAAGGATTATGGATTGCTGGGGGATTGGGACTAGGGATTTGTGGACTAGGATTAGATGCAGGAATGGGATTGGATGTAGGACTAGGAATAGATGGGGAATTAAGATTAGAGGAATGGTTAAGATAAGGATATTGGAATGGTGAATTAGGACACAAGGATGCAAGTGGTGGATTAGGTTGGGAAGATTGAGGTGGCAGATTGAGATAGGTTGGTTCGGGTGTTGGATTGGGATAGGAAGGTGTGAATGTTATATTAGGATAGGTTGGTGTGGATGTTGGATTAGGATAGGAAGGTGTGAATGTAGGATTAGGGTGAGAAGATTGGTATGTAAGATTAGGGTAGTGGGTATATGTGGATGAAGGATTGAGATAGGATGATGTGGATGGGGGATTAAGATAGGGGTATTGTGATGGCAGACTAGGATAAGAGGATGATGTAGATGAAGGATATGATGGATAGGATGGATATCCCTTGTCAAAGGTAGCATAAGAAACATGATTAGGCATGGATGAAGAAACAATGGGATAACTCGAAGGGGTGATTGGATTGTGGAAAGTGGGTAAAGAATGCTTACTAGTGATGATAGAATCAAGGGGATCTATGCCATATTCTTCTTGATGGACAAGACTTTCATTATCGTTGTCAACATAATTAGGGTTTACCTTGACCACTATTGATGGAGGATAAGGATTCATGATGGTGAAGGGATAGAGAGGATGGATAAAAGATTTTGGATGGGAACGAATTAAAGCTCAAATTGGGATTTAGGTCAAGCTCAGATAAGGATTGGACTAAAGCTTAGATTAGGATGATTGGATGATGTGATGGCATTGATTCTGATGACCGACATCGAATCTGCTTCAAGATAGAAGTAGATTGATTGGGTCAAAGGTGATGTGGTTGGATTGGATTGGATTGGACTGGATTGGATAAGGTTGATTGATGATTGATAAGATCAACTAATGGGTTAGATAGGATGATGAAAGGGATTGAAAAACCCCGTTCAGAGGTTATCCTATGTGACTTAGGATGCTGATTGATCAGATTAAAGGATAAATGGATGAGTGTAGCACCAAATTTCTATTGAGATTGAAGGTGAAATGATTGGGCCAACAATGATGATTAACTTAGGATGGATGACAATCCTAAGCAAATGTTGATGAGGACGATTAGATCAGACATAGGTCAATATGGATAATAACTTGAGACAAAGTTTAGGGGATCTGGATGGGAAAAATGATGATTTGATTGGAGAAATGGATGATGAATACTCAAGAAGAGTAAATGATTGATCGGAACAAATGAATGACTACTCAGAACGAGTAAATGACTGCTCACAATGGACAAATGATTATCAGAACGAGAAGATGAAGGTTTGGAATAGATGGAAGATTACTCAGAATGAGTAAATGATTGATCAATATTGTTGAACGAGAGTTCAAAATGATTGAATGCTTACTCAAAATGGGGAAACAAATGATTGAAAAGGGAGAACAACTATTCAGAATGGATGAATGAAAGGTTGAAATGACTAAAGCTCATATGGGTTTTAGTTAAGCTCAGATTGGGATTAGATAAAAGCTCAGATTAGGATTAGCTTGAAGCTTAGAATGATTGGAGGATGTTATGGGATTGATTCTACACCAAATTTTGGGGTTTAAAGAACGTAAGGTGCTGACAATCAAATTTTTCTAGATTTGGTAATTTTCAAAAATTGTCAAATTTTTCCATTTTAGGAAACCTCACGAATGTAATTTTGAGAGTTCAATTATTTTCCAAAAAATACCCAAAACAAAGATAGGATGAATTGCCAACTAATATCCCAAATTTGAGACATACATTCTAAGTTATTGACAAAAATAATTTATTAAAATGTTGGAAAAAAACACTAAATTGCAATTTTGAGGGTCAAGATGAAAGTTTGATGCCTCAAAAATGTGGGAAATGGGGTCCAAGGGGTTTCTAGTCACGCAAGGATCCACATTCCATCTCATAATGCAACCACCCGTAAATTTCAGCTCAAATGGACACCCAAGTCAAAAGTTATGGCCTCCAGAAGTTTCGACACAAAAATCAAAATTCTTAAAATGAAGTCTAGGTGATTGGGATGGATGATTTGATGCTGGATATGGACTCTAATGATGTTCTAAGTGGCTTTTATGTGATTTTGGTGATGAAATGATGATTTTCAGAAAAGTGTTGATGACGGGCAAACAGGTGCTCAAAATAGATGAATGACTCTTAGAATAAGGGGAGGAAGATTCGAAAACGAGTGAACGAGTGCTAAGAATGAGTGAATGAGTGCTCATAATTAGGATTGGATTGAAAGATATGATGGGATTAGTTCCACCAGTTGGATTTGAGAATTGGATATGTTTGTTTGCCAAATTTTTGTAGAGGGGCGATTGTGCCCTCCTGGGGTGATTGTGCCCCCTTCTGGGGTGACTGTGCCCTCCCAAGGTGTCTGTGCCCTCCTGGGGCATCTGTACCCACTTTTGGGGCATCTGTGCCCTCACAAAGGCATAGATTCACCCCTTTTCAGGGCAAATTCGCCCCACTGTGGGGTGGACTCTTTAAGTGGGTAAACGGGCTTTTTAAAACGAAGAGACGGGTGATTGGAATGGGGTGTTAGATAATTGGATTGAGGAAATAGATGATCGGATTTGGGAAAATGATTGGAATGAATAAATGATCAAACACTTGAAACTAATGATTGCTTAGAATGGATGAATGATTGAAAGCTCAAAATGAGTAAACGATTGATTGGAAAGGATGAATAACTCTCAGAATGAGGAGGTGAATGCTTGGAATGGATGAAAGATTACTCGAAACAAGTGAGCAGAGGATTTAAAAGAGATGAAAGACTACTTGGTTAGATGGAGGTTTGGAATGGTAAAAATGGAGCTTTGGAATGATCAAATGGAGGTTTCTGGAGGTTTAAAATGACAAAACAAAGGATTGGGATGATGAGATAACAGTTGGGAATGATTAAATGATGGTTCAGAGGCTAAACAGGTCCAAATGGGGTGATTTCGGGTGTTCAAGAGGGAAAATTCGCCCCTCTACAGTAAATCAGGTGCGCAGTCGCCCTTCTATAGAAAATTAGGGGCGCAATCACCTTACTACAAAAAATCAGGGGTGTAATCACCCCACTACGGAAAATCATGGGTGTAATCGCCCCACTATAGAAAATCAAGGGCACAATCACCCTTCTGTAGAAAATTAGGGGTGTAATCGCCCCACTACGAAAAATATGAGGCTTGGTTTGATGAAAATGACTATGGCAAGGACTGTAAAATGACAATGATAAAGCAAATTTTTCAAAAAATTCACTAGTTTCTCACAAGAAAACACTCTCAAGAAAACACAATCCTATGATTAGTGTTAAGGGTATGGCCAAAGAGGTCTTAATCTAGGATGCACAAGGTGTCTAGGGAGTCCTCGATATATTCTAGGTATGTGAGGCACAACCGTGAACACCAGCCTGACACAAGAGTGAGTCAGGAACCCCGACAAGATATTGAAGGGCTCACACCAACTCTTCACGTCTATCTAGGTATCACCCTAGCTTTGATGCTCTACCAATTACGACATGATTGGATTGGAGTACAACTTTTGCTCTCCTCCCTTTATATACCCCACTGGTACACATGGTTGGAATCGTCCCTTGGGGTGATGAAATCCCCAAGCAGGCCCCACTAGAAAGAAAGCACTAATTGTTTCCAACTACTCCCTAGGCTCACACGAAGTGTAAAGGGGAAAGCGAAAACAAGCTAATGATCCCTTTGGGTAACAGAAAAGATAGACACAAGCAATGAATATTATTCCCCCTAATTAAACTATGTTCTTAGGTTAAGGCAAACAACAAGGATATTTTAAAAAGTTTGAGCTAGCAGATAGCCCTGCAAGCAAATGTTAGATGTTTTATCCCGCTTTCTTCATCAACTTCACAAAAATATGATACAAAATTTTAGCAAAAAACACCAATATCCTTGCAAGAACAGTGTTAGGGGGTTAATACTTAAAAATAGTAAAAAATCGAAGCCAAAATGACAGTTTTACCTTTCAAAATGTGTTGCTTTGCGGTGACAAGGGGGCATAGTTTCCCTTCTACAGTAAATTAGTTGTGCAGTTTCCCTTCTACAAAAAATCAGGGGCGCAGTCGCCGCACTGTGGAAAATTAGGGGCGTAATTGCTCCACTACAAAAAATCAGGGGCACAGTCGCCCCACTGCGGAAAAGTGTTAGCACAAAAATTTTAGCCCAAGGGGCGTAGTCACCTTTCTGTAAGAAAAGTGTTAGCCAAAAATTTTGGTCAAGGAGGGGGCGTAGTTGCCCTTCTGTAGAAAAAGTGTTAGCCAAAAATTTTGGTCAAGGAGGGGGCGTAGTCACCCTTCTGTGGAAAATCAGGGGCGTAATCACCCCAATGCGAAAAATCAGGGGCATAATCACCCCACTACAAAAAATCAGGGTCGTAATCACCCCAATGCGGAAAATCAGGGGTGTAATCGCCTCATTGCAGAAAATTAGGGGCGTAGTCGCCCCACTGCGGAAAAGTGTTAGCACAAAAATTTCAGCCCAGGGGGCATAGTCACCTTTCTGCAAGAAAAGTGTTAGCCAAAAATTTTAGTCAAGGAGAGGGCATAGTTGCCCTTCTGCAAAAAAAGTGTTAGCTGAAAATTTTGGTCAAGGAGGGGGTGTAGTCGCCCTTCTATAGAAAATCAGGGGCGTAGTCACCTCAATATGGAAAATCAGGGGCATAATTGCCCCACTGCAGAAAATTAGGGGCGTAATCACCCCACTACAAAAAATCAGGGGCATAATCACCCCACTGCAAAAAATTAGGGGCATAGTCGCCCTTCCGCAATGTATTTCTACAAAAAACTTAACAATAGAAAATGTGAAATATAGGAACTCGCTTGTGGGTCCCACCGGGTGTGCCATAAATGTGATATATAAAATGTTTAACCTATTCTAAAAAATTAAAATGCAATGGAGAAACATAAAGAAACACCTCAAGATTAGCCTAAGGAATTTGTAAAAGCAAAGAGAAAAGTGTTAAATGATGACAAATGGATATACCTCCCTTTTTACAGCTGAAACTCCTTGGTTGGCCCTTGATTTAGATTTGATTTATATGCTCCTTGATGGCTCTTGATATGGATAAATGCAAGGCTTAACTATATTCTTGGATGTAAATGCAAATGAATGAAATTGAAGGTTAGATGAGTGCACAAAATGGAAGCATTTAGTTGCAAAATGGCTAAGTCTCTTTTTTTAAATGCCTTAGAGGATGGGGTATTTATAGAGGAATTTGAACTCTGGAGAATTCAATGGTTGAGATTTATCCAATAAGGTCAAGATGAAGGGCTAAGGTGAGTTGAGGACTCACAAGCCCTCACATTTTGACATGTGGAATGTGAAGAGGATAAAGGTAGGATGATGTGTAGGTGATGTGGAAGAGAGGTATATGATGTGGAGGAAGGGCAAGTACCTTTCAGGTACATTGGGAGATGAGAAGATTCTTTGGAGGAATAAATGTGAATTAAAAATTCACATGCTTGGGAGAATCTAGCGGATAAGAGAGGGTCTCCAGAAAGGTGGAAGTTTGTCACATGTGACTTGATGTGACAAGTCAAAGGTTCTAGAAGATGCATGGGAAAAGGGGATTCTAGGAGGAATAAAGTGAATTAAAAATTCACATGGGGAAGAGAGGATCCTAGGCTGAATAAAAAGGAATTAAAAATTCCTTGAGGAATGGGGAGAGTTTACCAAGGTACTAATTAGGTTTAACTAATTAGTAATTAGAGGATAATTAGGGGTTAATGAGGATTAGAAGCCAACTTGCAAAAGTTGGAGGATGTGACACATCCTAATCAAAGATTAGGCATGTGCACATTCTTAATGAAGAGATTAGGAGATGGATTAGGATTAGATGAAAATGACATGTGAGGAATTAAATAAATGTAATATTTATTTGATTCATTTGATAAAAAGGTAAGGTATTTAATTATTAATTAAATACCTTAGGGATTTGGTAGAATTAAGGATATTAATTAAATAATAGTAATATTACTTAATTAACTTAGATAAGAGGATGTTTAGATGAAAAGTGGTAAATTTGGATAATTTAAGTGTCCAAATTTGGATGTCTACAGTTAGAATAAATGAATAAAAGAGATGCCTTGCTTTGAGGTGACATCACGAAAGTATCAACTACTTCCCTATTTCTTGCTATGACATAAGAAACATGTTGTTATAAACTATGTTTTTCAAAGCCAAGTGTATGTAAGAATTTGTGTACACATGTATCTATTTAAGAAGAAATATATGGCATTAAAAGAAAATAGACAAAACCCATGCTCGTTATCCACCCTACCATATTGGCATCATGGAGCCTCTGGGACTCTAGCCAAACCCCCGAGCAAGAAATTGAAACGTCCACGACAAATTTTGTGGAGTTCTATTATACACCACACAATATAAATGCTGGGAAAAATCTAGTGTTTTCATTTATGTTTTGTCATATTGTAGTGTTTTTTTTGTTATGGTAACTTTGTAAAAAACAAGCATCATGATTTTGGGATGCTTTTGCATTCTTTAGCCTAGTAATTGCAAATAGAAGAGAGGGGTATGCCAGTGGATAGCGAAGCATGATCAGGAAGGAACCACAAAAAATCAGTAAGTATATGGGTAAAATCAATATAGACAAACTGGAATTGAAAATAATCAAATATAATATTTACAATTGGTTCACTGAATCTATTTATTGATAATGGAAAGTTTTTGTACTTACATGTATTGTTGATAGTGTTTAACAAGCATGAGCAACATTGGATTGAGTTGTTGGAGCATTAAACAATTTGAAATAGACAATTTAGAATATACTAATTTTTTTGGATGTCTATTTTATTTGTGCAACATTATAGAGGAAATCATATAGATCTACAATAAAAGAGGTTAGCATTATCTGTCTTAAATAGAAAGAGATAAAATGGAACATTTTGAATACATGGTAAAATATATAGTAGAGTCTATAATAACTAAAAAGGTGTATCTAACATCACAAACATATATATTGGTATAAATTTTCTCTTGCAAGTGCTTATATTTGCATTGCATGGCTAAGATGTATATCCAAAAATGCGTATGTGAATCATGGCCACATATAATAACCAATAACCAGAATGGAAAAGCAATTTTTTTGTGGGAAAACAACCATACATTTGACTTGAAAAAAGATAGTGTAGTCTACCCATTGCATTTTTGCATGTGTGTATAGTTATCTTTTTAGCTTATTTAAAAGACTATTTACATACAGTTGCTTATGAAGATGGAAATTTTCCCTAAAGTTATAACAACATTTATATTATGCAATTTTAAATTCATTTATATTAAAAATATAATTACAATCTAAGGAACCATATAGTTAAAATGGTAAAGCTGGATGCGTTGGACATGGAAGCAAAATGGCAAGCGATTACTTATGTGAGCGTTAATGCATCTTGGCATTGTCGTATGATGGCATAGGAGGAAGTAAATGCAACATTCCATGCTCTAGTGTAGGAAATTATATTGTTTTTGGTTGAATTGTCATTGGAGGGTTTTAACACAAATGTGCTCTGAAATGTGCAAGAAAATATATTGATTAAGTTGCATTGTTGAAAGAGCCATTGTGGTCTTGATTCTAGACAAGACTATAGTAAAAAATGTCACCTTCAACTTGGTTCTCATTTTGTACATGACTACATTTTTTTCCTTTCTGGTTATTGGTTGTTATATGTGCCTATGTTTTGTAAACATATTTTTTCATATACATCTTAGCCATGGAATGCAAATAAAGTCATTTACATTGGTATTTTCCATAGATTTTTAATTTATTGTTCATGTTTTGTTCTTATACGTTTCTATATTTGGTGTTATACCCATTTTGTAGACTTTAAAGAAATTATCGCTCTGTATGGATGGAGAAATTATAGTTAAAACAAGAAATTGTTGTAATTTTTTTCCCTTGGATTATTGTTTTAGTTATCTCTCTGCATCCTTATGCACCTTTTTAGTGATTATACAGTCTTTATATTGTGTGAAATGAAGCTTTATGGATGGCTCTCTAGTTCAAACAAACAAGAAAAAAAGAATATCATGAAACATATTGATACAAGATTCGAGCTACGTTCTTTGGTAATAAATATTGAAGACAAGTAGAGAAATTATAGTATAAGATGTGTTAGAGTGATTAATTTATTGTTCATATCTTTCACTGTCTACTTATGATTCCTTGTTATATGTTTGTATCTTTGACGTTATACACATTTTGGAGACTTCAAAGGGATTATGCCTTTGTATGGATGGAGAAACTACAGTTAAATCTACTTTCTTTTGTCAAAAAATATGGTCAAGGTTAGTAATGTTTTTTCCCTTCATTTATTGTTTATAGTTATCTTTGTGCACCTTTTGTGTTATAGCCATTAACATAGGAGAATTTGCAGATTAACATAGGAGTAATTGCATATATATATATATATATATATATATATATATATATATATATATATATATATATATATATATATATATATATATATGCAGAGGGTTAGTATGAAAGCATAAAAATTTTGGAGATAAAAATAGTTTTAGTGGCTATTAAGTGTTATTCTAATAGCTCTTCTACAATTTCTCTATTCACCTATAATATTTAGTTGCAAGTAATGTACCTCAAATTTTCAATTAAGTCTATGGCATTATACCCATTTTGCACAAGTTAATGGAGCCCATTGGCTTTACCACTTCTATTTAATGTGGGTTGACTACCAAAGAATGTAGCTCAAATTTTCAATTGAAAAATCAACTCTTACATAGATTGCTTATCTTGTATTAATGTGTTTAATGTGAGTTTTTGATCATGTGCCATTTACCTGTGATTCTTAAGTGTTTTTGTAATAGTTCTTTTACAATTCCTCTATTTTTTCTATAATATTTACTGCCAAATAATGTAGCTTGAATTTTTAATTGAGAAGTCCACTGTTACATAGATTGCTTGTGTTGTATCAATATCCACTTGCCCATAATAAATTGTTCATTATTGTAGGTCACCTATTCTATTCTCCATGGTCTTAAGGTCTATTTAATGTGGCTTTCTGACCATCTATGTTTTTCCTATGATTATTATGTGTCTTTCCACTTATATAAGAGGTATTAGAATGATACTTATCTAGTGCTAAATATTATAGAGAAAATACACATTAAATAGAATTTTAAAATATGTAGTATAGACTACAAGAATGAACAATTTGTTATGGGGATCTAGAAAAATGAGTACCATGAAGAACAGTTTGTCAAGTGGAACTTAAAATAGATGAGGGGAAATAAATATCATGGAACACATATAGCATGTTCCATCCAAACAAAATAACCATGACAATTAACATTTTGCTATAAGGAGCTTGAAATGGATGAGGGAAAAAGAGTATCATGAAACATATTAGTACAAGACAAGCAGTCTATGTAATAGTTGCAAGATGTATTAGAATAACACTTTAGAATCACACATAAATGGGATATTAATGGAAACCATTCACCTTTTTTGAAATTTTTTGGCCTATATATGTTTTTCTACCTCTCTTAAAATTGTATTTAATGTGGGTTTTTTGACCATCTGTCATTTACTTGTGATTCTCAAGTGTTTATGTAACAAATGTTTTAGAATCTCTCAAATGGAAGATCATCTAAAATATATTTTAAATGGAAGTTTAACATCTGGAGAATAGAAGATATAAACCACAGATATGAAGACTTTCTTATATAGAGCTTCTGTTGTACAAAATTCATATAGCACCAAGGATGAACAAAGATAACAACGACCAATAGCTAGAGGCTAGGGAGCATACATGGGCCAAAAAAAATAGAAACTAGTCAAAAGGTATAGGTCAATCTTATGTTTGATGAATAATACATTAACTAAACTATGACAACAAAGACCTTGTTACAAGAAGCTTCAAAGATATGAGAGAAAAAGGATATCATGAAACATATTAATACAAAACAAGCAATCTATGTAACAATTGGAATTTTCTTATCAACTATTTGTTTGAAATTTCCACTGGGGTTTCCATTAGAGTAGTTGTGGTTAGAATTTTTCAGCACATATGGATATTTTTGTCATTAGCTAAAAAGGCAACTATAGGAACATGGAAAAATGTAATGTGTACAATAGACTATATTTATTGTAGTCAAGTGAATGTAAGAATCCATGCATGAATGTATATATATATATATATATATATAACAACAAATATATGGAGGCTATCAAGCCATGGAGGAAGAAAAGGGTTGAATGTATAACGCAAGAAAATATAATTCTATAAAACAAACCTTGTTTACGCTTACAACTATGGTCCTCTTTAGATACCAATTGTCAGACACATGGGCATCATATCTCCTTGTTCATCTATGTTAACATTGAGCCCAACATGATATTATTCCAAAGCAACATTTTATTTGAATATATCAAAATATATGTCTCTAGTTAGATGTGTATGGAACGGGAAAAAGGAATTACAAAATGACTTACAACAACAATAGAAGCCAAAACATTGTAGATTGCAGAGAAAAATAGTTGGGAAGCTCTGCAATCTAGTATCTAATGGAGGTGGATGGAAAATTTTTCAGTAGTTTGCTATGAACCTAACACCATGGTGTGTCATTTCACAATGGAAGCAAAACAATATAAATACTCATATTAGAAAAATGACTATTACATGTACTCCCTTTCGTGGCATCACACAACAATGCCAAGATGTATCAACCCTCATGGGATAAAAAACCTACCATTCTATTTCCGTTGAATGAGGCAACTAGTTCCATGATTGACAAACCATGCAGTCAACAAACTCCATCATCGTTGTAAGCAGGCTTGAGCAACCCATCACAAATAGCATGGAGTTTTATCATATATGAGAAAAAAAAGAAATTTTGACAAGACTATATATTTTTGAATGCAATATAAATGAAGAGTGAAATAGTGCAATAATGAAAAGAGAATTTTGTAGATCAACATTTGTAGCTATTTGAATCAAATAAAGCTAATAGAAAAGCTAACAAGAAGACATAAGAATCTATGGAAGCAAAGCATGAAGGACAAATGTAAAAGCTTAGGGTATATAGGCAGAGAAAATAGAAAACACAACATGGTGACAAAATTTTAAACTTATTAGTCAAATGGAACACAATTTCTTTTGTGAATGTTTCTAGAGTAGGTGCATATATAGTTTAATATACTAGAATGTTCAAAACATGTTATTGACTTGTAGAACTTTCAGGCTCTACTTATTGTTGGTTGCAATCTCTATGCATCTTTGACACTTGAAGTTGTTTGTATCTACATATGTATCAATTTGTGACATCTGCAACTGTATCTTTAAAGTACTGCATGTTAAAATTAGTTGAAAGAGAATTGTAGGTATGTTGATAAAGAATTGACATCATGGAATTTAAAAACACTTGGAAAAACATGGATAGGTGAATATACAAAAGAGTGTACATTCTTCTGAATTCCATATACAAAAAGTATGACACAACAAAAATGTTGAAACGAGAAATCAACAAATTAATATTTATGGGTGCATATTTGCATATCAAATTTAACAAAAAATGTATTGTCAAACAAAGAGTATATAGGCACAAAAATGGGAAACAGAGCATAGTGCATAATTTAAAACCAATCAGTGAATTACAACACAATATTGTTGAAAATGTTTCTCAAATAGTTGAATATTCTATAGTAGAAAAAAGGACCTCTTGCTTGACATGGGAATAATTCATGATAAATTGGGCTTAATGAAGCCTTAATTTTGTGTCGCAATGTGTTTTACACATCCACACTAGGTCTTGGACCCTTGTAATCTAAATAAAATGCATTTATTGATGTCTTGTAAAGGTGTTGTAAAGTGTTATAAAGGAATTTCATGCTTTTTGTAATACCCCTCCTCTTACTGTTTGGAGTTATTAATTTCTATGCTTTAACTTGATACGTTGATACTATGATGAAACTATGTGTTGTTGGATTTGACATTTATGTGGTTTTGATTGATGCTTTGTGACGGTGAGTGTCTGTATTGTTGTTTGGTGTGTGTGGATGCGTGGTTTAGTTAATTGTTGCGTATGACATTATTAGTATGATTTATGATACTCTGTGTGTTGTTTGGATTATTTGATCATTTAAATGATTTGTCATTAATGTTTATATGTCAAAGTGATGATTCTATGGTGATGTTATTTAATTCAGTATTATTTTATGATGCAAATGTTTAATAAGTAGTTATGATGTAGTAGTTAGGTATCATGTTATCTTATGATCAATTTGGTTAGAAATGTTAGTTCGTTATTGGTATTTTAATTGTTAGAATAGAGTAGGTGAGAGGACAGTGTAGCATCACTCGTTCACGAGTGCCCTGCTACACTGCAATTCCTTCTCACGATAGGATGTTTGACTATATATATACATGTGCTACTTGACGTTTGTTTGGATGCAGGATTGCAGGAATAAGTCTCGATTCCACCTGCTTTGGCAGGACAGGGCGAGCAATACATTAACCCAATGGGTAAAAGTTGAAAAAGGGAGTAGGTTTGGAAGTGTCCCCATCCCAAGTCCGTTGTCTGTTGTGAGTCATTGTGTTATGACTGAAGTTTTGTCTTGGTTTTTATGTAGTTTGACTGTTGAGTATTTATTTAATTCTTGGTTAGTCTTTAATTAATTAATCGTATTTCATAAAATAATTAATTAATGTTGCATTGTTATTTGATTTAATTGAGAGTTAGAAAAATGTTAAAATTAAATATATTATAAATTTAAAAGGGATTTAATTAATTAAAATTTAAGAAATTAAATTAAATTAATATTGTTGAGAATAATTAGATATTATCTTTTTATTAATATTAAAATTAGAAATTCATGTGAAGATAATATCTGAATTGAATAAATTATTTTTTTTAAAAAAAATTAGATATGTGTGAGCTTTTAAAAGCTGGAAAAGGACCAATAAGGAAGGAGGCCTTTTGGAAAAGAAAGCGGAGAAAGATTTATTGATTTTAAATTAGTGATTTATTATTTTTATGGGGGAATTATTCTCACACAAATTTTGCTCTGTTGTTTTTGGGGATCTAGAAAGGAAAAAATTAAAAAAGATAGTTTGGAGTTTTGGAGGTTTTTCTGGGTAAAATTATTGTGAGTTTAAAAAAAAGATTGTTCAGAAGAACATTGAAGGCCGAAGATCGAGAAAAGAGTTGAAGGCAGGAAGTCGAGAAGAGGATTCAGAAAGAATTCTTCGCCAGACGAAGGACTCCAAGTTTTCTTCTGGCATTTATTATTATTTCTGTTGTACTTTGAACAATATCTGTTTGTTGTGCTTTGAAAATTTATAAGAAGAAGTTCTGTGGTTTTGAAATTCGTTTGTAAGAAACCCTTGAACCCTTTTGTTGAAAACTTTAGTAAATTTTTTTGGAAATTCCTCAATATAGTTTAAATAGTGAAATTATTGTTTTGAAATTAAAATCAATCTTCTTATAGGTTAGGTTTGCATGCCAATCTATATTGTATTCAATAGAAAATCGTTTGTTATATTATATATTGAAAAATCTTTCTTGTTTATATTATTCGTTTCAGAATTTTTTTTTGGTGAATATATATATATATACACTGAGGTATACATATACATATATATATGACTATTTTTATAAAGAACTTTTTAAATAAATACATACTTTGTTCAGATTTTTGTGACTATGTTCATAATGAAATATTTAATTAAAATAAAATTGATTTTTTTTGGAATCCATCTAATATTTATTTTGAAAACGAAATTATAAAAAAAATTAAAATTTAAAAAAAAAATGAAATTGAAATCAGAATTTTATAAATAAAAAAAAATAAAACAAAAATTAATATTTATAGGGGTGGGAGGTCGGCCTAAGCCGTACCTCCCACGTCACTGTGTGTGGTGCAGCCACTACGGCTGCAGCCGAGGCTGCTGGGCGCAGCCAGTGGGGCTGCGTGCTCCCCACAATACTAAGTACCATGGGTACTGTGTACTATGGGCGGACTTTTGCCCTGCGTACTCGCTACGCGAATTTAAACTTCGATTTAAATTTTCTTTTAATGCGAATTTTATTTTATGTTATATATATATTATATATATATGTGAATAGATTAATTGTTAATTTATTTTAATAAATTTTAAATGTAGGTTTTTAAATATATATATATATGTATGTATATATATATAACGTTATGGTTAGAAAATAAGTAGGATTTTTATATATTATTATTATATAGACGTGTGTGTGGAATATGCATTTAATAGGATTATTTTACAAATTATAAGAATATGGTTTAATTGAGGAAATCCGGAATATGCTTTGTGATTATAATTGGATTGAGTAGTGTGACGATATAGTGTAGTTGTGGGATCTATAAATAAATTAGATGCTTTGAAATTTAATTGAATCAAATCTTCTCAAGCAGTGGATTTATTTTATAGGTGAAATTCATTTGTGTTGTTTTGAAATGAGTTTTCACGTGTAATTGATTGATTTATTGGGTGAAAATTATTATTCATTTTAGTTTGTTTTATGGCTTTGGTTAAATGTAATTGTTCTTCTTGAGATTATTCGTTAATTTTATTGTGGTATTTTCTTCATAGTTCTTTGAGTTGCATGGGATGACCCTAAATTTATTTTATCTTTCTTAGGAGTTTAAGTTGTGGTTAAGGGCTTCCAGAGATGGAATGCGTTGCTATCATGTTTCTTTTATTCTCCATGTCGGGCAAATGGGGTAATGGGTTTATGTAAGTCTTCCAGAGAAGTTCTCTAGAGTGGGATGTTATGTGTAGAGGTTCATTTTGTGAATCGCCTTGATGAATTGTACTATGATGTTGTACCCATTTTCCACGAACGGGGATTTGTGCCTCCTGTGGAAGGAGTGTGTTTTTTCGTATTTGGGTTCCTCCAGTGTTCGGAGTGAGTTTCCTTGTTTTGTCTCCTCCTTGGATTGGAGAGTTTATGTTGTCTAGTTACCTTTTGTGGTATTGTACCTTGTGTGTTGTCGATAGGAGAGTGGCTCTTTGTGGGGGTCCAGCACACAAAGGGGCGCCAGGGTAACCTACCTAGAGTTTAATTAAGTGATAATCTAAATGAATTAATGGGGGGGCTTTCACACTAATAAAGATAAAGGATGTCTCTCTCTCATGAAGCAAGTGAATGATAAGGCTTGAGATGAGAGGGGATGCATAGTTTTGCGTGAGGGTCCGGTGACCGGTAGAGGCAAGCCAGGGTAACCCAGGATGGGGGTCCGGTAGCCTAGAAGGTTGAGCCAGGGTAACTCATGGCAATTTATGCATGACACTCTTCCTATGTCGACAGTTAATCAGTTATTGTGCAATGTTCATGATCTTTGTTCTCTGGAAGCATTGTAACCTCGTGTTAAGTGATATCGTGGTTGAAGTTGTTAAGTGACTTTATGATTGTAGTTGTTAAGTGATATTATGTTTTATTGTTATGTTTAGAAGTGATTTGTTGTTGTGCCTCTTGGAATGGTTGTCGTGAGTTTTCTAGGTGATCTTTGATGTTATGTGTCTGTTGGGAGTTAGTCTTTGTTATTGTTAGGCGTACTTGGTCGGGGACCCTTCCTTGTCTACTCTCAGCACGGGGGTGGTTGGGTGGAACGTGCTTCGCACCCCATTGGGTTCCCTCTTCTATTGCAGATGTATCTTTTACTTGCAGGTTTTGGCAAATGTTGATGATCCAGTGTCCTTATGTACCAGATAGATGTATATAATTCATATGTAATGTATTCATTGATGTATTGTCTCCCACATGTATTGGGATGACCTTGTTGTAAATTGTATATGTGATTATTGAGGTTGTAATTTTAGTCAATTATATTCTTTTATCATTGGGATGTAATAATTATTCAGGCCATGTATTTATTTAGGATCATTTGTATAGTTGGTTATGTTGAATTGTATCTATCAATTATGTAACACTTTATATCTTTATAATTCCATGTATTTCCATATGTGCGTATGTTATTAATATGGTTATTGTTTAATGGATATTTAAATGATGATATGGGAATGTATAGATTTACGTAATGGATTAATTATTGTTATCTTATTATCGTTGTTATGGGTTAGTGTAGTCATGTCACTTCGTGTACCCCATTGGAACTAGTTGTGCCTCTTAACACATTGTTATGTTATAATACTCAAGTATGTTATTATATTCTTTTAAAAAAAAATTTGTTTCGTTGTTATTAGTTCCTTTGGGGTTCGCACGGCGGGGCGTGACACTTTTCGAGACTTAATGAACCCATTTTCCCTTAATTCAACACTATAAAATGTATTTAATTGTATCTTCACATCAATCTAGAAGGCTTGTGAAATAAACTTAATGTTATTCTAGTGTTGTAATGTGTTTTACACATTCACATTGGTTCTTGTTCCCTTCTAGGTTGTGTGGACCTTATTTTAGTGTTGTAAAGTGTATTTAATCGCACTTCCACATTGAATTTTGTGCCCCAAGCCCTAATTTACCTTTACATCATCACTAATAGGCCCCCAATACCCCAAATTGTGCATCCTGAGGCAATTTTTGATCAAATAATTGACAAAGTCATCATAAAAACCTTATTTCCTTATTTCCTAGCATCTTAGTTGGAAAAATGGCCCCTGTGGGACCCATTCACCATCCATGGTGAATTAGTCCCATCCAAGTGGGACCCATTCACCATGCATGGCGAGTGAGTCCCCTTTGGGCTAATTTTAACCTTTGAATGGGAAAAACTAAAATTTAAGTTTATTATTTTCACATGCCGACCTGTGGGATCCAATTTACGAGCTAATAAGATGAATTTCCTATAAAATCAAGTCTCTAAACCCTAAATCATAACCATTCTTCATTATTCATCCATCATTCTTCCATTTCAAGCCAAGAAAATTAGGGTTTCTTCATTTCAAGTCATAAAGATAGCAATTTCAGACATTCAAGGGAAGATTTTTCATGATTTGTTGTATAAATTCAAGATAAAACATCATGGAAAGGTATTTAATTCATTTTATCATGCTTTATTACCTTCTTTCATCATTTTTGGTTTAATTACCTAAAATGGGTTTGACCAAGGCAAACTCCCATGCCCTAACATCCAACATTTCTCTTTCTCTTCTTGTGTGTTTGCAGATTTAGACATCTTGGAAGCTAGGAAATCATTAGGAATCAAGTTGAAAATTCATTTAGGTCTTTCCTTCATTTTCTAAGGAAAAATATCCATCAAAAGTCACTTTTAGACCTAAAAATTAGAGTTTCAAAAGCAGACACCTATGGAAAGCCAAAGTGCAAACTGAGACATCTTGTTTCCTCTTTTGAATATTTAGAAATTCAAAAATGGACTCATTATCCATGGGTGGAGAATGAGTCCCACTTCCAGGCTTTTTTTTAGTTTTCTACATTTTCAGACACCCATTTGTCTGAAATGGGCTCCAGTTCAGTTTTCTAGAACTGGGACTAATTCACCTAGAATGGCGAATGAGTCCCACCAGGCCTAAAAATCAGCATTGGCACCATTTCAGATGCCAATTCCAACCTTCATCAATATCTCAAGTGAACACTTACAATTTCATCCATTTATGTTCAGTTTTGTTCACATTTCTAGGTGTTTTTGCATTACACAATGTGTTTTCAAATAAGTTACATTTCTTAGGTTTTACATACATAATCAATCAATTTTATCAATACTCAACATTTAGATCATTTTATTTAGTTATAATTTCATCATTAATTCCTTAGTTTGAATGACCCACCAAGATTTTTGGTGTGGGATCTATCTCTTTCCTTTAGGTGAAAGACCCTAATTGAGCAAAAGAGACATAACATTCCTAATCCTTAAAATCTATAGTTCATTTTGGTGAACCTGATTTTAGAATACTTTCTTTTCTGATTCAGATTCAATTATCATCCTAGCAATAGCTTGCATGCATTATATTTTGCATTGTTTTGCTTTCTAGGGTTTCAAAAACTTGCATTAGTGAAAATGTCATCTAGCTTGCATTTTTGCATATAATTTCCTTAAAAATCTCTGAAATTTTGCATCTCCATCTCAGGTCTACATCTTTAAACATTAAACACATCAAAAACAATTCAAAATTTCTGAAAATTTTGCAAAAAACTAGTACTAGGACTCATTCAACATGTTAGGCGAATCAGTTCATGTTCAAATTTTTAATTGACTGTTACAGCATTAGACACCTCATTTTTGTGCCTCCTTAGCATCCTAGTACCATATACTATAAGTTTGGATATTTTTTGGAAGATTTTTTTTATGCATATAGGTCAAAAACATCAATTCGGGGTAGTCATTTTTGAAATCATTTCAATAACAAGCATCCTTAGATTTGAAAATGTTTAAATTTCTGAAATTTTGCATAACATTTCTAAAAGTACTTTTCACTTTTGCATATATAATGTTTTTATTCCTCAAACTTTGCATAAGTTTGTTAAAAGTGCTTTTCATTATTGCATATTCATTGTGTATATTCTTCAAATCTTGCATATATTGGATACAAATGTTTTGCATCTTTGCACATACATTATTTATATTGCTGAAACATTGCATGTGCTTTTCCTTTTTTTTCACACAATTTTAGTGTCTTGCATATTTAGACATGCTAAGAAACATTTCCCATCCCTTCCCTATGAGAGTTTTTTTGTGAAAGAGACTACAACCTTGGACATTCCTAATGATCATATTTGTTCCTCTCCTCATATCTCTCCTATTGATGATGAAGATATTTTGGTAGAAGAACCAATCCATGAGAGTTTTGAGAATACAAATTGTTTCTCTCCTCTTACCTTTCTTAGTGGACAAGACATTGATAAAGAAGACAATACAACCATAGGTAATCATGACAACAACATTTGTTCTTCTTCTATTATCTCTCCTAGTTGTGAAGTATATACTTTGTTGTTAGACAACACAATCGATGAAGGTCATGAATATCTTAGTTGTCACCCTTCACCTAGCGAAACTCCTCTTGAGAAACAATATTCACCCATTGATCATTCCCCTACTTGCGATGAATTCCTTTTAGATGAACCAACCTATGAATGTCAAAAACATTTCACTTGTTATCCTAAAAAATTTCATCCTAGGAAAGCTATCATGATGCAAGACAATCACAAAGTGACATTCAAATCTCCTTCACCAACACAACATGTGAATAAAGACAAAATTCTTGAGGTTATCATGACACAAGTGGGATCTCCTTTAATTAGTGAGCTTCCTAAGTCACCTTCCATTAGTGAATCACACAACAAATTCAGAGATGTCTTGAAATCCATGATGCAATCTAATCATAACAATGTTTTGCAGCCGCTAAGTTTTCACTTAGTGACTTAAACATCTAGGGGACCATACAACACTCCTACACCATTACCTTTTCATTAAAAAGTGCCTAGTGTTGAAGACCTTAAAAAGGCTATTGCTAATATATATATATGGAAACTCATTCAACTCTCACCTACAGTCAAATTTCTATTTCATGAAATCTTGCAAATACAGAAGGAGGAGATCCAATCTTAGATAAAATTGAATCATGTAACATATTCCTCTCATCCTATGCGAGACACCTAGTAAGAAATAAAATTCCCTAAACATTAATTACTCACTTGAGATTCAAAACAAGAATGATCCCTTGATGATAAAGGTGATCATTAATGAAACTTTAGTTAGGCACACTCTCATCAACAATGGAGCAGAAAGTAATGTTTGTAGCATGGACCTCCTAGAAAAACTTGGCAAGGACAAAAAGCTCAATCAAATTAATGATGTTCATATTCGTAGCTTTGACAATGTTAATAGGAAACCACTCGAGATGATCACATTACCTATTGAGGTCAGACCTATAGTGTTGCCTACCTCTAATCATATCATGTAAGGAACCCTTACATACACTCTTCTCCTATGGAGACCATGGATTCATGCTATGAAAGGAGTCCCATCTACTCTTCACTATGTAATGAAATTTGAATACAACAACAAGATATACATGATTGATGTAGATGAGTGAAGCTATGCATCGATTGATCACAATACTTCCAACTCCCCTAATCCTTTCATTCATAGATAAACAATTGAACCTATACAAGTTGGTCCTAACTCTTCAACTACAACAAAACTCTTTCATGATAATTGGGGGTCATTATATTCTATACCTCATTTCCATAACATTTCAAAAAATTCACCCTCATGGTCGAAATAGTCATATACAAATGATTTTTTCAGACACAAATTCTCATAGTGATTGGAGTTTCACACCTACCTTTAAGGAAGGGTGCACAATATCCCAATGTCAACCACACCAACCTTGTCTTCCCTTCACTCAACTTAGTTCTACCAAATCACCCTATGTTGGTAATGGGGACTATATGAATCCCATCCCCCATGAAGGAATGCCACATAACAATGCAAAGGATTTGTGTTCTTGTAAAGAAACCAATCCTTCTCACAAACACAACCCATTCGTCTAACTTGGAAGATTGCTATGGTATCAGTTACTATCTTCCTCCTACACATGGATGCAATGAACACATGAGAAACACCGACATATCATACTCTTTCAGGAAATATCTAGGGGTATCTCATCTCCACTTTCATCAAAAACTTTGCACAACAATAACATTCAACCTCTCAAGGAGTGTGGTGCTCTTCCTTGTGTGGAAACACCTAATTCCTCTACCTGATGCTTAATTTAATTCCATTTGGCTCACCTTTGTCCTACACTAAGTGGGGGAAAGGGGTTTAATAGCCTTTTCCTCGCACGCCACTTGTTGTCTCTTTTGACTTGTCGTTAACCTTTCATGAACATATAAGAGAAAACTTGGGATGTGGATGAAATGTCTTAAGACTGACTCACATGTGACATACTCCCTTTCTTAATGATATAGCTTATTGAAAACATATGACTTGGCATAGGGATTTTCAAATAAGCTCTCCTACTCTCTTCTATGTTAAAAAAATTGCTCAAAATAATGGTGTTAGCAACCAATTTAAAGTGGGGGCCATACATAGGCAACATCTTTGTGTAAATTTCATGGTGTGATTTACTTTTTCCTGTGATGTGTCCTCTCCTTGGTGGTGTCATTGGGATTGATGCCTTCCAAGAGTGTACGATCAACTAAAGTGGCCTAATACAAGTGAGGAATCCTGTGGATAACAATCTAACACCCTAACTTGTCCTCTCTTGGAGACATTAGGAACAATGCTCCCTAAGAAGAAGACATTACATGAACAAAGCAAAATACCCTTTTCATTGTGGTGCTTTATCAATGTTATCATGAGCATAGCTTTGGTATGGTTAGTATAATGGGAAGCTAACACATTGGCATGAATTTCTCATTATACGGTGGGAAATCGACACACTAGCATGAAATTCTCATTAAATCACTTATTTGGGACATCTCACCCCATAGATGACCTGATGTTTTGTGGCCCCACACTGAGCGCATCGTTTCCACCCCATTTTTCCTTCCTTTAGCTCTTGCCATTGTATGATTGTGTATCTTGACTTAGGATCTTGGATCTTGGGGGCTTAAATGCATTCTTGATCTTTTTCATTCTTTTTCATCTGCATTTGTACTCGCGGATCTCTCTTCAATGTCTACTTAAGTGTGAGTTTGAAGCAATTCCATCCTCTCACCACAGTGGGGGCTAAATGTACCATAGAAAAAGGGACCTCTTGCTTGACATGGGAATAATTCATGATAAATTGGACTTAATGAGGCCTTGATTTGGTATTGTGAGGGATTTTACACATCTAGACTAGGTCTTCAACCCTTGCAAACTGAATAAAATACATTTATTGATGTCTTGTAAAGGTGTTGTAAAGTGTTGTAAAGGACTTTCACATTTTTCTAGACTTAATGAACCCATTTTCCCTTAATTCAATATTATAAAATGTATTTAATTGCATCTTCACATCAATATAGAAGGCTTGTGAAATAAACTTAATTCTATTCTAGTGTTGTAATGTGTTTTACACATTCACATTAGTTCTTGTGCCTTTCTAGGCTATGTGGACCTCATTTTAGTGTTGTAAAGTGTATTTATTCACACTTTCACATTGAATTATGTGTCCCAAGCCCTAATTGACCTTTACATCATCACTAATAGGCCCCTATTACCCCAAATTGTGTATGTCAAGGAAATATTTGATCAAATAACTAATAAATTCATCATAAAAACCTTATTTACTTATTTTCTGGCATCTTAGCTGGCAAAATGGCCCTTGCGGGACCCATTCACCATCCATGGTGAATCAGTCCCATTGAGGTGGGAGTCATTTACCATGTGTCACAAATGAGTCCCATTTGGTCCAATTTTGACCTTTGAGCAGGGAAAATCTAAAATTTAAGATTATTATTTTCACATGTCGCCAATAGGGATCTAATTTATGGGCTAATGAGGTGAATTGCCTATAAAATCAAGTCTCTAAACCCTAAATCATAACCATTCTTCATTATTCATCCATTATTCTTCCATTTATAACCAAGAAAGTTAGGGTTTCTTCATTTCAAGTCATTAAGATAGAAATTTTAGACATTCAAGGGAAGATTCTTCATGATTTGTTGTAAACATTCAAGATCAAACATCATGGCAAGGTATTAACCCTAAAAGCAGAGTTTCAAAAGTGGACACCTATAGAAAGCCTAATTGTAGACTGAGAGCTCCCATTTCCTCTTTTGAATATTTACCAATTCAAAAGTGGACTCATTTTCCATGGGTGGTAAATGAGTACCACTTCCAGGCCTATTTTTAGTTTTCTTTCAGACACCCATTTGTCTGAAACGAGCTCTAATTCAATTTTCCAGAATTGGGAATGATTCACCTAGATTGGTGAATGAGTCCCACTAGGCTTGGAAATCAGCATCAACAACATTTTAGAAGTTAATTCCAACCTTCATCCGTTTCTATTCAGTTTTGTTCACATTTCTAGGTGTTTTTGCATTACACAATGTGTTTTCAAAAAAAGTTACATTTCTTAGGTTTTACATACTTAATTAATCAATTTTATCAATATGCAGCATTTAGATCATTGCATTTAGTTATAATTTCATCATACATTCCTTAATTTCAATCACCAAGATTTTGGGTGTGGGATCTATCTCTTTCCTTTAGGTGAAAGACCCTAATTCATGAGAAAAAGACACATATCATTCCTAATCATTAAAATCTATGGTTCAAATATATACTTTAATAGAATGGAATGATCAAAACATGCCACTGGCTTGTACAAAATTTTCCCTCTACTTATTGCTGCCTAGTGTATCTATGCATCTTTAGCATTATACCCATTTTGCACAGATTATTACTTGGTATGTTTCTATAAAATTTAACTTAGAAATCCTTGTAAAGAGGATGGTATATAGTCCGGAGAAAATTCTAGAATAAATATTCAGGAACCTTTTTTATAAGCCAGAGCATGAGCTGGGGATGAAAGCATTTGGCAGGGGCTAGAGTTGTTCTAAACACATCTCTTTGATGCAATGTTGAGAAGTGTATTTGTTGTTGCTGAGTCTAGAGTATCTATCAAATGAGAATGTTGGATCAATGCAGAGTCTTTCAATTTATTTAACATGAGAGATAATTATAAAATTCAACCCTTTCATCTTTTTGTTGCTTATGTTTATCATTGCTGTGTTTAATGTTAAGTCTTGTGCTTTATGTATTGTGATTCCCCATGCCATGGTGAGTGGAATTTGTGTTTGAATACCCTGAGTTATAGCTAGGATGAGGATGCCTCTTGGGTTTTTTGGGTCCCATGGTGGACCAAAGTAATTTTGGAAGTGAACAACAACATAGTCAAGTGGATTTGGTGGTTTACAATGTGCATTGTACACAATAGCTTTAGCAAGACCAGGGGATCCATTGACTAGGCCAGCTTGAATCCACAAATTTTTTATTAGCATCACCTGTTCACCAACACAAAGTAGTAGTTCTTGGATTAGTTGATCATCATCTCCATGATTAGATGTTTGTTGTTATGTTACTCAATCAATGCTAATGCCTATGGGAAGGTTTAACTATTAGATCATTTTTTTTGTTGTGGAATACAACTAAGTCATTTGTGGCAAACAAATGTGTAGAAACATAAAATTGTTTTCTTTTTGTGGTCGAGAGAATTTTTTTTTTTCATAAGCTATTCCCAATCATTATGGAGAGCCTCACCATTTCTTAAATGGAGAATGATTGCCCAGAACTTTTGTTGGGAAGGGCTATCTCCTTTTTCGTGAAAAATATTGTCTAATGTTACCGAGATTGTGAAAGTATGCCATAAGGCTACAACTGATTAGTGTGAAGCATAAATAGGGGTATCCATGATAGGTGGAAAATAGGTAAGATCATCAAGAAGGATGATAGAAAAACCACTGAATGGCTCCCTCTAGTTATTGAGGAATGCTTGGCGCAATTGGCTATCTATTTTCAATAGCAACTTTAGGCCTAGAAAACTCATTTCATCTATCATAATGTATTGAATATATTTAAAATGTTCTTAGAATAATGTAAATGGTTGGCCTTGCAAAGGATTCATATTCATTATGGAAATTTAGAGGTCTGTATGGATTATGGAGGTGGATATGTTGTACACAACAACACATGTGGGGTCCATGTGATCAACAAGCAATTGGATCCAGTAGTAGAGGTGTTTATTTGTTGTTTGATATAATTTATCAAAAAGGATTTTCTAGTGCCAACTGTCCCTTGAATGATCATGTGGAGAGGATCTTTGGGGGGAGGCTGTATGTGATGTGACATGATGATTTGAAGAGACAATTGCTATTTTGGTGAAAGTTGATGTATTTATAGGAAAAAATGTATTGTAGCTTGCTCACGCTATGCCCTAGCTGATGGGATGAACTACAAAGAAATATTTTGAAGTTGTTTAGGCACATAGTTTGTATTCCATGAATGGTTCATATCAAAGTCCCACCTACCCAACAACTAGAGCTGATTTATACTAAATTAGTAGTAGCACCAAGCTAAGAGAAAACTTCCCATTCATATTCATCCATAGAAGGTCGATGGTTCGAATCATCAGTATCACTGCCATGTTCTTCTTCAATCGTGGATGCAACTGGAAGTCTATTAACATGCCAAGGATGATAACCAGTTGTTTTAAAAATGTTCCAATTTTATATTATCTCTTGTTTGGCAAGACCTATATCTATCTATATTTTTTAGAAAGGTTTGTATAACATAAGTTCAGTCCAAAAAAATGCCTCAAATATTTCTATATCTTCAATAAGAATAATCTTGAACAATAGGTACACAAGGACAATTGCAGGTTGGTGTATCAGTTTCCATTTGGCCTTTTTGCATTGCTCTGAATTTGTATATAAGCAGACCGAGTCAATTAGGGATACACCACTTAGATTTGGAGGTGTTTGCATATAGTAGTGAATATAATTTGTTTGTAGGTCTTCATCAACATCATCTTTATTTATACAGAACCATGCCTTTTTGCCAACATTCAAACAAACATATTGTCGGCTTGAAGTGAGAAGAGGAAATTTCTGTAACATATATGGAACATCTCCTATGTTGAGATGTCATGCTCCACAAGAATATTCATCATGAATTTTTGATATGCAAGAAGTTCTCTATCCTCAACTATATTTGCACTTGCAAGTCTTTTTAGCATATCAAGATAATTTTATGATTTCTTCTCAAATTTAATTGCATATTTAGAAATATAATTTAAAACAATTGGCTAGTCATCAACATTAGCACACTAGATTGCAAGAATGGGTGGGCTATGAATATTTAGGAGATCATCATTTATTGTTGGCTTGTAGGATTTGTTAGACTCAACATCAGATGTCAATGTAGAGGTAAGTTGTTGCTGCCAAGGTGCTTTATGTCGACATTGTAATTTCTCTCATTTTTTCTTTAAACAAGTATATTCAGAGCATTTTGTGTGCCTTTGAACTATATTTAGCAACTCTTCATAATATATGATTGGATCACTAGAAAGAGTCTGGCTCATGGAAAGCAAGCACAAGTTTTCTTTAGAATAATGATACATTGTGAGAAATCTCTGTGCAGGGCAATGTGGATTCCAAGCTAAAACATATCTATCAAAAAAGTGCCCTGCCATGGTAACATCATGGTGATTGGACCAATCAAGAGTGTCCATGTTGGGGGCTTTTGGAAGCCATAAAAAACCATGCACATGTGTAGAGACATGATGCTGCCATTCATATCTATACCAATAATCTTTTGCATGTAAAAGCTTTTCAATCACCTCTTCACAAAAAAATGAGAATCTATAATGCAGATATAAAGATGTTATATGTGGATTATGAACAACACTATCTATTAGCATATTTTTTGAAGGCTTCATAACCAAATGATCCATAGAAGAGAAAAAAATTGTAGATAAGCCCATTTTGTGTCTACACAACTCAAAGTGAAAAAAAGGGTAGGTATGCCAAGTTGTTCAATCATTGAAGATAGTTGGGCGTGACAAGAGTTCCAAAAAGAATGGGTCTCATGCAATGATGCACCAAAAAACATCAATTTCTTAGCTATTTGGCCATCAAGAGAAGCTTGAAGCCGTTCACACAATGCAGATAACAACTTGGAGATATTTTCTTCTAGATCTGCTCTAACAAAGATAGAAACAGTTCATTGGCTGTGATGTCTCATTATCAAGTTGTAAAGGAAATACCTAAACCTAACATGTTTTCCAAATCTATGATCAAAATATCTCATTAAGTGGAGGGTATATTCATGTAAGTGAATTTGAACATTCCTCGGTTGAAGGGGAAGTGCTGCTCCAATGGGGAACAATGTTGGAAAGGACATTGTAAATAAACCTTTAGTGTTGTATTCATTAACAGGAGAAGAGCTAATTTTAGGCCAACACAAGATATTCTCCTCTTTTTTTTCAATTTTTAATACCTATTTGATTGCTTGGAGCTCTTATATAGAATTTGGAAAAGAAGGGATAAATGATGAAAATTTTAAAGATCCATTTTCATCTTGAGCAGCATTTGTTGAGTTGGTTGATGGCATTAGCTCTTCATCAGAAACTTGCTCTATTGTATGCAAGAAATTGGAGACATCAAAAACAACATTAGGTAACATATTAAGAGCCTCAAAATCAATCTCAAAATCATTGTAGTATTTTTCATAATGAATTTTGTATTTCAATGCATCCATGACATGATTTTTATTAACATAGTACCCATAATTGCCACCTTCAATGGTGGTTCATCGTATGATCACAACTTCAAGGTCTTGCAATCAACATGGAAATTTTTTTTCTATGCTTGAGATATCTTGAGGAAATCTTATCATGTGACCACTGTATTTAAATTGACCTCCTTGTGCATGGGACACTTGTAAAACTAGAGCCACCCTAGCAATAAGCATTTCTTCAACCTGTGTTAGCTTTTTTAGCAACAATGGTTGTGGACCTGGGTCCATGCCATTTGCAAAGTTGAAGCGATGGATTCCTTGTTTAGAATAACATCTTACACATGTCATTGCTAACCCCGACATATGATTGCACGTCCATATGTAGCTTTCTCTACATATTTGAAAAATAGAAAGCTCCAAAAGTGCATCTATGTAGTGCAGAAATTGTTTTACTGTAGAAAGGTAGCAATCATTGAATATTTATTTGAGGTGTTGTTGTTGTATTGGTACAATAGGGGGATTATTCTAGATTTTATATAAGGGGTGGCATATATCATTTCTAGTGGGCACTATGAGGGAAGATTGTTAGCAAGCAGACTTGTAGGTGTGCTTGTTGTACTTAGCCTTTGTTGCAAGTATTTTGTATAGCGCTTCACACAAATTTCCTCTCTATGAACTGTCTATAGTACAAATGGTTCCAATGCTTTTTTTTAGCCTTTTTAAATTCAAAAATTGATTGGGCTATGGAACTTGAATGTAATCACATAGCCTAGGAGTATAAACACAAGCTCAACCATATTAACATATATGAATATACATGTATAACCATAGATATATTTAAAGTAGTAATTACACATAAACATATAAGAAAATATATATGGGTATCCATGTGTATATAAATGTATATCTATGAGTGATCACAAAAGGAATAATAGAGTTTGAACATTGGAATATATAAAATTATATACACAAGCATTTTATAGATTTTTGTGTTAACCATTTCCACTATTTCACTATTGTTATATCCCATGTTTAGAACAATACAATATTGGATGAAAGCAACCAATTGAAAGGTATGTTTTTGGAAGCCAAGCGTATATAAGGATTTGTGTAGGCATGTATCTATGCAAGAAAAAAAATATGAAATTAAAACCAAAAGCACACAATCTATGATCGATATCTGCCCCACCATTTATTTGCACCGTGGAGGCTCGTGGACTCTAGTAAACCCTTGACCAAAAACATTATGAAAAACCCATATGGAATTTCATGGATTTCCACTACACATCACACAATAACAATGTTGGGGGAAATCTGTTGTCTTCATATCTAATCTATCATATTGTAGTGTTTGGTTTGCATCCCTCTCAACTTTATATATACATATATACATACATATACATTTTTATATACACATATATATACATATATATACACATATACATACACATACATATACATATACATATACATATACATATACATATACATATACATATACATACATATGTACATATATATACATATACATATACATACACATACATATATATACACATATACATACTGTGTTATAGAAAAAAGGACCATTTGCTTGACATGGGATGAATTAATGATAAATTAGACTTAATGAGGCCTTGATTTAGGTGTTTTGATGCATTTTATGCATCCACACTAGGTCTTGGGCCCTTATAAATTGAATAACATGCTTTTAATGATGTCTTGTAAAGGTGTTGTAAAGTCCTGTAAAGGACTTTCACGCTTTTCTAGACTTAATGAAACCATTTCTTCCTAATTCAACATTATAAAATGTGTTTAATAACATTATTACATCAATTTAGAAGGCTTGTAACTTAAACTTAATGTTAAATTAGTGTTTTAATGTGTCTTGCACATTAACATTGGTTCTTGTGCCTTCCTAGGCTATGTGGGCCTCATTTTAGTGTTGTAAGGTGTATTTAATCACACTTTCACATTGAATTTTGTGTCCCAAGCCCTATTTTACATTCACATCATCACTAATAGTCCCATATTAACCCATATTGTGCATCCTGAGGCTTAAATTGATCAAATACCTGACAAGGTTGCAATTTAGACCTTATTTCCTTATCTCCTAGTATCTGAGCTATCAAATTGGCCCCTATGGGACCCATTCACCATGCATGGTAAATCAGTCCCATCCAGGTGGGACCCATTCACCATGTGTGGCGAATGAGTTCCATTTGGCTCAATTTTGACCTTTGAGTGGGAAAATGGTGAAATTTGAGTTTAATATTGCTTCATGTCATCCTGTGATGAGGTATTAATGGGTGAATAGGATGAATTGCCTATAAAATCACTTATCTAAACTCATTTTCACATCCATTAACTTAATTCACATATTCATCCACCAATCTTTCATCTCAAGTCAAGCAACTTAGGGTTCTATCATTGCAAGACATCAAGAGAGCTCCTAAAGACATTTAAGGGTTGAATCTTCCTCCATTGCTATAGAAATCCAAGATCAAGATCATGGAAAGGTAATCCAATCTATTATTTAATTTTTCATTCTATTATTTGATCATTTTGGTTTAATTATCTAAATAAGGTTTGATTAAGGCAAACCCCCATGCCCTAACATTCAACATCTCTTCTTTTCTTGTGTGTTTGCAGATTTAGAACTCTTGAAAGCTTGGAAATCATTGAAGATCAAATTACAAAGTTGCTCAAGTCTTCTTCTCATTCAACAAGTGAAAATATCAACAAAATCTCATTTTTAGATCTGTAAATCAGAGTTTTGGAAGTAGACATAATGTAGGGCATCAAAGTGCAGATCAGAAGCTTTGGAATCCACCTTTGAAAATATGGAAATTCAAAAGTGGACTCATTTTCCCTGGGTGCCAAATGAGTCCCACTCTAGGGTCAATTTTGAATTTTCTACATTTTTGAGTACACTTTTATTAGAAACAGGTTTCGGCTCAATTTGACATAACTAGGATTGATTCACCTAGAATGGTGAATGAGTCCCTCTAGGCTTGAAAATTGGCATCAATAGAGTTTCAGGAGCACTTTCTAGTCCTCATCAATATTCTAGGTGCACACTTTTAGTCTAATTAATTTCTATTGCATTTTTCCATTCATTTGTAGGTGATTTTTTTATTACACAATGTGTTTTCAAACATCACTTGTTTCTTAGGGTTTGCATCCATATTTGATCAATTTCATAGCTTAATTTCACTTAGATCATTTCATTTAATCAAATTAACATCATACATAACATAATTTGAATGAACCCTTCAGCATTTTTGGCCCTACCTCTCTCCTTTTAGGTGAAAAACCTTAGAAAAGCTAGAGAAGTGCATGGTTCCAAAAATCTAGGGTTCACATTTATATGAATATACATATACATATACATATACATATACATATACATATACATACATATACATATACATATACATATACACATACATATACATACACATATACATATACATATATATACATATATATATACATACGCATGCATATACATATACATATACATGAAAGGGATGTTTTTATATGCTGGACACTATCAATGCATATCTACTTCCACATCTATATGCTTTTTAGGTTCACCCATGTGTGTATACATCTTAAAGGTAAGAAAACTAGAAACAATAACACCAAATTTGCAACAGGTATAACAAAAAGGAAATTTATACTTATAGAATCAAGATTTGAAGGCTAGTGGTTCACGCCCTTAGAGCCGGACTCCATACTAGAACCAATAGGAGATGTCAACAAATCAATATTGGGGGGCTTTGGAGACCCATCCACAAAGCCCAATTCCATAGACATAGCTTTGGGAACTTTTTGTAGGGACAAAATGTTACAATTTGAGTTGACTAATTGACAACTCTATTTCACAATAAAAATAAAAGATTAATGTATTGCAACATCCCAATGGAAATTGGTAGACAACTTAGAAATATTGATCTATAGCCATTCCACTTTTAATACTATCCAAACAACACGAGATACAAGAAAAAGAATAGAAATGCACTTTTAAAACTTTCCAAACACCAGGGGATACATCAATAAGAATAAAATGATAAATGCAAATGTATATACCCCTATATGTATCTGCTTATCTTTGAGGTTGCTTATATATGTATCCATGTAGTTTTATATTATTTTACTATATTTCTACATATAGCTAAATGCATATATTTGTATATGTTGCTAGTTGGTCCTTTCACGCTTTCTTATCCAAACAATAGGCTACACAAAAATCTTATTAGAAAATGGTGCAAAATATGGAGGAAGTGAAAAGGGATGCAGACTTTGTGTTCTCTACTCCTAAAATCTTATCAGAAGATAAAGAAAATGGGTTTCCTAGACTAGAGGATATTCCTATCCAAGGGTTGTCTTTGGATATTGGTATCCTAATCTAGAACACAATCTCTATTGATTTCTCCCCTTTGTGTGTCCCTCTTAACCTTGGGGATAACACAACCCCAAATTTTGTTAAGGAAACCTTTGACGATCTAAGCCAGAATACTGATCTTTCGAGTGAAAATATGAATCAGCCTAGGAATAGCCTAATGGACACCCTCCCCTAGGAGCAAAGAAGAATGTATGACAAGGGGAATTCGACAGAGAGATGGAAAGCCAAGAAGATACTGACTGGGAAGAAGTCCTCTCTCATTCTAAGAAAAAGAAGGAGAAAAGCAAACATTAGAATACTCTGAGTGGAGTTGTTACCAGAACAAGAGCAAAGGCAGATTGTGGAGCTACTAAGCTTGGTCAGGGTAGAAGATTGGGAAAATGGTAGAGAAAGCATGAAAGCTTTTAGGATATAGTGTCCAATGGTGTTCAAAAGACCATTCCAGAGATTCTACAATCCCTTGGTAAGATATGAAGATTATGTCTTGGAATATTAGAGGGCTCAATAGCCTTCATAAGAGGGATGTTTTGCACATTTTTTTTGGGGATCACAAACCAGATATTATACTCATCCTAGAAACTAAAATTTCCAAAGAAAAGGTGGAGAAGATCAAAATGTATCAGAATTGTGGAATTCAAGGAAATAGTTCAGATGGTTTGTTAGGAGGCATTGGTACCTTTTGGAACCAAAACCTAATTAAAGGAGAACCTTTATTGGAAAGAAACAATCATTTGGCTACTAAATTTACACACATCAGAGATAACTTTAGTTGGATTCAGTCGAACATCTATGCTCCCAATAGGAAATAAGCTAGAAAATATTTGTGGAATGAGCTTTCTGCTTTCCATAGGACTTTTGATAATGACCACTAGATAGTTATGGGAAACTTTAATACTCCCCTTCTAAATGAGGAGAAATTTGGAGGCTCTCAGGTGAACTAGGAGAGTAAGTTTGATCTTTTTGACTTCATCAACAATAAGGAACTGGTCAATATGGACTTGCAAGGGGCTCAGTATACCTGGTCAAATAGAAGAACTGGTAAGGAACTTATTCAAGTAGGTTAGATAGAACTTTAATTTCTCATCAATGGCTTTTAGGCTATTTATGTTCTCTAAAATCTCTTTCCAGAGTTGGGTCAGATCACTTTCCCATAAGCTTTGTGGAAAACCCTATAAAGGTGAAGAAAAATGCACCCTTTAGATTTGAAAGAATGTGGTTGTCCCATCGCCTTATCTTTGATGGAATTAGGAAATGGTGGAGTATTAATGTTCTGAGAACTACTATGTTTAGAATAGCTAAGAAACTGAGAGAAGTAAAACACAATTGAAGAAAATGGAAAAAAGAATCTTTTGGAAACATTTTTGGCATGAAATCTAATTTTCAAATGAAGCTTGAGGAGATCTAGGGCAAAATCCAAAAGGAAGGATACATTGAAGATCGTAAGGATAGAGAAAATGAGTTCCTGGTGAAATTGCATGACATAATAGAAAAAGAGGAGGAATTATGGAGGTAGAGATCAATGGTTTTATGGCTCTCTGTTGTAGACAAAAATACCAAGTACTTCCATTTATCTGCTTCTAAGCACAGGGCTGCCAATAAAATCACTTCCATAGAAGTTAATGGTACTAGATTTGAGGAAGAGGAAGACATCAATAAAGCAAGCTATCCTCTTCTATAGTAACCTTCTTTTAGTGAATGGGGAAATCAATCAAAATGATAAATATATTTTATTAGAGGCCATCCTCGAGGTCGTGGGAAGGGAGGACAATGAAAATATTGTGGCCATTCCCTCTATGGAGCAAATCAGGAAAGCTGTCTTTTCTTTTGAAGGAAACAAGGCCCCTGGGCCTGACAAATTTCCTATGTTCTTTTTTCAATGGTTTTGTGACATTGTGGAAAATGATGTTGTGCATGTTGTTAAAGAATTCTTTGGTTCCAAAAGGATCCTTAAGTAGTTGAATGCAAATTTTGTGGTCCTCATTCCTAAGAAACTAGGGGATATGGAGTTTGAGGCATTTAGACCCATTAGTCTTTGCAACTCTCTCTATAAAATCGTATCTAAGGTGATGACTTCAAGGATCTTTTCTATCCTTCCTTCATTGATTTTCCCTCAGTAGAATGGTTTTGTTCCTCAAAGGAAAATCTTAGATTCTATAGTCATAGTCCATGAGAATATTCACTCACTTGTGGAATCTAAAAATGAAGGGTTTCTTCTTAAGTTAGACATTTCCAAAGTGTATGACCATGTTGACTGGGAGTTCTTATTCAAAATTCTAAAAGGGTTTGGTTTTAGTAGTAAAATCATTCAGTTGGTGAATCAATTGGTGACCACAGTTTCCACATCTATCATTGTGAATGGATCTCCTTCTAGATTCTTCAAAACTTCTAGAGGATTAAGATAGGGGGACCCTATTTCACCTATTCTTTTTACTATTATGGCTGAAAGTCTAGGAAGGAATCTCAAGATATTGATCGAACAAAAGTCTCTTATTGCTCTCAGTCCTTCTTCTATGAATCTAATTTTTTCTCACCAATAGTTTGTTGATGGCACCATGCTGATGGGAAGATCTTCTATGAATGAGGCTAAGATTTTGAAAAAATCTTTGGTTGTGTATGAGCAGGCGACTAGGCAGAAGGTCAATAGACATAAGAGTTCTATATTTTTCTTCAATACCCCTGAGCATAGACAAGTCAAGATTTCTAAAATCCTTCATTGTAAGGTGGAATCCTTACCTTCTTAGCTTGGAATTTTGTTATTCCTTAAACCCTCGAATTCCTTTTGGTGCTCTTTGTTTGAAAAGTTCAAAAAGAAGTTGGTAGGTTGGAAAGGATCTCTCTTGAGCCAAGCTAGAAAAAATTAGCTTCTTAAAGCCTCTCTTTAGAACATCCCAATTTACACTCTAAGCCTCTTTAAAATCCCTATAAATATGCTGAGGACATTGAAAAGATCTAGAAAAGATTCCTTTGGTCTGGAGTAGAGAAAAGAAAGAAAAATCTTGGGGGGTTTAGGTCTTAGAAAAATATGAACTATTAATAAAACTCTTCTCATCAAAAAAATATGGAGATCTTTCTCATCTGGTGGAGAATGGAAAGAAATTTTAAGAAGTAAATATATGGTTGAACGAATGTCCCTCAAAGATCTACTAGATTCTCCTGTCCTCCCACATGGTTCAGCATGGTAGAATGACATGATTGTTCATAGAAAAATTCTAGAATATGGCATAGGATGGCACATTAGAAGTGGTAATCAAGCTAGATTTTGGGAGGACAAATGGCTCTTTAAGGAATCCATTATTAAAATTGAAAGATTTAATAGATGGGAAGAGCAATGTAAAGCTACATTTGTGGAATTTTTCAAAGACTAATCGCATGAAGGAGATAGGGTGAACTTAACCATGATCAGTCAAGATTTAGCTCAGCTTCAGTCCTCCTTAAAGGCTGTCAGCTTGGGACAAAATTAGCTAGACGACACTCTTGTCTAGATGGAAAACCCTTTGGGTAACTATTCTGTCTCTTCAACTGTCTCTTTCTAGTCCCTCTCTCAAGCCCCTCCTCCCTTCTGGTCTAAAGCCTAGATTAAACTCTTGAATCCTAAAGTCAATATCTTCTTTTGGATAATTCTTCAAAATAAGGTCCTTACAGTGGACAATCTTTGTAAACGGGGATTTCAAATTCCTAGTAGATGCTACCTCTGCAAGAGTGATACAGAGTCAACCAACCACTTGTTTCTCCATTGTCTATTTTTTTTCCTTAATTTGGGGTAAATTATTAGCTACCTAGAATATATCTTGGGTATTCCCCCAAACCATTGAAGGTTTCATTTTACAATGGAAAAATCCTACTCAAAATCCCTACATTTGAACGTTATGGGATTTCTTATTCCCTTTTGTGGCTTGGGAAGTGTGGAAAGAACATAACAATAGACTTTTCAAGGACAAGGAAATGTTGGAGAATTGTCTTTGAGAAAAATTTTAGGGTTATAAAGGAAAATTTTGATGTGATTCCTCAAAAAGCTCTTAACCTAGAAGCTATGGTGTGCACCCCCTATGATTTAAGGATAGAAAAAGTTTCAAACATTAAAGTGGATATTTCATCTGCTTCCAAGCTAGCTAAGAAAAGTAGGGAGGGTGTTTGTTGGACCTTTCCACCAGACGGCTAGCATAAAGCAAACTTTGATGGTGCTGCGAAGGGCAACCTAGGTTTGTTAGGAAGTGGAAGCATGCTAAGGGACTCTAATGGTAACTTCATGGTGGTTGTAGGCATATCCGTACTTCACCAAACCAACCATGTGGTGAAGGCTATAGGAGCCTTTCAAGTTTTAAAGCTTGCTCATAATTTGAATATAAAAAACTTATGGCTTGAAGGAGATTCTAAAAATATTATTGATTTTCTTTTAGGGAGGCCCCCACACTCTTGGATGATAAAGAATTGGATAGATGAAGCTAAGTCTATTCTAGAAAATTTTGAAAAAAGTTAAAGTTTCACATGTCTACAAGGAAGCTAACAGTGTGGCAAATTTCTTTGCAAATGAAAGGCTTAGGAAGCAAGGATTGAACACGTGGAAGAATTGTTGGGACTTGAGAATTGAAGTCAGGGCTTTAATAATTTATGATGTTATGCATGGGAAAGAGGAAACCATATTTAATGATTAAAGAGGAAGGGGCTAGGTACATCCAAATTAAGAGATTTTATGGGGCCGTGTCTTGTAACTTGGAAGGGAAGGAAAAGCCACACACTTTGTGGGTACTTTGGAATAGCTGCATAATTCAGCAATAGGTTTTTTAGTGCTGGTAGAGTCGGCAGTAAGGAGCAAATGAAAATGGGGTGGACAGGAAAAGAGTTGAGCCTAATAGCTATGAGGCACACATTAGGAATGACAAGGTCTAGGAGTAGATTGTAAGAGGTGGCTTGGTTCCATATCTGGAAAAAATTCATGGGACCAATTCTATGGCCACAGACTACTTCGAGAAGAACTAGAACAATGACGAAATTATTCTCTTTGGTAGGAAGGTGAAGCTGGATGAGAAAATTATAGGGGAGATTATAGATATGTCCACCGAGGGAGTGAAGTTTTATTGTGACAAAAGGTTTTCTGATGAGGTGGTCATTAGATTTTTGAAGAAGGACAAGGAGAAATTGAAATTGGTTAAAATCTCTAACAACTATTTTGAAATTGACACTATCAAGGCACTGTGGAGCAAGGTTCTTCGAGTGATAATGGAGTATATCACTCTAGACGAGAGATTTACCAGGGTGTATGGGCACCATTTTTCCATTCTTAACTAGTTCAACCATAAGGTACAAATTTCTATGCCTCACTACCTATTATGTTCGTTGACTAATAACCTAGAAGACCATAGGAAAATCCCAGGAGATACCCTATTCTTCATCCTAGTCTTATTAGGTTAATTTATGAACACTATCAAAGCATGCTAGCTTTATCTAACCTTGTTGCCTTTGTGGAGTCCGACTATGATACTAATAGTGGGGGTTCGGAGATTCAGCCTAACCAGGAGAGAATCGCTGAAACCTATCCATCCTCTGAGATGTCTAGTAAGAAAACCCAACCTAAAAGATGCCAAATTGCTAATGAGAACCCTGAGACCTCCCCCATCTACTCTGCCCCCTTAAATAATCTTGTTCTTAAGGTCTCCCCTGCCAACAAGTTGTCTCCTATTCCCAAGACTCCTTGGAAGACAAATCCAAGAACGCTGAAGCTAGTCAAAATTTTGTGCCCTCCCCTCTTGCCTCTTTCAGATTTGAACGTACTAAATTTACTAGCTCCCCCAACTTAGGCGAAGTTAATCTCATTTTAGATTGGGTTCAATCTGGTGACATTTTGGCCTCTACTAGAAATGACATCATTGACATATTTAAGGTCTTCAAATGGGCCTACCATGAAATTAATGAGCTCAATCAAAGAAATAAGGTCTTGTATAGCAAATTAGAGGAGCTGGAGCTGAAGTTGGCCACTTTCACTAATGAAGAAGGGAAATGAAATAAGAACAACACTAGTAAGATAGGTGGAGACAATGAGGAAAAATAAAAGTTTGTCGAAGAGGAAATGGTTAAAATTAAAAATAAATTGAATATTGTAGTGGATCAAAACCATAAATGGCTAGGAACAATGCCATTTTTATCAATGCTATGTCCGGAAACCTGGAAAAAATGCAACAAGGTTCACTAGTTGTTGACTTGGAAGTGAAAAAGGAAAGCAAGTTTTAGGATCAAGGCATTTCTAAAAGGACCCAGCCCAACCTCAAAAGGAAAGAGCCTCCCACCACTCAAATGGTTTAGATCCTTAAGAGGGGATTCAGGATATGAATTAGCTAGAAGCTAAGCCTGTTGATCTTTTAAAGACACAATTTTAGCTACTGCTGGCTTTTCAGCTAGTTTTTGGTTATGTGGCCTTTGTTGGCCTTTTTGATGGCTGTGGTCATTTACTGTTGTTTTTTAACAGCCTTTCTGTCTATGCTGTCTTTATTTAATTTCTCTTTATTTTGTAAACTTTGTGGTTTCGGGTCCATGTAAAACCCATTTTTTCCTCTTTCGAAAACAATAAGAATATAAATGATTAAGTACATATATGCATTGAATTTCCCTTGTCTGTAGATTTAAAAACACACACATATAACCCGATATATATATCGATATGTACACATGTATATATATATTTATATACACACTACTAAATAGATGTGCATACCATAATTTTTCCTCACTATGTAACTCCTCTCCTTGAAATTTATGAAGAGAGAAAACATCTAGACTGAATTTTCCCTCAATTGACTAGCTAAGGAGGCTACAAATTCAAACCTTTTGTTGCCTATAATATATTATCTACTCCAAAGTAGGGGATTACTATAGGAAACAAAAGGTTTGAATTCGTAGCCTTCTCAGCCAGTCAAGTGAGGGAAAATCTAGTTTGTATATTTAATTTCTTCACAAATTTCAAGGGGAGGAGTTATTAATTTGCAATTGCTCCTATGTTAATGGGTATAATGCCAAAGATGCAAAGAATGGGCATTATGTGAGAGCCGCACAATGGATAGAACAAACAATAAGCAAAGGGAAAAAGTTGTGCAAACCAACAACATGTTTTTAACTTAAGAGCTTATGTCTGGAAAGTTGGGCATTATGTTTGGATATATTGCATTTGATGGACAATGGAAATCAAGATGGCGGAACTAAGCAAATGCAATCTACACTATTTTCAGTGTTTTTCAATGTATTCGGTTTCAATAGGGACATTCACTACCAAGGCACAATCAATTTTATAGATTTCTTATGAAAATGTTACACATACTACACCATTAAATGCTCTGTTATTAACAAACATCTCAATGTTATATCATTTAATGCTATGGCTACATTGTAGCAATTTTCCCAGAAGTTAAATAATACTTAAATATGCTATTTTTTTAACTCATTTTAAATCAAATCCTACCTAAATACAAATAAATATAGCATACATAGTTGTTTAGATATACATGTGCATATATAAATTGTTGTTGCATTCTGAAACAAGCCACAATGGTCTTGTTTTGTATATATGGATATATATTTCTTCATATATGTATTTTTTAAAATATGAAATGGGGAATTCAATACATATATATACACATAAATTCAAGCTACATTTTTTTGCACTAAATATTATAGATAGACATAGAAATTGTAAAAGAACTATTAGACGACAAATCCTATTCATGGCGGTGTTGATGAAAAACCCAGTGGAAACTTAAAAAAAATAGCCTATCAGCTAAAAATATAAAGTTGAATAGATAAAAGAGCTCTTAGAGTAAAACTTAAAATCCACCAAACTATTTATTTCTCCACACTTATACAGATAAATTTTTCAACTTTCCAAATCAACTATTTAAACCTAGTTCTTTATGATAATATGTATTTTCTTTAGGCTATGACAACAATTATATGATGCAATAATCTTTGCAAAATGTGTATAATTCCTTAGACTTAATTGTAAATTTGAGCTACATTTCTTGGCATTAAATATTATAGACAAATCATTTATGCAAAGTACCCATGTAAAATGACTTGTAGCAAATAATTGTTATTCTAACACCTCTTGTACAATTTCTCTATTTGTCTTCAATATTTATTAACAAAGAACATAGCTCAAATCTTGTATCAATATGTTTCATTATATTCTTTATTCCTCATCTATTTCAATTTCCCCACAACAAACTATTCTTCATGATATTCTTTTTTTTCAGTTCCCCATAACAAATTGTTCATTATTGTAGTTTTCCTCTTCTATTCTTCATATTTTAAAGTTCTATTTAATGTGGGTTTTAGAACATTTTTCATTTTCCTATGATTCTTATGTGTTTCCTAATAGCTCTTTTCAAATTTCACTTTTTGTCTTGTACCAATATGTTTTATGATATTATTTTTTTCTCAACTGTTTGAACTTCCCCATAACAAACTATTCTTCATGATATTTTTTTTCCAGTTCCCCATACCGGATTGTTCATTATTGTAGTTTTCCTGTTCTATTCTCCATATTTTAAAGTTCCATTTAATGTGGGTTTTCCAAGATCTGTCATTTTCCTATGATTTCTAAGTGTTTTTCTAATAGGTCTTTTCCAATTTCCCTTGACCAAAAAAGTTTAGATATGGACATCTATGTATGTAAAATTATTTACAAAGAATATTCAAAGTGAAGAACCTAGTTCAAGTCAAATGCATGTATAGATTTGAGTTTGCACCATATTCTTGCTTACCTGAAATTCTATCACTATCTAGACAAGGTACATAACAAAAAAAAATCTATGTAACAGTTGGCTTCTTAATACACAATTCAAGCTACATTATTTGCCACAAAATATTATAGACAAATTAGTGAAATTGGAAAACAACTATTAGAAAAAAACTTAAGAATCATAGGTAAATCAGAGATGATAAAAAATCTAGAATAAAAATATTCATATAAGATAAGCAGTCTATGTAAGAGTTGGATTGTCAATTCAAAATTCAAGCTACATTCTTTGGCATCAAACCCACATTAAATAGAACTTGTAAAGCCAATGAGTGGCAATAACCTGTAAAAAATTCCTATAACGCCACAAACTTGATCAAAAATTCAAGCTACATTGCCTAGCACTAAATATTATATACAAATTGTAAAAGAGCTATTACACAACAAATCCTATTCATGGTTGGGCTAACGAAAATCCCATCAAAAACTTCAAACAAATAAGTTAAATAGATAAAAGAGATATTAGAAAGAATAACACTTAACAACTGCCAAACTAATTTTATCTCCAACATGTTTCTACTTTCATACTAACCCTCTGAGTATATATATATATATGCAATCACTCCTATGCTAATCTACAATTGGTCCTATGTTAATGGGTGTAACAACAAAGATGCACAAAGATAACTAAAACAATAAATGAAAGGCGATAAAATTACTAACCCTAGCCATATTTTTTGATGAAAGAAACAAGATTTAACTATAATTGCTCCTATGGTAATGAGTATAAGGCCAAAGATGCACGAAGATAACTACAAACAATAAATGAGGGATGAAAAAATTACTAACCTTAACCATAATTTTTGATGAAAGAAAGAAGATTTAACTGCAATTTGTCCATTCATTCAAAACTATAATGCCAAACACCCATGTAAAATGACTTATAGATTTCGAACAACAATATTTTTAACATAAACAATAAATAAATCATTTATGCAAAACACCCATGTAAAACAACTTACAGATTGCGGAGAACAATAGTTTTAAAACCCTCCAATATGCTATAAAATGGAGTCAAAGCTGATGATTTTTAAAATAGTCTCCTATCAAACCAACCACGAAACCAAAGGAAAAAATTTATAGAATAATCTGCTATCAAACCAACACCACAATGGCTCTTTGGAAAATGCAACTTAATCAATATATTTTTTGACACATTTTAGACTATACTTTCCTAGACTGCAACACCCATGTCAAATGACTTACAAATTGCAGAGACCAACAATTTTAACATAAACATAAATAAATCACTTATGCAAAACAACCATGTAAAATGGCTTACAAAATGCAGAGAAAAATAGTTTTAAAACCCTCCAATCTATTATAAAACCAAGCCGAAGTCGATGAATTTTACAATAGTCTGCTATCAAACCAACCATGGAGCCAAAGGTGACGATTTTTAGAATAGTTTGCTATCAAACCAACACCACAGTGGCACTTTTGACAATGCAACTTAATCAATATATTTTCTAGCACATTTCGGAGTATACTTTCCCACACTACAACATTGAATATTGCATTTCCTGCATCCTGCCCCATCATACAAGAAGGGAAGGATGCATTAATCCTTGTGCGAGCAAACACTTACCATTTAGCTTTCACGCATCAAGGACACCAAATCTACCACCACCAACCCATGTAATTACCAAGCTCCACCTCACCACCAAAAAACCTAGTCAACTCACCGTCGTTGAGACATCTCCAACACCAGCAAATCCAATTCATGGCTGGGCTGACGAAAATCTTGGTGGAAACTTCAAACAAAATAGCCTATTGGCTAATTATCATAATATTTTTGTTCAATAGTTAATTATGTTTTATGCCTTGTTTTTCCCTATTTGCAGCTATTGTTATGTTTCTTATTGTTTTTTTTGGCCTGACTTTCACAACATCAACAAAAAAAAAATGAAAAAAAGAAAAGAAAGGAAAGAAAAATCAGAAAAATACAATCTAACAAAAATAAAGAAAGAGGAGTGGTCACCAAGAAGGAAAATGCTAATAGAAAGGTAATAGTTTTTAGTGTTACATTAATTCAATCTTCTTGTCCTTTTCTCTCAATTATTATATGAAAATAAAATAATTGATTTATGAAAATTATATTCTAGTTACTTTAATATGGGAATTATATCTTAATATAGAAAGAACACAATTTTCACATAAAAAACTGTAAAGGTACCCATGACAAAGTATACCAGAACAAAAAACTCTCTCTTTAAAAATGACTTAGGAAAATTATATTCTAATTACATTAATATAGGAACAATATTTTAATCTAGAAAGAAAATGATTTTCACATAAAAAACTATAAAGGGACCCATGTCAAAGTATACCAGAACAAAAAACTCTCTTTCTTCTCCAAAACATTTTATTGTTGTTTTTCATGTACTTGGACGCTTTAATAGAATCTTGGATTGAATGCAGAGAGTAGTGCTATAAATTTATAGCGATAAAATTAAGCATTGGGGAAGTAGCCATGTGAAGCTATAGAGACCTCATGATTCCTGCTTAATTTTAGCCAAAGAATTTGACTTTTCTGCAACATCTAGGGCCTACATTATGGAAATTTATGATAGACAAATTCTCTGCAAGATCAATTTATTTTGTTTTGGTCATCTTTGGTTGTCTGGTTGGATCTTAGGAGTTCTTTGTTTTTGCTCCTAAGTCTCTCTGTTGTTTTGTTGGAGGCAGGTCCGGAACCAAATCTAGACATGGACCTATTTCAAGGTTTCTAGTTCAAATATGGTTCCAACTCCGACTCCACCTTGTTCTTTTCTTTCTCCTTTGTTTTGTTGGTTGTTTTTCACTAACACTTGGGTTGGTTTGTCCTCCTATTTGTTGGTCATTTCCTTGTGTTTTGTTTTGTTTTCTCACATGGGATTAGAACCGAGATTGGAACTCACATGGGAAGTTTCAAGTTTCCATTTTTTGTTCCCGTCCTGACTTTGCTTCCGCTCTCTTTTTCTTCCTTGCTTTCTTTGTTGTGTGGGTCGGGTCTAGTGTTCACTCTAGTCGCACTTCCCTTGTTCTTATGTTTTTCTTTTCCATTTGGTTAGGACCAGATCCAGACACTAGAATGGAACTTCAAACTTTGTGAAAGTTCCATTTTAGTTTTCTCTCTGCTCCCGTCTCCGTTTGTCATTTGCTGGTCATGTCCTTTTGTCGAGGCCGTATCTAGGGTTGGAAATGAAATAGGGAACTTTGTGTAGTTTCCTTATCTTCTTTCCCACCCGCCTCTGAAGTCTACCTTACATTTTGATGTTCTGTTGACTTGACCTAACTATCTGATCATGTCATTGGCTTTGTCCCTGATATACTGCATTTATCGCATTAAATGCGGCTTGTGTGCATGCACAAATCATTGATTAAAGGTTTAATTAAGCTTAAACCACCTCATTGTTATTATTATGTGAATTGTTTAAGAAAATTATGAACACGAAAGTCTTGAGAGAATTGATTTGATCACGGGGGAAAATTGCAAAGTGAATCTTGGCAAATTTCTGGTCAATCCTAAGGAGCATTTTGAGGTAGGTTTCTTTTGCTTCACCCATTTTGTTCTTTCACTTGTGTCATTTTTGTGTTTTCGCAGGAGGGTTTATTATGTGAATTTGGTTGCTGGGTTGGTGTTTGTTTCTGTTGTTTTTTTTTGTTTGCTTGGTTCTTTCTTTTTCGTTCCATTCTGTTTTGTCAAGTTTGTCTTTCTATTTGTCATTTTTTGCTTTGTTGTTTGTTCTACTATCACTTTTGTGACTGGTCCATTTTTTTGTGCTCTGGTTTTGACTAGGGTTTTGATTTTGAAGGGGTCTCCTTGCTTGGGTAATGAATTTCATTTTGAGACCCTGTTATGGTTTTATCACATTGGTTTTTGCGTTGTTTGTAATGGTTTTTCGTTGTGCCCTAGTTTTTGCAAATAGGGTATCGAGCGAATTAGGGTTTTACAATATAACCTATTCATAGTATTAATGAATTATGTATGGAGGATTTGTTGGAGGTTTAAGTTGATCCCTTTCTAGTCTCCGTTGGGGCCCATATGACCTAGGGTTTATTCATTCATATGACCACCTTGTTTTTAATACTCTCTATCTGCTAGAGTTGATCCGCTCCCATTCCTTATTATGATGTCACTATCTTTATTCTTGGTCAGAACCAGCTCTGGGGAGGAAGTTGAACTTGACAACTAACTTTTGTTTCTAGTTTGTTTCCCGTTCCCATCCCACCGACAACCATGCTTTGGTTTTGGTTCCCGTTCTGGTCCACCCTTTGACTATTTTGTTCCTTGTCTAGTTCTGATCCCAGCCTCACCACAGCTAAGAAATATCCTTTATGCCTAATACTTCAATAGTTCCACCTTCGATAAAGGCATGGTTTGACCAAGTGAATGTTATCTTAGGAGGATGGAGAAGTGATTATATGATTGACTAACTTAGATGTTTTGTTCATCTAATAGAGGAAATTGTTGCAAGTATTGAGAGATGTTGGGAGCATCAGATGAGGCCTCTCAATGGAGCTAGCTAGGTGAAACTTCATGGCAAGGAGTTAGGCCAAAGAAAATCAAAGTGGAATAGCTCTCGTATACCTTGAGATGTAAGCATAGGGAGGTCGTCCTCACGGCTAGCAAAATTGACTCTAACTAGACTGACATAACTGACACCAATTTGGGTCCTTTCAACTATGAAGAATTGCATGAGGAGACATTCATTGAAGAGTATATCACAGGAAGGACAGAAAGGATTGTTCAATCTAGGTTGGCACATGTTGCACTCTTTTCCCCATCTATTACATATTCGGAGTTGATTCTTGTAGTAGTTGGAGCATATCACCCTGCTACTAGGTAGTGTGTGGATGTGAAGGGTAATGTCATTATTGACTTCATGCCTCAAATGATCAAGTTCCTATTTCATATACCTAATCCCAAGAATCCTAAGCAATTGAATGAAGTGGAGGCTCTAAATCTTTACAGTGATAACAAGGAGAGGAATATATTTCATATGAATAAGACTTGGATGAGGGTGGAGAAGAAGTCTCTGGCCAAGCTTCCATACCAGCCTAGGAGGGTGCACTTTAGTAAAGAAATTGGAGATATAATCATGTTCCTCTCCAAGGTGTTCCTAGGTTAGAAGAAGGTGTGGGAGTATTATAACAAGCTCAGCTTGCAGGCACCAAAGTAACATTATAGAAGGGTTAATGATGCCTTTCTTTATGTCATTATTAACAAACTTAATGGTGATGCTAGGTATAGGCTTAGCAGGGAAGCAATGGCTTTTGTGAATGAATGGGGACATTGGTTTATCTAGTACCCCACATTCACCTATTTCAGGTTAGCATGCATTGATGGTCATCCCCATTTGCTACCTAGGTTTTGTTTTGATGGAATCATCCTGATGGAGTTTATTTATCAAGCCTTGGCTATGAATCTCCAGTTTAGCAACAAACAAAAGATAGGTTGCCATGAATTTCCAATGAATCTGGGGCCCTTTTTTTGTCCACACATTCAGGTAGCTAAGACTATTTGTGATGAATTATTTTATTTGAAGTTGGGATTGTACACTGCCAAGAAATGCTATGACCCCAAACACAAGATGGAGGCTTTGCTCCCAAGTGTCTTTGAGAAGCACTTCAATCTGTTGGAGGATTTTTGGGAGGACTTACAAGATGAATATGATCTTAGGAGGAGGAATTATGAAAGGATACCTATCCCAATCATGATTGAGTTTGGGATAAAAGAAGACATTCCCGACACATTATCTGATTATGGGATAATTTTGGATCCTGGGTATGATGCAAACAAGATTGGAACTAAGGATATTAATCCAATATATTGGAGTGTGGATGACATAATTGACATAATGCAGATTGCAAGACCAGTGCTTGAAAGCAGTATTCAATAGGTGAGTTTGAGAGCTAATCAGACCGAGGCTACATCATCCAAGAAGAGGAAGGTTGCAAGCACCACCCAAGGATATACGAGGGAAAAAAGAAGGATGGCACCTAAGGAGCCTTTAGATTTTATGCCTTCTAGTGCACAAGAAGAGGAGGTGGTTCCTCAAGACCTTCTAGAGGTACAAGAAGATGAATAAATTGTGGAGGTGGGTGTTTCTGCATCTGTGTTAGGGGAGGCATCTACTCAGCCCTCTGAGGCACAAGAATTAGGCCAAGAATTACCAAAGGAAGCTCTCCATGATAAAGCATAGGTTTTAAAACAAATGGAGGATCAGATTGAGATACATAATATTGAAACAAATTTCGAAAAGATTGCATCTAATAAAGAGCATTCAACTTTGAAATCTTTGGATATGACAGATGATGTAGGGACTGAGCACATATTGACTGAAGAAGATCAATGTAACCTATTTGAAGATGGTAAAAGGGAAGTTGATGCTAAGGCACAAGCTGAGGCATTAGCTAAGCAATAGGAAGAGGATGCCAATGAACAATTTGAATTATCAGTCAAGTAGAAGGAGTTGGAAGATAAGGTGAAGGCCAATGAGTTGATCAACAACAACAACAAAAGGAGCAAGAGCTCAAAATTCAAGAAAAAAAGGGATAGGTTGATAATGCAACAAAAAATTCATGATATTGAAGAGGCAAAGGCTCGTCAAAGTAGAGAAAATGAAGCTATTGAAGCTAAACTCAAGGAACAAGAAGAGGCCTATAGAAAAAAGGAAGAGCAAGAATGCCTGAAAAGGGAAAGAGAGGCTGCTGAGATTGCTGAACATGCGAAGAAGTCCAAGGAGGCATAGGAATATGTTGAAGAGCTGAGGAAGAAACAGGATGAAATGTTAGAAAAGAAGGAGGAAGAGGAATGTTTAAAGAAGGAGTTGGAGGCTAAGAGGCTGCAAGATCAAAAGGATAAAGAGGAAGCATAAAAGTTAGGACAAGAAAGGGAGAAAAGTGATCAACAAAATGTGTAGGAGGTTGATTCTCAACCAAAGCTTACATTGTTGCAACCTTTGTCTTCCACTACTATTGCTTCCTCTTCAGCCTAGGAAACCACTACTCCTATTGCTCCTACTTGACTAAAACTAGACTTAGAGAGAAAACAAGTTGTTCAACCACAACCATTGAATTGGGAAGAAATGATGAAAGAAGTTGGGAAAGAGAAACCTAAGAAGAAGGCCTGGGTTCTTCACTCCACTAGGCTCATTGATGCTGGAGAGATTATTGTTGAATGTTCAATACCTATAATGGAGAAGAGCCGTGATGACATGCAAATCACTGATTATTATTTGGGGGTAGTAAATTTGGGAAAGCCTATAAGAAATCAACAAATGAGTTTGATTGATATTGTGGCCTCTTCAACCAAAACCTGGATGATATGGATAAGCAAAGGAAGGATGAACTTAACGCTCAATTAGATTAGCTCCATGGTTTCTTGAAAGATGTTTCCAATCCTATTTCTCAACAGGCTGCTCCTCCTAAATCCCTAGTTTTGTTAACAATGAGGGAGGTAGATGATTTGATTTAGATGAAAAGCAAGGTGGGGAAGATGGAAAAGTGGTTGGATAATCTCAATCGAGAGGTTGATGATGTTCTTGTTGAGGGTGCTAAGATTCATAAAGCTTCTCTTGAGTTAGCAGAGGATCTGGACCAACAGGCTAAGGATTTGGACAAGCAAGATGATGAATATAAGGAATATGTTAAAAGACTTGAAGACGTTAGCAAAATGCCCAAATCTACTTTGATGGAATATTCAATTCTTAAGCTTGGTAATGAAGATTTTGTGGAAAATATTGTCAACATCATAAGATACAAGTCTAGGGCTATGCATGGACATCAAAAAGAAGTATGGGAAATGAGTAAGGAATTGAATCAACAGATGATTGAGTTAGAGGTGGTTGTGGCCATTTTGATTAACTTAGATTCCTCCAATAAAGAAGGCCTATCATTGGATAAACTAAGGGAGAGATGGAGGAGTAGATTTGAAAAAATCATGCAAAAGGGAAATTATTGGGAGAGCTTATTGCTAGATCAATTTATGGATATCCAGGAGGAGGTAAGAGCTACTAAAAAAGAGCTAATAAAATTAAAGGAAATGCAAAAGTTGGTATCTATAGAATTTGAAAGAATCAAATTTGAAGGTGATTGGTTGGATGGGTCAGATTTAAGTACTCTTCAGTAGATATTCTCCAGTTATGACGAGTACATCCTTGAGCATTTAGTGCAAAAGTGACTTACTCTTTGCATCATACTCCATCTGCTTTTCTCCTCTTTTTGTGGATTTTGACATAGGTTCAACTCTGAGTCTGATCTGTGGGTTTCATTTCCTTCTTGGGGTATCTGATTTCCTTTCTTGTACAATGGAGTGATCAGCCTTGAAAGCAAGGGTTCTTGAGTCCACTTCTATGTTCAGTTTCAACTCCATGAATTGTGGGTCTTGATTAATGATTGAGAAACTGGTGCATGTGGCACCCTATATGTATTATTAGAATCAAATTTGTAAACACCAGCTACTTGAAGAAAGATCAACCACTTGAGGATAGAAGATAGAAATTAGATCTAGCATTTCAATGCTTTAGAAAGATACTCTAAAAAGTTTAATAAAAAGCTTGATTATTTTACAAGTTTTTATACGTTTTCATGTCATGATTTTCAAAGTTTGGATCCATTTTAATAAGGTTAATGATATATGATTAATCCATACACCAGTGGTTTTGCTATGCTTAATTGTTCTTTATTTGATGAAAGTCAATAGAAGGAACTGGATTCAAGGTCATATCATTGGATTATCTGTGAATTAAATTGTTATTGTATTCATTTGATTTGTGTTTTGGATGATGATCAGATAATTTTTTTGAAGTTTAGTGAATGTTGATGATATCTGAATTAGCATTATGGATGTATGCAATAGCGTAGTTTATTCTATGGATTGCATCTTGTTGTAGTTATGGTTAGGTAGAATGAACACTCATTGTTGATTTGCATGTCTGGATATGTAAGGATTTTATTCATGTTTCTTTGATTTAAAGCTCCGTTTCATCTTTTTCTTTTATTTAAAACCCCCAAACGTAGACTACTTGATGTTATGCATTCTTGTTCTTTGTTACCAGCAAATTCCCCTTGAACATTATGGTTATATCAACCACTGAGTGAAATCAACATAATCGAGAACCAATTACTAGGACTTTGGGAGTTAGATCTCCATGTGTTATCTTTCTCTTTCAAGAGAAATAGAATAGTAATATTATGTTTAATGTTGTTGTGCTATTTTGACCATCAATAGATCTAGAACTAGATGGAGGGCCTGAAGAACAAGCTAGCTTGCATTGGGTCATTCTCACTAGATAGGTACGAGAGAGAGTTCTTAGATCTTCTCAAAATCCTAAATTATTTGTTGAACTCCAAACCCCTTTCAGGCATAGGCCTCAGGCTCGTAGAGTCTTGATCCAACCTTTATCACCACTGCTCACCCCACCTGGGCTTCCACCAAATCCACCTACACCACCTCACCATCCACTTTCACCCATTCCACAACCGGCTCCACCTGTATCACCGCCAAGTCCTATGGCTTACTTCATTAATAACCCTTCACAATTAGGGACTATACCTGGAGGTATACACGATCTACCAAAGAAACTAGAGAGGTTTTTTCCTAAGAACATGCATGGGGAGTCAAGAAGTGCTACGCAAATTGTTTCCCTATTCATTGGGAGACATGGCATACAATTGGTACCTGAACTTACCCCAAGGGTTGGTTCTAAGTTGGATTGATTTAGTGAATGTCTTGATCAATTAGTTTAGGGTTTATGTAGACCCTGCTATCCTTTATCACCATTTTTCCACTATAAGGAAAGAACACCATGAACCACTGCCTCTATTCAACACCAGGTTCCAGAGGATCTATTGAAGGCTACAAGATCCTTACCTAGTGGTTGAGAACATTTCCATTTTGGCATACCTAAGGGTTGTGGACCCTTTGATTGACTTGTTCTCGAAAAGGACATATCATGCTAATGAAACTGACTCTTTGGCTAAGGTATATCATCTCGCCATTCAATTGCAACAACAAATCAGTCTGCAAAGCAAGATTCTAGGAGTTCCTATTCCCAATACAAACCCATGTCTAAATTCCAAGGTTCACCTCCCTTGCCATTTTTTAATAATGGTCCCCAGGATTCCTCCCAGCAAAATCAAAATTACCAAAATCAAGCTAAAGGATCAAGTTCAGTTAATCAATCTTTTGCCAGGAAGAGTGTAGAAAGTGAAAAGACTCTCCAATTGACCAACGAGATGGAGACTCTAAAAAATACACTCTCTCAGATGTCTAATGACATGGCTCAACTTAGAAAAAATCCCCCTTAGAACCAAAACCAAGGTTTTTAGAATCAGGGAGGATATTCTAATCAGAGTGGTTATCCTAACCAAAATCCTAGTCAAAATTATAATACCAACCAGAACACAAATAGGAATTTCCAGAACCAAAACTCCTCTAATCAAAACTATCAAATTCAGAATAGAGGATACAATCAAAGGCCAAGCAACAATAGGCCATGGAATACTAGACCCAATAATGGAGGATTTTCCCACAATTATCATGTGAGAAATGAGAAGCCACACACTACTAATGTGGCAGAACTCAACCTTATGACTAATTGGTGTAGAATACATGATACCGTGGTTCATTCTAAGGTAAATTTCCCAGAGATGGAAAAAATGGTTAAGATAGCCCAAGCTGGTGCTTCATTCCATGCTGCATCCAACAAATCTAGTGGATCAATGAATACTGCCATGGCATATGATATCTTTGAGGAGGAGCTTCCATTTCCCAACCAAGAAGATAATGAATCAATAGAAGATGTGTATGACACCCAAGCCTTCCAAACCAAGGGAGGCCATTTCCTTAGAAATCATAACTGAGGGCCATTCATGACCTCTGCCCCTCCTAATAACATGGTCCCACCAAATCGGAATGCTGATAATAATCCACCACCACCAAAGGGGCCATCAGATTCTCAAAAAAAAGGTAATTCATTTTCAATTCCTAAATACCAGGTTAGGAATGATTCAAAATTTGATTTCATTATAGAGATGTAGAGGCAGAAGATTTCAATGTCTTTCTTTGATGTTCTAAAGTGGTGCCCTACTCAAAATGAAATCTTGTTGAAAGCCTTGGGGCAAGCAGATAGGTCAAAAGGAAGAGAAAAGGTGACTCCTACTAATGAGATGAATGCATCTCTCTACAAAGGTAAGACTGGTACTCCACCTTTCTTTCTAAGTTTGAGAATCTTTGGAAAGAATTTACATAACTGTCTGCTAGATTCTAGGGAATCGGGGAATGTCATGCCATTTTCCATTTGAAGGAAGTTAGGTCTGAACCCACTCTAGAGAAATAAAAAGGTTATCCATTTAGATATAACAGAAGTTAATGTGGTAGGAGAGCTTAAAAACATCCATGTACAGATTGGATCTGATCCAAGGATTCAAACTTATGTGGATGTCCAAGTCACAAATATCCTTGAAACCTATGGTATTCTCTTGAGTAGAGACCCGATGAAAATTCTAGGTGGATATTTTTCTTTGGATTTCTCACACATGTGGCTAGCCTGGAAAGGAATAGCAAGCTAGATCAGAATTGAAAGTGAGCCCAAGCTCAAACATATGATCACTGAATATGATTCCCCTAATGAGGTAGCCTATTTTGAAACTGAGATAGGAGTTTACAAACAAGAGGAAATCATGACCTTTTTAGTACTTCATTTTGATGACTCACCCCTTTCACAGCAAAATGACCCAATGGTTAGTGTTAATCAGCAAGTCCTAACAAGGAAATTACAACAGGATAGGCTCGTACTGGGAGAGGAGGTCAATATGTGGAGTCTCCTACTTCCTAACTGTTGTAGGGTGCATTACCAGAATCACTCTGAATTAACTTGCCAACCTTGTGTGGACATTTTGAAACATGTCTCCAGGCTAGAAGAACCTGGTGAATGCCAACCTATTATGAAATAACTTGCACAATAGAAGAATATGATATGAAATATGCTACAAATACCTGATAATAACTAAGAATAACAAGCCATTTCGAGTGGGAAAACCTCCAAATATCTCTAATTTGAACACACTTCACAACTTGATGATGAAATAAGACTCACAACCTCCTATATATACCTATTTATGCCAAGGATATCACCTAGGCTGACTTAGACACACCTATATAAGACTTAGGCCGACCTAAACAACTAAATAACAATATACTAATGATAATATGACTTAATAGTGGTTAAAGATAGCCACAAGCCAACTATTCATAACGTGTACAATAATAT